>VDFB02086081.1:138630273-138679030 GCA_007258455.2 Sequoia sempervirens
AAATGTCTTGTTCATATGTATTTTACATTGGCATTTTATATGTTGTGATTTATTTAATTAAAAGGTGGTAATAAATGTTTATATTTGTATTGGATTAATTTGTATTAAAATATTTAAAAGTTATATTTTAAAAGGCATGTTGTTTTTGTTAAATACTAATTAAATATTAAATTGTGTTTTGTTAATTTAATTAAATTACCTTTTTGAAGATAATTATAAAATAAATAAATTAAATTATGTGTATAGCAAGTAAAGCTTGCAAAAGGAAATTTAAAACAAAAAGTATTGATAAAAGGAAACATAAATAAATAAAAGAACATAAAAGATAAAAGGATGAATGAGAATTAAGTGTTGGGTAAAAAAATTGGAATTAAATTAGATAGTTTCTTTTATATTGTATTTTTTAGAGTTTTTGAAAAGGAAAGAGGTATCTTTTATTTAATAGCGTAATTGTGAGTTTTCAGAAGGAGGAAGATTCAGACAGAAGTGGAAAAAGAATAAAAATTAAAAATAATGACTTTGAATGTTTAGATCTTCTGAAGTTTTCTGGAAAGGGGTTTTGTCATTCTATTGTTTCATGTTTCTGGGAAGGATTTTCTAAGTAGAATATTATATTTGAATTTGAGCTCAGCATTCTGTAGAGGAGATTCTGAAGAAGGAACAAAAGTTGTTCAAAGAGGCTATCGGAGTCAAGCGAAGCTCCATCAAAAAATTTCAAAAGTGTAGGACGCCAGGTTCCAATTTCTTGTCCTTAATTTTTCTATTTTGAAAAAAAAAATATATAAATAGGTTAATTAGTGAAAGAAAAAGAAAGCCTTTGAGCGTAGAAAATTATTGAATAGTAAATTTATTGAAAGAATTAATTTGGGTGTTTATGAATATTTCTCTCTGATTATTCTTTCAATTTGGCATTGAGAAAATATCGTTTGGGTTTGTGAAAATAAACTATGTATCTATAAATTGGATTCTTTGGGAAAATTAGTTTTCCTCTCTGAACATTTGTTTTTTGGTTTTTGAAATATATCCTTATATATATATATATATATATATATGTAAATATATTTACATTCTGTCCTTCTGTCTTTTTGTACCTGTGACTAGAATATTATTTCATATGGACTTATATAATTTATCTATATATATATATGTATATATCTACAAATTTCGTATATATATATAAAATATAGTTATGTATTTATATTCTTTGCATTGAAATTTATTCAAAATTATGGTTCAAAAATTGGAACTATGGTCGAATGTCTCATCAACTTCCGTACCAGTGAAAGGACAGAGTTATTTTTTTTAAACAAAATAAATTTTCTTATAAAAAAAAAGTATATATAAAACTTGTTTTATTTTATATGGGTTTGGGGGGGACGGCAGGCTGTACCCACTCCCTCCCCCTATGGCAGCGACTGCCACAACAGTTCGTAGGACTGCTACATACAGCAGCCCACAACAGTCCCCCTTTCAGGCCTTTCCCCTTTCTTGTATTATTAAAAATTTCCTTTTAAATTTTAATATATATATATATATATATTTATTTATATATATTTATATATATATATACATAAATATATATATATATATTAATATATTTTTAAATATTTGTTAAATTTTATCGTATTATTATATATATATATAATGTATATATATATTGCTTTTGTTTTATGGATTAAATAATGAAATGTAGAATTATGGAGTATTTAAAAAACAAACAAAATTACATAATTTTGTCAAAATTATTGTGCCTCCTTTCAAACTACATCGAGTAAAATAGAGATTTTAAATGCAATTGATCAAGTCATTTTTGCAAGTTATAAAATCGTGTGATCTTGATAGTATATTTTATTTATTGTTATGGGCCTTGTTCTTGGATGTGGGAATCCTATTGTAAATTGTGAAACTTGTTTCCAAAGGTGTGTTTTATCCTTGGATGTATATCCTCATATTTTGTGCTTGTGATGTTGCATGATTTTCGTATTATTAGTATTATGGAAGGGTTGTACGGTATTGTTAGGACTTTGATTATGAACTTATTGCGAGATGGATTTTCCTTGCATGTTTTTGTTTTGAGTTATATGTTTTATTCACTATAGTACAACCCTTGCCTAGTTTGGTTTATGTTAGGGGTCTTAGGGAGAATGGCTCTTCATGGGGGCTGACACCTCAAAAGGAGGAAGAGCACAGGATAACCCAGGTAAGAGTAGTATAACAAGTGATAACCTAAAAATAGAACTTAGGGGGGATGGGTAGTAAAACACACAAGATAATAAATATTGGATACCTCATTTATGCATTAGGGCTATCATAGACTAATGATAGACTGAGAAGGCCGTGGTTGGCAAAGTCATAACCTCGTCCCCATGAGAGGTTATCGGCTCTGCATGAGCTACCCTATGGTGCTGACGCCTCATGTAGGAGGAAGGGCCAAGATATCCATAGATGGGCGCCAACACCTCAGTTAGGAGGAAGGGCCAGGATAACCCATGAAAGCTATGTGATGACACTCTCCACTAGACACCCGTTTACCTTGTTTTCTTATTGCCTCTCGGATTGTGTTTTGAATGTTGTATTAGTTCTTCTAGAATTGTATCCTGTTCATTGTTCTAGTTTTATTTGTAAATTTTTTATGAATGTTCTTTCATCACTTGGTTAATGGTTATTTCCTTGTTTTGATGTGATGAGATTTATGACTTTAAGTTATTATGTTGACTCGTGAATGTTGTTGGTTATGTCATTTTAATGCTTGATGTTGTACCTGAGTTTTGCACTTTATTGTTTTGTTGGAGTCGTTTGGCATTCATGGTCATGATCTCTTCCTTGTCATCTTTGAGCATGGGGGGTGAGTTATTTATAACTCACGTGGTTGGGTGGAATGTGCTCCGCACCCGTTGGGTTCCCCATTAGCATTCTATCTTCTCAGTATTCCTTCAATTGGAGTTTGTTCCAGTGGTTCACTGTGTAATTATGATATTATTGTACTTTGTATCATCCCACATGTATGGGAAATGTATTGTAACTCATTATTGAGAACACTTAATGTAATGTTTAAACGATGATGTAATAATTAGGATCCTTTGTAAACATCATTGTAAGAGGTTCTTTATGATTGTAATGTTATTGTAATGTTATTGGATGAGTTGTTTAGTATTATCCTTTACTTTTGTCAATAGTTGTGTTGCGATGTGACCTCGCGTGTCCCAGAGAATATAACATTAAGATGTTCATGTGCAATGAAAATGTATTTAATGTTTATTTGCATGTTTACTTTGTGTTATTTAAAAAAAAAATTTGGTTGCAATGTTTGTTCTCTAGGGTTTGCACGACGGGCGTTATAGTGTCACTTGGTTAATTATAGAATTTTCTTGACCCCTTGGGTGTGTGTGTCTAAGAGGAAGTACTTGGTTAACTTGAATATCCCTAGGTGCACAAAGATCCCATTTAATTGAGCTATTCATCAATTTAGTATAAGAAAAATTGAATGAACAACCAAAAACACGCTTGACCCAATCCTGGTTGTGGCAAGTGAGAATCGAATTCCTTAATTTCTTTTCTTCTTTCTTCACATAAACTATATTTAATTTTGCACCTCAAAAGTAGAAATCTAAAATTCAAAATTTAAATATAGATATTTTGAGCTTTTGGATTGTATTACATGGTTAGCCTAGAATTTGTACTTGAATGCATATCGGGAGGTGACCTAAAAAGTTGTAAGATCTAATTGTCTTTATAGTGTAATGTTAGCAACACCACAAGTAGTTATATATTATAGAGCTCTGATTCATTGTAGTTTTTTGGTCCAATAGAATAATAATTGCCCACTGTAGCATTCACTTTAAAATTTTAGTAGTTCTCAACTAGTAGCACTTACAAACTGAGATTGTAACTAAGTAGATTCATTCATGAGATGTTTCAGCAGGTCTTTTCATGAAACTTATTTAAACATGGTCTATAGAGATGTATTTAAACATTTTGTACGATATATAAAGTCTTAGTAAACCATCTGATTTCATGATAATTATGATTGAGGACACACTATTGTTTCAAAGCTAGAGTAGTTTAGAAGTATTTCACTCCACCCTTTGAATTCTTGAGAAAGGGAAAGATAATGGTAATTTCAAATTATTTTACAGTAATTTTTACCTCCTTTCTACCAGATCCATCAATCAAATTATTATTTTGCTATGTATTTTTCATTGCATTGCAAGAAATTAATTTGTGAGCTTGTTTCTTAAGCAATATTATAGTCGGGTATGCCAGGTGCAAGTACCTTAGTACCCTAATGTGAATTTACCAAACTAAATTAGGGAAAGGAGGGGAAAGATTTATTTCTAGGTGTATAGTGCATTGTAGGTCAAGACGACGAAGGTTGGTGTAAGATCTTGCCATCTAGGTAAAAGGTTACCTTAAGATTCAAATTTCACAAAATAATAAAGGAGAAAACACACCAAATCATTCACCTGAAATGCATTCAATTCAAGGCAGGGTGAAAGTCCACAATGATTTTATATGAGGGAGATATTTGCAAGCTCTCAAAGCATAGATTCACAAGTTGAAAATGAAGAAACATGAATTTCGTAAAGGAAAATGAACAAAAATGGATAAATAAATCAATTATTTATCAACTATCGACCTGGGATTTCTTGGTGGGCATGAAATCAGGACAAAGATCAAGAACAATTCTCTTGCTCTGGAGATCCCAAATCTTGACGTACTGTTGCATGGAGGCGCAGAGCCAATACCTGTTGGGGCTGAAGTAAAGCACAACATCTATTTTTAAAATGAGACAAACCAAAACCAAATTCCCTATGGTTGATGCTTCAATCTATACATAGTAAATGAAAAGGAGATATAAAAATATCTGAATATTTGGGTTTTAGGGCACTATAGAAATTGGATTTGATTTGGAGATCTTCACACCTTTTTAAATGAGAATATAGATCTAGTTTATTTTCAGACGTGACCATTTTTTTGGTGACTTGAAGATGGTTTGTGATGACTTAAACCTGTTCTCAGATGTGAGACAGATTTTTAGGAAAATTGAGGACTGGCAAGTCTAGAAGTAAAACCTATCGAATAAATATAATATTTGATGAAACATATAAGAATAGTCTTCTTATTTGAGACCCCTCTTTCTTTAGTTTGTGTTTCTTGTTCATCCTCCTCATTTGAATCAAAATCTAACTTCTTTTTTGTTGCTAGATTTGAAGCTTCATCCTCCTTTACTTCATCATCCTATAAACAAATAACTTAAAATTTAGTTATGAAAGGAAAAGTCTAGAACAAAGAAAAAATTAGTTATGGAAGTTAAATAGTAGTTAGAGTATCCACATAAAAATAAGTTACGTAAGCAAAGACCCACCTTTTTTCTGACTCCTATTGCATCTCCAAATGAAATAAAAAGGAACACACGTTTGAAGTCCTCAAGAAGGTCATATTCAAAACTATCTTTGTCTACTACATACTCTACCTCAACTTGTCCCAGGAATTATAGCATAATCAATGCCACAAAATTAATGAATTTTAATTGGAAAAATAGGCATCAATACGCACATTTCCTTACAAACTTGGGTTACATATTGTACCTCAACTTGTCCCAGGAACTACAACATAATCAATGCCACATAATTAATTAATTTTAAATTGGAAAAATATGCATCAATATGGACATTGCCTTACAAACTTGGGTTAGTGGTAATACAAACTTTACCAAATAACAGTAGCTAGTATACAAAATATTCAAAACATGCATATATATAATTACTGTTCAAAAATGTTACAACCACCATGGCATTTCTAAGAGAATCTATAGCTTAAACAAGATGTCACTTACCTAAAAATGTAAAATGATTTGATTTCAAGGCAACAATCCAATAATAACTATCTGATGACCAAAGTTCTTTACTCCACAACAGTTTCTCAATTTTTAGAATATTACAAATTGAACAATATAAGCCCCTAAATTCCTTAAGTAATGAAATCTTCAAGGAAGGGAAATTAAATGTAAACACAATCTAACCTACCAGACATATATATACAATTTTCAAGGATCCAGACATTGATATGGAAACTTGGAAAGGATACAATTGTGGAAATTCATTAAAGAACATGAAAGTATCTCACATATACAGTCCAAATCCCACATATGCCATGGCATACCTAGATACTGACAAGATGCATAGTGAATTAAGCTTGGGTGTAAGGTGACATATATATATATATGTGTGTACAACCAAGATACAATGGGGCATGACATATATGGGATATGACATTATTCTGAAAGGTATTAAATTAGTTCTTTTGAAGTGTACCATTGGTGTAATATGTTATTTTATTATTTTGTCACATCTGTATAGTTTTGAGTATATATATAGTGATCCATATATAATGGGAAATTGTTTGTAAGAGCCTGCCCATCTCTCATTAGCATTAATTGTCACCTCACTATAATTGCACCTAGATGATGCTCACTAAGGTGGAAGAACCAAGAATTCTTGAGAGCTCACCCATTAACTCTATAGATTCCTTCTACAATCAGGCCTTTTTGATAGAATAGCTCTTGCAAAACCTTCAGTAAGTATTCTAGCATGTCAAGACTCACTCATTTCTTAGGGGAAATGCAAACATTTTTTGAAGCATATAAATTTTTCACAAGAGTCCCCATCTCTCATAAAAATTAATGGCCCATTTACGTTCACCTCGGTGATGCTCACAGAGGTGAAGAACAAAAAAAAAAAAACATTTTTATTCTTCGAGTCATTTTTTAGTTAGCCGATTTCTTGAAAAAACTGAAGACCGTCTCATTTTTTCTTGCAGATTTAAATCACTATTGAGGTTAGTCTTCAAATAGATCAAATTAATCTTGAGATTCCTTCTTAGATCAGACAGAAATCACTACTTTATCATGTTCATCTATTTCCAAAACTTTCACCAAGAGCTCTAGATTTAGAAAATATTGAACTAGAAAAAAGTTGATCTATAGTAAGAACAAAACTGTGAACCTGTTTGTACAAAAAAAATTTTGGGACTAATTTATGTTTCTCACCATTCAAGTATCCCTAATATGTCTTAGTCTTCCTACTTTTCCATGTCCACTGATATCTTAGTTCATACATTACATATTCTATGTATTTCACTTGAAAAAAATAATAATTCAAGGCTTTCAATAGATGAAACTTAATTCATAAGGATTTAGTTAGATGGATAAATGGTTGGACTATTGAATCAAAGGAAGAAATAAGACACCGATTATTATTGCAAATGAACACTACAACAATAATATTTTGTACTTCTAATTCCATGGAATTTGTAAAGGTCGTTAGATCATTGGTATGTGTTGGTAAATTTCCTAGCTAGTAATGAGAGGTTTACAAGCTCCTATGCTAGCTTCAGATAATTTATTCAATCACAATAGCTTGCAAATGGTGGGAAGAAAATTCAATATAGTTGAATCCATTATGTTGAATGAAAAACTAGACCAAATGTAGAATAAAAAATAGATCAGAGACGTAAAAGCTAGGAGATTCATTAAGTGTTTGAATCCTTTTTAGTTCCACTTATGAATTAAATGATAAGTCTTTTTAATTCTTCCAACTCAAGAAAAAGTTTTACCAGTTTAGAGAAATTCTATAAAAGTTAATGTAAAATATAAGGCTTGCAAACAAACTTGCCACAAAAACCTTTCAACCAAAAACTTTTAGAATATATCATAGTCAAGGACAAGTAGAATATTTTCTATGGTGAAATGCTCAAAGAGAAAAAATAATTTTTAAGGAATATATTGGGTTTGGTCAGTTTGTTTGCTTCAAATTTTTAGCCTAGAAAATATTCTTCAAATCTAAATTTAATAACATTGTAATTTCAATATTTCTTTTGGAAATTTTCTTGGGGCGATTGCCACACCCCTTGGTTCTCAAACCAATCACTTAGCTGAGGCTACTGGAGCTTTTCATGTTATAAATTCGGCTCATAGTCTGAATTTTAAAAACCTTTGGCTTGAAGGGGACTCAAAAAATATTATTGAATGTCTTTTAGGTAGCCCCCCCCTTGTGGACCATAAAGTCTTGGATTGATGATGGTATTTCGACCTTAGCTAATTTTGATAATATAAAAATTTCCCATTCCTATAGAGAAGCCAATGTTGTGGCAGACATTTTTGTGAATGAAGGGGTTAAAAGCAAAGGACAATGCACTTGGCTGAAAATTAGTGATTTAGGTGTTAATGTCTGAGCCTTATTGAACTATGATGCATCACATGGGAAAGATGTGTGTCATCTCATTAATGATGATAGAACGGGGTAAGTACATCACTACCATTAGATTGCATGGGGCCAAGCTAATTATCTTATCCTATAAGATTGCTCGACATGTTTTGTGGGTTCACAGGTTTGGCGGGACCATTTTGAGTCAAGATTTTGTCTTTTTTTGCATTACTGTGCTTGCTAAAATGGGAGGAGATAGAAAATGAGTTGAGTCGGACAACTTTGAGATGCATACTAGAAACACTAAAGCGTGGAACAAAGTTAAAAGTGGGGGTTTACTCCCTTTTCTGGAAAAACTTCATGGGTCTAATCAGGAAGCTATAGAGCATTTTGAGAGGAATTGGGACAATGGGGAATTAACCTTCTTTGGCAGGAAAGTTAAGCTGGATGAAAATCTCATAGCTGAAGTGACTGGTATGTCCACTGAAGGACACAAATTTTTCTGGGACAATATTTTCTCTGATGAAGCGGTGGTCCGATTTCTGAAGAAAGACAAGGAAAAATTGAAACTGGTGAAAGTTTCCAATAGTTACTTTGAGTTTGACACCATTAAAGCTCTCTGGAGAAAAGTTCTTCGCATCATAATGGAGTATATCACCCTGGATGGTCATTTCAGTAGGGCCTATGGCTATCATTTTTCCTTGCTCAATCATTTTCACTATAAGGTCAGGGTTTCTCTTCCCTACTATCTTCTCTGTTCCTTAAGAAAGAGTCTAGAAGACCATAATAAAAACCCAAAAAGATATCCTATTTTACATACTAGTCTGATTAGGTTAATTTTTGAACATTTTCAAAACATGCCAACCCCTTCTAAATTGGATGCCTCTTCGGAGTCTGAGGAGGATGATACCGAACCTAGTTGTTCAGGGAATAAACCCAATTTGAGTCTGGTGAGGATGGTCCTGAGTCTTCCCTCTGTCTAGACTGGTAAGAAAACCCAAATTCATAATCCCTAGTCTATCAAAGTCTGCCCTACTTCTAAGCCTAGAAGCTCTACTCCTAAAACCAAAGGTGTTGGAAAGAATCTACCTATCAAAAACCTTGTTTCGTATTATGAAGATTCTCCTGATTTTGAGGATTCTAGCACTAATAATAATTCATCCTCTATTGTCTCGTCGATGGAAAGAGATGTTAGAAATGAGTCCCCTGGAGCCTCTGACCCTGCTAAAAGGTACTTGAATCTTGATAGGGAACCCTCTGCTAATTTTCTGGGAATAGCTAGGAACAATGCTGCGGACCATTTCAAAATGTTGAAATGGGTCTTTCATGAAATTAATGACCTGAAAAATAAAAAATTGGGCCTTCCAGAGTAAATTGGAAGAAATGGGAGCTAAGGTCTCAACGTTAGGCAAGAAGGATGCAAAGCGTAAAAATTACATTGCTAGTAAAGAGATCTAGGACAATGAAAAAAGGGAAAAAGTATTGAAATAGACTTGGAAAAAATGAAAAATACTGTGAAGATAATTGTTGAACAAAATAATAGGATGGCAAGACATAATGCCATCATCATCAACGCTATGACAAAAAAATTGGATAAAGCTCAATAGGGGTCCTTGGTTGTTGACTTAGAAGAGACAAAAGATAAAAATCAGGAAGAGGACATTGGGATTTGAAAGAGAACTAGGGCTAATCTGAAAATGAAGGCACCCCCCACACCGCAGATGGTTTAAAATTTTAAGAAGGGTGTCTAGGATATGTAGGACCAGGAGGCAGCGACTGAGTGTGTTTTGAAGACTCTGGGTTAGTTGCTGCTGGTTTTTTGGCTTGTGTTTCGGCTAGTTTTTTGTTTGACCTTCCTGGTCTTTTTTGGCTGGCTGCTACTTTATCTAGTTTTTTCTTTTATTGTAGCCTATTTATTCCACTGTAATTTTTTGTCGTCCTCTTTCTTTTGTTGTAAACTTGGTGGTTTCGGGTCCCTATAAAACCCATTTTTTCCTTTATCAAAAACATTGTAATTTCAATATTAAATCTCTATAGAAAAACTCCAAGAGAGAAGCCTTTGTAAAGAATCAATGAAGGTTTTGACTCTTTTTCACACCTTTCATGAAATTTTGTTAAAGATTTTGACTTCATTTCATCTATTTTAATAGACATTTGATGTAGAAGTATCATTAATGAAGTTACCATTTGTAAGTGAATAAGACGTGAATATTCAATGATTACTTTAGAATGTCTTAAGAATAATGAACTCTCTACATGCTCAACTTCAAATTAGAAAGTACACTAATTTCCTGAAATGAACTAGAAAAATGAATATGTTTCTAATAAATATCTAAGAAAATACACTCCACACATATGAAATTTAATATAATACAACTATATTTATTTATGAAATTCAATAGAATACAACAGTATTTTTAGATTACAATCATATAATACAATATTCCTTTTAAGATGTTCACAATAGTATTGTGTTTTAAATAGCTTTGTCCAAAGCAAACATAATAGTGACAAATAAGTTAAGTAGACATAAGAATGGCCAAACAATAGTAAACAATAATAAATAAATAGAATGACTATGCTCCTATTTTAGTCAATAGGCTATATTATGCATGAGCTTCTGACTAGAAAGTTGTCTCACACCAGAATTCCTGATGCCGAGAAGTTTTGTCGGGCAATTCTAACTATTAGGAAAGTCACCTCCGACAAGTAAAATAAAACCTATGTTTTTTAATGCCAGTTTTTACTGCTGCTAGCACGCCTTTGCATACACACCCTTGTGCACCCTGACCCCACTACACAGCTACTTGGTGACTGCCTCAGAGTTGCTTCATCATAGCCAAGGCTTCCTATAAGTCTACTTCAAAGATACCCACCGTTTACTATGAATTGATTGATGTACGATATGTGCCACCATTCATTTGGGTTCATGTCATTGAAAACATTTTCTACTTTTCTAGGGTTCTATCCTGTACCGCGATTGTTTTGGGTTCATCTCATTGGAAAAAAATTCTCCTTTGGTAGGGTTTCATAAGCAGTAGAAGGCGATTTCTACATTTTTCGTATTTCAGGAATGTTTTGGTAGGGTTTCGTTTATAGCAACAGGAAACTTGTGCAAAATCTGGAGTCATTCTCTACAAAAGGTGTGCATTATTCACATTTTTTTTGTTTCATGTTTCACTATTGTTCTATTTAATCCAAATGCCCATATTATGTTCTTAGAAAACTTGATTACTATTCTCCATCTTGGTCATGAAATCTTCACAATTTAGTCTTCATTGTTGACCCTCTTTCTGAAAATGTCATGAATTTATCTTACATAGAATGCCTTCTTTTGGCTTCCAATTACCTACTTTCCAACTGCTTGAGCTCTTGCCAAACTTAGAAACCTGCTATGTTGTAGATTACTTCATATTCCTCTACTTAGTTTCCATTGGAGCGGCTGCTACCCTCTCAAAATTCTTATTGTTGTATTGTGGTGATATCTCACAATTTGTACATTACACTTGATATCTTGAGTTGTCTTTCATTAACATTATCTATCATTTTTTTTTCCTTTTTATTGAATGAATATTTTTCATTCTAAATTTTTTAAATTTTTCCTTGCAATTTTTATGATTACATGTTGTCTTCATTCTCTCCTTTATGCCTCTTGACCTATAATTTTCCATGTATGTTATATCTACATGTGTGAAGAATCTACAATTTACTTCCTCTATTGTGGGATAGAATTACAGTTCAACTTGTGACTACAATTTCTACTAGGCTTTGCTACAATGTGGTCATTTTCTAGGGCATTGATGACTTGGACTTTAGACATAGGTTTGTTAGAATCTTCATCTTCCTTCTCTATAAATAGATATGCTATAGGTTTTCTCGAGTAATGAGGAATCTATTACCATTCTAGACATTCTTTTAGCTTTCTGGGGCTTAGATGTAGTTTGTATCAAATTGGCTATAGTATCAGGGTCACATAATGTTATCTAGACTGTTTATTATAAAAAAAATACAAATTCACTTACTTTTAAGTGGAATTATGCTCCTCATATAGGATAGAGATTTACTTTCTTTTAAGTTGATTCATGCCTCTCATAATACGACAGTACATGAAAAAATAGTTGTGTTTTTCCTGCTATAATTCACATAGTGCAAGAAACATTTCTAATTGGGTATTGGTTAGGGTTAGATTAGGGGAATGATAATAGTTTATTTTTACATTAGTTTTAGATTGGGGCTTTTCTCCTTTTGCAAGCCATGCTACCTTAGAGTTGTTTGTATTTTCTAAAAAAATTCCCAAAAATATTTCTTTGTTGCTTTGAATTTTAATATTTTTTTGGGTCAAATATTACATTTCTCATACATGGATTTCAAAGATGGAATTATACTACAAGAATTGACAATTAATTGGCCAACTTATTATCTTTTTAGGTTGAAGGTCTTATGATTGATATTGCAGCAGTAGAGGACAAAATATCCAGATGGAGGGATGCTACTGAACAAGAAGCAACAGTAGGAAAAGTTGTTATGGATGAGTTTGAAGAAGAGGTATGATTGCATTCTTACATTTGTTGGGCTCTCCCCCTTATGCTAATTACATAATTTATGTCCTACACTTGGTAATGGCACAAGATTGTTTTTGTTTTGATTATGGTATGAACCCCTGAGGTCTAACATAGTTACATAATAACATAAAGTTATATATGTCCTATTCTTAATCACTAATCTAAACACTTTTATAGTCTAATATCCTATTTGTGAAACTTAAATCATTAGCCAAATATATTATCCTAAAAATAATAAATGTATTTTCCTAAGGCTTAAAAAAGGTTAATTAAATTAGCTGCACATTAATATTTACCTGGTAAATGAAATTGATTATTTCTTATGTCTTTATGTCAAGTAATATGTATGGTCTCCTCTCACACTACAAAGTAATCTTCAAGATCATTAAATATGTGCTTTTTCTCCTTATATTTTCAACCTAGGGAATACAATTTTATTCTTATGCCCTAACTATGTAGTTACAAAGGAATCATCTTGTTTGTAGGTAGATTTTAGGTTCAGATTACTCTTAGCTTGCTCCCCATCACCTCAATATTGTGAATCAATTCTGGGTTGAATTCTTCATGTGTTAATTAGACTAGTACAAACCCTTGAGGTCTAACATAGTTATCTAATAGCATATAGTTATATATGTGTTGTGAGAAGGCCTCCAATAGTAGGATAAAGGTACTGACATAACACAATCACTATTTTCCATGATGTGTAGGGATTGAAAAGTTGTTGTCTCCATTCTTTGATGAATGAACCAAAAAATAAACTGCTCACTCCAATCATTGTGTATAAATATTTGTAATTTATTTCATATATTGGTAATTTATACATATATTTGTAATTTCTAAGACATTTTTAATTTGTTTCAATTTGAAGCATGGTTATGTAATTTGACTATGTATCTCCAACTATGGTCAGCGAACAAGGTGCCTTAACTGGGTTCTTCTTTGGTCTCTTAGATGGATGTGCTATAGGTCTGTGAACCAAAATAGGATTTGGAGATAGTGTGGACAAGTCCAAATGCTAATAGAAAGACTCCTAAAAAATTAAATCCTCTCCACAAGAGCTCAACATAACACTCGTTATGGAATCACTAAAGGTGGAAAATTCAAGGGTTAAGTTTGAAAATTTAGGATGGCCCTTTTGCACTCTATCATTAATAATATAGTATATTTACCTCTTTCAAGACAAATAAAAGATTTTTGCAATCCTCCAAGAACATGACTAAGATAAAGTGGCAACTACCTATGGAGGGAATGAAAGCTAAAATTGAATGATGTTGAGTAGAACTTGATACCATTCTAGAGACTATCCTGAAAATTCATGAAAATAAACTTAGTTCGCTGATAGACTTTATTGAATTAATAGGCTGCACTCCAATCTATTGTGGCATATCTTGCATGAAATTTTACTTCTTAAGTTAGTTTGTTATATAATATTTTTTCAAATTCATAAGTAATTTTCATCATTTATGTCATGCAAAGTTTATGTCTATTGAGTACCATAAATTTTTAGTATACTATTGAATGGCTTATCCAATAGTTATTTCCTATGTAAACACAATTACTTGATTAACATAATCTTCATTGTTCCCTCCAATTGAATTTAGATCAGTATTTTAATAGGATGATTTGTTCTAACATCCACTACAGAAATGACATTCCAAGAAATTGTTGCTTAGAACATATCCTAATACAAATTACATTTCATTTTGCTTGATTTTCTTTTGTCTTCAGCATGGTTGACCACTCCTTAATTTGTTTATTGTAGGCCACAACTAAAGATATTATTTTCTAAACAAGAATATTGTACTTACCCTTGTGGTTTTATTATTGATAATACTCAACAAATTATAAAAAACTATCGGTATATTCCTTGTAGCTCCCCTAGCTACAAGTGCTAGTTATTACATTCTTTCAGGAAACTAGATGGATATTGTGATGGTGGGGGAATTGTAGGCCACATGTCATGCCTATGGTGGTTTAGAGTTTCAATGTTTGAGAATTGCTGCCTATTTTCAGAGAGTGTAGATGCAACATGCTTGTTGACTTCATCATGTAGCTAACCCTCCTCAGTGAAGGATTCTAGAAAGTAAGAGAATATATCTGAATTTCAATCTTCTGCAATGGTACTTGTAGTTATGGAATTTATGTCCATGTGAATCTCTTCAGGAATATGGTGTTGTTGCATCTCAGATTGCTCAAAATTCATTGGAAAACCTTCAAATGAAGAATTTCCATTGACAATGCCTAAAAAGCTTGGAATGCTTTGCAAGACTAAATTAGTCATTACGGGTGCCACAAAATAGCTATTTGTGATTGAATTTCTTCTCAAATATAGAGAAGCATCATGGTCTTGTGTACCCATTTCTAAAGTAGCATTAGAAAAGGGAATCAAGGTTGGATTGATGTGAACAACATTGGTAGAGTATTGTGTATCCTAAAACATAGGTGATGGTAATCTCTTTAAACCACTTTTGTAAGCATCATTTAAAGCCTGATTAAGGAATGTTGTTACTTGAGTTTTGGAAACCTCACTATTGAGCTATGTGGAATGGTGGTTATTTCCAAATTTAGAACCAACTTGAATATTGTTACCGACAATAGTACAAGTTTGTGGATATTTATCTTGAGAATGATCAAAATATTTTGGGTTGAGCTTGTTTTCATAATGTATACCTACATTATTATCATCATGGTTTTTAAATTTTGATTCAGAAAGGGATTTTTGTGTTCGAGGATCAATTCCCTGACTCACAAGCTTTTTGCTAAGGTGGGTATTCTAGAAGTTCTTGATCTCATTATCAGTCTTCCCAAGAATACATCACGCTATTAGAGACCACCTAAAAACCCATGATATATAGTGATTCAATTATTTCATTTTATACCTTCTATTTCTTCCTAGATTTGAGTTTTGGTGCAATTAGACATACTTGTTACCCAGAAGACGGTGCAAACTGAGAATGATGTCTTCTTCATTGGGAAAAAATTGGCTTCTTTTGACATTGGGTCCCAGGTAATTCATCCATCGTAATCTGCAGCTCTTTGGGCATCAAATCAAACCTTGGAGAACAATAACATAAGAGCTAATTTAAGTTAGTTATGTGATAACTCAAAGAAACAAGAAAGAGGAAAAAACCCTAAACAAAATTGTGTATGATAGTAAACCTACTTTTGTAGGAAGTGTCCTCCAACCTCCTTCGCTATGTTTTTGGAGGTACTTAGCAAGAAGATCATCTTCCTTGGGAGTCCATGGAATTCGGTTGAGGGTTTTAGGGATTACTTAGATTCTTGATTTCAAAAAAAGAAAAACTTGAACCCTTAGTGAAACCTTATTTTTAGGTTGCAACTCACCAAATTGGAGAAGTGAAAGGTCAATACTAGAGAGGAAGAGTTTGGAGGAGTGGGAACCAATAGTGGCAGGAAAAGCAATAAAAAATGGTGAAAAGCAACCCAAAAAATGGCAAAAAATAATGAACGACTAAGATTCGTTTAATCTTAAAAAATTAATATAATAAATATAATATAAAATATAATTAATATATTATGTATATTTAATATAATAGTAAAAATGGAATTATTTTATAATCTACATGAAATCATTGTTATTTCTATTTCACATTATTAAGATGGTCAAGTATATCAACAAGCAAAGATAAAAGTGAATCAATCTTCATTTTTAGGGAAAAATGTTCTTTTTTAAGGGAAAAATCCTTGTTTTCAGTAGAATCGACCATTACATTCCTACAATCCATGTAAATTGAATCTAATTACTTCTAGAAATAACTACTTGACCATTTGAAATAAAATTGTCTGCAAGATAGCCCTCAAAATGCAATTGGATTGTTTAAATCATATTTTATTAGTGAAATTGACCAAAATTTCTCTTTGATACATTTGACATACTAACACAATAGGAAAATCAAACTAGCTTCAAATCATAGTTAAAAACATTAATGATTCATTAACATAATGAGTAATAAAAGTTAAAGATTGTAAATGTTAGATTTTTTATAAAATAGGTGAAGGCCTTAAGACTGCACTGAGTGGCAATTCCTTCCACACAATAGGTATTTTTGGTGCACCAAGCAACCTAGGTAGCCAAATGGATCGCTTATTTAGGGGTCCCATGAGGGGGGCTTAAGCTCTATGGATTATGATCAAATTAGAAAGAAAAAAGAATAGAGGAGTAATAGTCATTTATTTAGTCATTTATTTAGCCATTTTTATTTGTCTAACCAATTATTTAGTTTTGATTTTACCCGATGACCAAATTAGTAATTTATACTTATGAATTGCAAAAAATTAGTTGAATTTAGTCATTTTTAGTCACGTGACCAAAATTTTTAGTCACGTAGTCATTTATTTTCAAAATTTTAGTAGTAGAAATTTCCATTTAATTTGGTGTGCAGTTGAAGAACTACTTTGGTAGAATAAGGACATAAGTACAAAAGGTAAAATAGAAAAAATCAAAGGAATGATAAACCTAGATGAGTTTAGTAGTGAGAAGATTATAGTTGTAAGAAACATGTTATCGCACGGTGAATTGAAATGACTGAAAGAAGAAAAACACAAGAGCTTAGATATCTGGAGTGAATTCCCCTATTTCAAAAATGCAGAAATCGTAAGGTTTATTCTAGGAAGATTGAATGATGATATTCTAACTCTAGATAAACCCTACCATATCTCAAAAGAAGTTATTGGAACTGTAACTGGGTTATGCAGTGTTGGGGATGTGCCGAGAAAGAAGTCAATTTGAAATAAAGAAGTCAAAACCCTAGCTAGAGTAATTGGAGATCAAAGGGAATTAATAATCTCAAAAATTAGAGATTTAGTGACAAGGTACATTTTGCACGGAGTATCTAACATAATATTTTTCAGAAACAGAGAAGGTACAACTTCATAAAGTTTTGTTTACATTTCACATAAGATGATAATGGAAGATCAAGATTTTGACCTTTACGGATTACTAAAAGATTAGCTGATGGAGAACGTACAATTGACAAAGATGACATGTTACCCTTTTAGGTTTGGCACTTTGGTTATATGTCTTGTGATGTATTTTATAAATTGCTTACCATTGAACAACAACATAATATGGGAAGAGAGTGAACCAGTCTGCAAGCAAATTTTCATACATTCTAATAATTTGGAAAACTGTGATCAAGAATATAGAAGTTTCTTTAAAGGTTTTCTAGGTAATTTTGGCTCAATTGGTATTCCCATTTTGGTAAGGGCACTTTAAGTTGGTTCCTCCTCTGGTGAGATGGAGAGAAAGAAGAAAAGAGCAAAAGGAATTGTTGTATGTACTCCTCCAGCATGCAAGACTCCAATAGTTGAAGGGAAAGGAAAAGAACATGTGATTGTGGACATACCAGATGAGGAATCTAATAAGGAAACTGAGGACACTCAAAGAAAAGAACTCAAATTAGCCAAACAAAAACAAGAAAAGGAAATGACATAAGAAATTGAAGAAGAAGGTGTTTTAACCAAAGAAGGGATATTGTGGCTTATTCATGAGGAAGATGGAATGCAAAAAATTACAGACATATGGTCTAGCAGACCTTCATATGAGAAGGACATGATTTTAAATGTACTAAGTTCTCATCTTGTGCACAACCATGTTAAATTAGAGATTTTACAAATTGTGTTTCTAGAAGAGATGATTGAATGCATCAAGGAAATCATGGACTCTACGTCTCAGAACAAGGAAGAAGAAGAAGCAATTCTACACCTGAAGAAGTAGTATAGATTATCTCTCACCAAGCTAAAAAGGCACATGAATCAACTAAGGAAATGCATAAACACAACAAACAACATCTATAACTATTGTCTTCATTGGTATCATGCAATCAACAAGCACAAAGAAAAGTTGGATCAAATTGAAATAGAGGTGAACAACATTGGATAAGTTTTTAACATGTTTCAGGATCAAGATGGTGCAATCAAGAGAAGGATTCAAGAATTATAGGTAGAGCATAGAAATGTTCAAAACATCAGAAACAAGATTATTGACACCTTTTGGAAAGTGAAGGACATAAAAAAATGCAGGCTATAACAATTAATTGAGATACTGAGGAAAGGGGAGATATTAGAAGAAGCCATCACCATTCCAGAATCGCTCATCAAAATTATCAACTAGACATCTGAAAACAAAAACATGATCATAATCACCAGGATTGTAGTAGAAGCATGGAAGAAGTTTCTTCTGGAGATGAAAGAGAAACAAAATATAATTTTCTAACTTAAGTAGCAGTTGTATTTCTTCAAAATTTTGAACTAGTTTTTGAATAAGTTTTTAGTTACACTTCAAAAGGGAATACTGTAGGAAAATATTTTTTTCGGTTTGTCATTGATGTCAAAAGCGGAGAGAGAGCAGTGAAAAATGCCTTATCAAATTCAGGGGGAGTTGTGTCAGCTATTACTTTTTGAAGTCTTGAGGGATTGCAGTATGTTGGTTCTAACACTTAGTCATTTTTCACTAAGTGTTTCCATCAATTCCAAAGGGAAATATTATTGGCATATGGCTTCTGGTGTTGTCATTGATGGAAAAATAAGTCATCGATCCAATAAGCACTTCAATATTTTTCCATACTAAAAGACAGAGTGAAGAACAAGGTATCCGACTAAAGTTGAGTCTATCAATCCATTTGAATTACCAGTTTATCAGTTTGAGTTGTGGATCTCAGGGAAGGTCATTGGGTATCTAGAATATATTATTCTCAAGCTTTGTGTCATTGCATCAATTGGTGTATGAGTTAGGAGATCCGGTTAATTGATTTTCTCTTTAATAGTGCTAAAAGGCTGACTTGATGAATGTGGCATGTTGTGGATGTTTGAGGGAAAGTTTTTTTAGGTATTTTTTGTTCAAGGTTTTTTTTTGGGTCCTCACTATGTTGTGGCCGACTTTGGTTGGTGCGCATTGAAAATCATTTGTGGATTGATTGATGGTTGGTAAATATTTTATTCTTTATTGAATTGACATGTGAATGATTAAATCTTTTGTTGTATAGATATATATATATATATATATATATATATATATATATATATATATATATATATATATATATATATATATATATTTATAATTGATCGATTATATCATTTTCGTATGTGTGTGTATGTGAATTGAGTGTGTTGATGTGTGATGCAAAAATTAGAAGGATTGCAGAGCGACTATGCATAGTTTCACTTGTGCATAAAGGGATTTGTGATGTGAATGAAAGCATATAGAGTAGAAGAGCAGAATTAGAAAAGAAGGTCAAAGAATGTGACTGATGAGCTTAACAAAAATTGTAATCTGGCATTAATAGATGCTACTCTCTCAGTTCAAATCTTTTGGATCTAATCCAAATATTTTTTAAGATAGAGAGGCTTCTTTTGTATCTAAGCAATGAGCTTTAGGAAGTGCGCCTGAATGCATGTGCATTCCCAATTTGTATAACACCTATATTTTGAGTACTCAAATTGTGGATTAACCTCCACCATGGTTTTTCCCCTAATAGGATTTCCATGTAAAAATCCTTGTGTTATGGTGTTGTGGATGATTGCTTTATGTTCTTGCATCTTTCTTTTGGTGAGAAATGCTATAAGTAGTTTAGAGATTAGATTAATAAAGTTAAATTTTGTAGAACACTGATTCACCCCCCTCTCAGTGTTCCCTGATTCCAACACACGCACAAAGTGAATGATTTGTAGCAAAATAAGGTATGCGATCATGCAATGACAAGAACTAAAAGAAAGAAAAATGAGGTGGATAAGAGATGTGCTCACTTTGGGGCCACAAAACATTAGGTTGTACATGGGATGAGTTGTCCCAAAGAAGTGGTTTAGTTAGAAATTCATGCAAGCGTGTTGGATTCCCAACGTATAATAAGAAAGTCATGCCAATGTGTTGGCTTCCCATTATACTAACCACACCAAAGTTATCCTCCTAATAACTTTGATAAGGTACCACAATTAAAATTATTTTGTAAATGCTTTTGAATGATATGTAAATATTTTGTTAAAGGGGATTTTTTTTTTTCATATAAGGTTTTCTTCTTAGGGAGCAATGTGCATAATGTCTCCAAGAGAGGACAAGTCAAAAGTGTCAGATCATTGCCCATGGGATGCCTTGTTCGCATCATGCCATGCTAGTAGACCATATAGTCTTGGACGACATCAAACGTAATGACACCACCAAGAAGAGGAAACATCACAAGAAAAAGAAAAGTCATGCCATGAACTTTTTTCCAAAAAATGTCATCTATGTATGCCCCCACATTAAAGTGGTTGCTACACCATTACTGCGAGCAATTTCCTTAAAATAGCCAATGATAAATTAAAGAAGATATGAGAGCCAACTTGGAAGTCCCTATGCCAAGTCATATGTTTCCAAATTGAGCTACATCATGAATAAGTACATCACATGCGAGTCAACTTAAGGCATGTCATCAACATCCCAAGCTTTCTCTTTTATGTTCATGAAAATTTAACGACTAGCCAAAAGAGACAAAGACAAGTGACATACGGGGATAGGGATTCCTAACCCCTTGTGCCTAATTAGTGCAAGAAAAGAGTGAATCTAAAATGGATGATGATATGCTACTCCTTGCATTAGTGAGTATGCTATGATCCTACCACTATTACATGACTAGGAGAAACGACTAGTTTTATTTATTTTGATAAGTAAAAAAATTTTCTGCTTGATACAGGTATGCACAGGATCATGATGGGCCAAAAAGTGGCAATATGATGGGTATTTGTAGGGTATGTGGCTAACGAATTTTTTTTACCCAAAATTGATGAAATGAAAAGGGTTTTTAAAGGAGATTCTCAGCTTTCCACCAATATAAATTATGCTTTACTTTAAATTTAATAAATAATTATTATTCATTTTCTACTTGAATTATGACTAAAGTGCTGATTGATGGGCTAATTGAAAAACATCTATAGCTTTCAAACAGTATCACATTTTTTGAATCCAAAACATGCATCACATTCTATGCTTCGCATACTATAGGATTAAAAAAAAAGAAAATTTGAATTTTATTAAGTTTTGACCAGGTTAAGATGGTCAGACATATGAGTTTTTATATTTTTTAAATTTGTAATAAAAAAATTATAATTAATTATTTACTTGGAAAAAAATTGCAAAGAAATATGCATCACATCTGGACATGAGTCCTCTACTTATGTATAAAATCTTATAAAAAAATATTATCATTTTATTGTGGTTAGGGTGGTGAGAAAAAACCTACTTCTTATTTTTTCCCTAAAATTTAAGTACTATTGCATTGAAATTTTAAATTTTCACCAAATAGATTAAAAAAAAAACCTAGTAATTTAGAAACTACATTCAATTTTCTATAGATTCTATTCTTACATATTTTTGAAATAATATAGATAACTTATTCAAATTTTTATGTCAAGTTAACTAACTCTGATTTTTCTAATTTTTTTTACCACTTAAGGGCCTGCTTTTTCCATGATGATCCTGCACATACCCATACATATTTAATGAGATGTTGATTACTTTAGGATATACCAAGGTTAAAGTTGTCTTGGAAGAATTTTTTGTCACAGTGTTGACATTGATTGAAGGTTTTTGTTTTGAAGGAGAATAAGCAAGATCATTAGGCTATATAGGGACATGGATACCTTGTTCTATAGCATCACATCCTTTCTGAAGTTTTCATCCAAAAATTTTTGTCACTTGTTGTGGATTGGATGGTTGTTCAATTTCCTAAAAGTGTGTATTGGATGTTGGTTTTTCTTTTAAGGTAGGTGAAGTGGATGCCATTGAATGTTGTATTATGGTTACTAGTTTCTCTTTTCTCTTTTTGGATTCTTTTGTTATGATCTTGTATTCACCAATGGATATAGGTATGAAATCAAAGGTTTCTGAAGCATCTTCAAGTAACTTTGTCGCTTCTTCAATTTGATTTTGTCTTGTTATATCCTTTTGATTGATACTGATCATAACACATGTAACCCTTTTTTTTTTAGGAGTAGGTGACTTGGAATGATTTTCAAAGCATTTCCATGATGGTGGTAAATCTATATCAAGCAATCTAGGCTGCTTTAAAGTGAGGTTGATTGTTGGTTTGCATGTGATGGTGTTGATGTTTTCTCGCACCATGATATTCTACCTAGTAGGATATTTTTTAGGAGAGAAGAAAACAAGATGTTGAACACATTCCATTAATATATTTTGTATAGTAAGTTCATCACAAGGAGAGGAGGCATCAAGAGAAGAAAAAGAATCACATTCATTTATTTCAATGATTGGATACTTTTTCTCAATTAAGTATTCTTGGATGGGGAAACAATAGGAAAGACATTAGGAGAAGAACATTAGGAGAAGAACAAGTATGATTATCATGATTATATGTGATTACATCCCTTTTTCCAATAATGTCTTTCAAAATAGGGGGGAAAAATAGAGAGAATTGTCATAGGCATTAAAGGTTTGATCATGTAATGCCAATATATCCTCCTCACAAATAATGTGATTGTCATGATTGCTCACCAAAAAAATTTCACAAATAGGGGAGGAGTTAGAAGATGAATGTAGACTAGGTAGAGTGATGTTAAGAGATGTGTTTATGAACTCATTCTCTTGTGCAATAAAATCTTCCAAAGTAGGAGAAGTTATAGAAGAGGAACTTTCAACATTTTCATGATTCTCAATGGGGGTATCTTCTAGCTCCAAAATACCTTTGTAACATGTAGTTAGAGATATTGCGAGAAGAGGAAATATGATTATCATGAATGTTTATGATTTCATATTCTTCTATCACTTCATTCCCATAAATAGAAGAGATAGTAGAGGGTGTGGAACTATGGAGTGTTTCAAGATTGTTATTCTCTTGCACTAAGAAAATCTCATAAGTAGGAAAGATATTGGAAGGATGACTATCATGCTTGCTAATAAGCTCCTAGCAAATTGAATGGATGATTCTTGTAATCTTCTTTACCAATAGGAGAAATTTTAGGAGAGGGATAAATTTGATTGTTCTCCATATTTTCATGCTTTTTCTCTAAGATCTTGTTTGCTTGTGCCATAATTCCAACCCTAGTAGGAGAGATTTTTGGAAAGTGACAAACAATAGGTTCATCACATTTCATGGTTGGATTTGATAAAGTAGTTGTACTATAGAAAAAAGGAAACTTGCTTGATTTGGGAAAAAATGATGATAAATTGGACTTAATGAGGCCTTCATTCAGTGTTGTGAGGTGTTTTACACATCTGCACAAGGTCTTGGACCCTTGTAAATTGAATACAATGCATTTATCAATTTATCTTGTAAAGGTGTTGTAAAATGTTGTAAAAGACTTTCACGCTTTTCTAGACATAATGAACCCATCTTCCCTTAATTCAACATTATAAAATGTATTTTCACATAAATCTAGAAGGGTTGTGAACTAAATTTAACTTTAATCTAGTGTTGTAATGTGTCTCACATTCACATTAGATGTTGTGCCATTCTAGGCTAAGTGGAGCTCATTTTAGTGTTGTAAAGTGTATTTAATCACATGTTCACATTGAATTGTGTCTCCCAATCCCTAATTGGCCTTTACATCATCATTAATAGGCCCCTATTACCCCATATTATGCATCCAAAGGCATAATTTGATCAAATACCCAATGAAATCAACATAAGAAATAAATTTCCTCATTCCCCAACAACCAAGCTGGAAAATGGGCCCCTCTAGGACTAATTCGCCATTTGTGGTGAATGAGTCCCTGCCAAGTAGGACTAATTCGCCCAGGGTGGCGAATCAGTCCCATTTGGGCAATTTTTGAGTTTTGAGCGGGAGAAACTAGAATTTAAGTTTATTATTCTTTCCTGTCGGCCTTAGGGATCCAATTAATGGGAAAATAAGGTGGATTTCCTATAAATATAAGTCTCTAAACCCTAATTTACATCTCTTAACTCATTTCATAAATCATTCATCATTTGTCTTCCATCTCAAGCAAAGCAAGCTAGGGTTTTTCATTCAAAGATCATTTTTGAGAAATTCAAGGGTAGATTCTTCATGTTGTTGCAAAACTCCAAGGTCAATCATAATGGCAAGGTATCAATCACTTCATTTCATGTCCATTCTTCATATTACTTCTTCATTTGGTTTAATTACCTAAAAGGGGTTTGACCAAGGAAAACCCCCATGCCCTAACATTCAACATTTCTCCTTCTTGTCTTGTGTGTTTGCAGGTTTAGGCATCTTGGAAGCTTGGAAATCATTAAGAATCAAGTTGCAATTTTTTTTAAGTATTCTCTTCATTTCTTAAGGAAAAATATCAACAAAAAGTCACTTTCAGACCCAAAAATCAGACTTTCAGAAGCAGACAACTATCAGGAACCAAAGTGTAGACTGAGGGATCTTGTTTCCACCTTTGAATCTTTAGAAATTCAAAAGTGGACTCATTCACCATTAGTGGTGAATGAGTCCCACTGCCAAGCTTGATTTTGGTTTTCTACATTTTTGGATACCCATTTGTCTGAAACAGGCTCTAGAACAATTTCCCAAATCTAGGACTAATTTGCCTAGAATGGTGAATGAGTCCCAGTAGGCCAAAATTTCAACATCAACAACATTTCAAATGTCATTTCCAATCTCCAGCAAGATTTCAGGTGCACCTCTTCAATTTTACCCATTTCTGTTACAGTTTGCTTTCATTTCTAGGTGTTTTTACATATCACAATGTGTTTTCAAATAACTTGTGTTTCTTTGGTTTTCATTCACTAGTAAATACCTTTCTTTAGTTTTCTGAATTTAGGTCATCTCATATAGGAACATTTCATTTATATTTCCATTATACTTGCATTACTTTGAGTGAACCACCTAGGTTTTTGGCCTATCACTCTCCTTTTAGGTGAAAAACCCTAAGAGTGCAAGAGAAGTACATAGATCCAAAAATATATGGTTCATTTTGGTGGACCTACTTTTTTTAATACTTTATTGTCTAATTTGGATTCCATCATACATCTAGCTTGCATTTATCTTGCATTAGGGTTTGCATAGATTAATTTGCATGCTAGGTTTCAAATTTTGCATTCATGAAAAGTGCATTTAGGTTGCATTTTTGCATCTAAAATCATTAAAATTTTATGAAATTCTTCTAGGGAGAATATCATGGTGCTAGAAAAAGGAAACAATAATAATGTGTCTTCCTTCAATAAAAAGGTGATTCTCGATTTCCCTTTATTAGAGATACATCAAAACAAGACCGCTGAGGTTATGAATGCGCAAGTGTCTATTAGACCCCCTTCGACTAATGGACCTCATACATACCCCGTGGGAGATCCTAAGAACCCTCTAATTCTCTACCCACCTTCACAGAAACAATAAAACTCAAAATACACCTGAACTTTTCCTTTACCCTCCTAAGAACAATGTTTCGTAGCAACTGAGTCATAATACCATTTCTCATACGTATAACACTTGAAAAAATCCGCAACCACCGCAACCAACCCTGACACCCTTACCGTTTCCTAATCCTATCCTACCTAACCCTTTCTTTCTAGGTCAAAAGGAGTATGATCTTGTCAAAAAAATGAAGAATACTCCTACTAAGATATCATTGTGGGACCTTATTTAAGCCTCCCCTCACTATCACAACATGATTCAAATGGCCTTAAAACAAGTTCATGTCCCTTATAATGTGCAACCAAATGACATAGAAGCCATCATTCAAGGACTAAAAAATGACATTGGTTTCCACCAAAGTGAGCTCCCCTCTTTGGACGTGCAAAAAAAAATGATCCTTTCATGATCATAGCGCAATAACAATGAAAAGGGATAAAGAGAACTCTTGTAGATACTGGTTCTTCCCTTAATATGTGTAGTGTGAGCCTTCTGGATAGGCTTGGCATTGATCAATCGAACATTCAACCTGATTCTTTATCTATTAAGGGCTTGATAATGTTGAAAAGAAACCGCTCGAGGTAATCATTATACCTCTTACAGTTGGAGTGGCCACATTGAATACACCAATCCATGTTATGCCTTGTAAAATTTCATGTAATCTTATCTTAGGTAGATAGTGGATTCAAGTAATGAATGGGGTTCCCTCTAATCTTCATTGTAAAATGAAATACATCTACAACAATAAAGTGTGCACACTCGACGTTGATCCTGAGCCATATAGTGTTTTACAACTTGAGAAAAAAAAAGAAAATCCCTTGAACACATCAACTTCAATCACACAAGTGGAACCTGTTCAACAAAAAGATAAACAACATATTGAACAAGTCATGATGCTATTAGAAGATGATTGGGGTTCCTTGGATTTCAAACATGAATTCATGGGTGAGTACAAAATCATACACAAATATTCAACTAGGCAAAACAAAAAAGAAGACTACCTTTGAAGGCATCCACCTCCACCACTTTAGACAATGAAACAAGCTACACAACCACCTTTGACAATGGTTATCACTAACCACCACCCGATCCAAAAGCAATGAAAAAGCTTTATGGAAAAGGTTATGAACTTATGAAACAACTTGGATACAATGGAAAAGGATGTGGTGCTAATGAACAAGGTATCTATAACCCTATCGACGCTATCACGCAACAAACAACTCATGATCTTGGTTACTATCCTTTGATAGAAATCACCAAGCCTTCACTCACCATTCAAACTCTCCAACAACATTCTTCTAAGCCAACTTTAACTATAAAGCATCCTGAACTGCTAGAATCTAGTGGTCTTGATGGCTATCCTTTGCAAACAAAGACATCTTTAGTTAATGTCAATGTCATCTCGCAAAACACTAATGATTTGCATTCATTAGATTTTACACCCTCCTATACAGGAGATAATAAAATATTGCAATCTAAAGAGTCTTGCATAGGTATGACAACTAATACTAAGAAAGGGGTATCTTTGTCACAAATTATAGGGCCATCTTCTACCATCGATCATGATGGTATCTTTTTGATACTTCTCCAAGATCACTTGATCACCCTTCCTCCTTGAACTGGTAAGAAATTCTATTACAAAACTTCATTTTGTGCCTATCATAGAGTTCATGGTCATTCCACCAATGAATGTAAATCTTTGAGTAGTAAAATCCAACATCTGAAGGAGTTTGCTATGCTTCCCTATGATGGGGCACCTAATTCCTCTAATTGATACTGATTTTCACTCTACCATTCATTTCATCAATCATTTCAACTCAACTTTATCTTGCACTAAGTGGGGGAAAGGGGTTTAGTAGCCTCCTTCTTGTATGTCACTTTTCGTTACATCTTTTGACTAGTCGTTAACCTTTCATGAACATATAAGAGAAAGCTTGGGACATGAATGACATGCCTTAATTTGGCTCGCATGTGACAAACTACATTTTTCATGACGTAGCTTATCAAAAAAATATGACTTGGCATAGGAATTTTCGGGTAAGATTTCATGTCTTTTTCTTCTACTGTAAAGAAATTGTTGATAGTACTAGTGTTTGTAACTAATTTAAAGTGGGGGAATACATCACTACTCACATTTCATTGTGCAATTTCTTTCTTCTTGTGATGCATCCTTTTCTTTGTGGAGTCTTTGGGCTTGATTCCCTCCAAGAGTGTGATACTTCTTTGGCACACCCTCTATTGGAAACATTAAGCACGATGTTCCCTAAAAAGAGACCTTGCAAGAACTAAGCAAAATCCCTTTGAATATTCCTTACACTATCTTGCATTAATAATATCTATGAGTGTCAAGCATATGAATTTTTTCCTACCTCATAGAGCCCGAAGATCATTTTCATGTGGTGCCTTATTAAAGTTATCAGGAAGTATAACTTTGGTATGGTTGATCAGGAAGCCCATTCTGAGGCATGACTTTCCCCATAGACACCTTGTGGATTTCTCACCCCGTGGACAACCAAAATTTCCATGGCCCTAGAGTGAGTATACTTAGGACTTCTTAGCCGGTAGATAGCCAAGAGTTTTGTCACCTTAGAGTGAGTATGCATTTTAGGAAAAACAACCTAGATTTGATACACAACGTGTTGGAAAAATGGTAGAAGCTTGATCCACCTTTTCGTTTTCATCTTTCTCTTCTTCCTAGTTCTTTCCATTGCATGATCATGTATCTTTTTCCGCTACAAATCATTCACCTTGTTCATGTCATTTTGCACTCATGTCAGCTTGACTTAGGTTCTTAGATCCTAGGGGCTTGATTTCTTCCTTCATATTTTCTATCTAAGACCATCCACATTGGTACAATTGGACTTCTCTTGAATGTCTACTTTAGTGTGAGTTTGAAGCAAGTTCATCCTCTCACTAAACTGGGGGCTAAATGTATTGTAGAAAAAAAACAACTTTCTTGATTTGGGAATAATTTATGATAAATTGGACTTAATGAGGCCTTGATTTAGTGTTTTGAGGTGTTTTACACATCTGCACTAGGTCTTGGACCCTTACAAATTGAATAAAATGCATTTATCAATGTCTTGTAAAGGTGTTGTAAAATGTTGTAAGAGAATTTCACGCTTCAGTAGACTTAATGAACCCATCTTCCCTTAATCAACATTATAAAATGTACTTTCACATAAATATAGAAGGTTTGTGAACTAAATTTAACTTTACTCTAGTATTGTAATGTGTCTCACACATTCACATTGGATGTTGTGCCTTTCTAGGCTAAGTGGACCTCATTTTAGTGTTGTAAAGTGTATTTAATCACACTTTCACATTGAATTATGTGTCCCAAGCCCTAATTGACCTTTACATCATCATTAATAGGCCCCTATTACCCCATATTGTGGATCCCAAGGGATAATTTGATCAAATACTTGATGAAATCAACATAAGAATTGAAATTTCTCATTTCCCAACAACCTAGCTGGCAAATGGGCCCCTCTACGACTAATTTTCCATCTATGGTGAATGAGTCCCTTCTAGGTGGGACTAATTCACCCAGGGTGGAAAATCAATCCCATTTGGGCTATTTTTGAGTTTTGAGTGGGAAAAACTAGGATTTAAGTTTATTATTCTTTCATGTCGGCCTAAGGGATCCAATTAATAGAAAAATCAGGTGGATTTCCTATAAATATAAGTCTCTAAACCCTAATTTACATCTCTTAACTCATTTCATAACTCATTCATCATTTCTCTTCCATCTCAAGCCAAGCAAGCTAGGGTTTTTCATTTAAAGATCATTTTTCAGACATTCAAGGGAAAATTCTTCATGTTGTTGCAGTAATCCAAGGTCAATCATCATGGAAAGGTATTAATCCTTTTATTTCATGTCCATTCTTCATATTACTTCTTCATTTGGTTTAATTACCTAAAAGGTGTTTGACCAAGGCAAACCCCCATGCCCTAACATTCAACATTTCTCCTTCTTGTCTTGTGTGTTTGCAAATTTAGGCATCTTGGAAGCTTGGAAATCATTTAGAATCAAGTTGAAAAGTTGTTTAAGTATTCTCTTCATTTTTTAAGGAAAAATATCAACAAAAAGTCACTTTTAGACCTAAAAATCAGACTTTCAAAAGTAGGCACCTGTTGGGAACCAACATATAGACTAGGGGATCTTCATTCCACCTTTGAATCTTTATAAATTCAAAAGTGGAATAATTCACCATTACTGGTGAATGTGTCCCATTTCAAGGATTGATTTTTTTTTTCTACATTTTTGGATACCTGTAAATGTCTGAAACAAGCTCATGAATAATTTCCCAGATCTGGGACTAATTCGCATAGAATGGTGAATGAGTCCCAGTAGGCCAAAAGTTCAACATCAACAACATTTAAAATTTCATTTCCAATCTCTCGCAAGATCTTAGATGCACCTCTTCATTTTAATCCATTTTTGTTATAGTTTGCTTTTATTTCTACATGTTTTTCCATATCATAATGTGTTTTCAAACAACTTGCATTTCTTTTATTTTCATTCAATAATCAATATCTTTCTTTAGTTTTCTACATTTAGATCATCTCATCTAGGCACATTTCATTCATATTTCCATTATACGTGCATTACTTTGAGTGAACCGCCTATGTTTTTGTCCTATCACTCTCCTTTAGGTGAGAAACCCTAAGAGTGAAAGAGTACATAAACTCAAAAATCTATGGTTCAGTAGCTTCATTGCTCATAGGAGAGGCATAGAGAGAAGTATAACTAGGAGTTTCATGGTTACCAATGATTGGAATTTTTTGTTCAAATAAGTTGTCCCACATTGTAGGGGCATCAAGAAAGGGAGGAATATGAGTCTCAATGAGGATATCTTCTAATGTGATTTTTCCTTCTTACTTGGTTTTCAAATATACCAATCAAATAAAGGAATATTTATTTCATAGGCTAACTATATGAAAAATATGTTAATCTCAAACCAAGTGGAGGTCTTTATAGAACAATTGAAAATGTGGTTTAGACTCTATTTCTGAGCATTTGGATAGGCTTTTGGTTTCTAATGCCTGGATAGTGGATAAATGGATTACTTCTAAATTTTTACAATGGTGTGGTTATGAATTTTGGATTATTAAATTTACTTCATCTCTTTTCTCTTCCTTGAGAAATGATCCTTTCAGGTTTCAATTAATGTTGTTGTGGGGACATTCTTTTCTTGAAAAGATGGTAGATTGGTGGATTTTAGGGAGGCATTCCTTTGGTATAGCTATGTATTTCTTCTTTAAAAGACTTCAATTCATTAGGTTTCAACTCAAAAGGTGGAAAAAATTTAGTTTTGGTAATATTTTTTTCCAAAAGAATCTTGTTCAAGAGAAACTGAATGATGTAACTTTTCAAATAGGAGAATGTGGTATGAATCAAGATCATCTGTTGGAAGAGTCTTCTTTGCAAAAATATCTTTAGGAATGGAATATTCATGAAAAGATTATTTGGAATCAAAACTCATGAGTCTCTTGGTTATAGGAAGGTGATCAAAATACTCCGTTCTTATATAATTTGGTCAAAGACAAATGTATTGGTAATGTTATTTCTTCTATTATATATTCACAAGGAGTTAGTTTGACCTCTCTTGAAGATATTAATAAGGAATTTTTCCATCACTTTTCTTCTTTATTCATGGAATGTGATCCTATTGATGTGGGGAAAGAAAAAATTATTTTGGATTCTATTCCCTCTCTTGTCTATGGTCAAATGGATGATATGCTTATGGCTCCTATAAATTTGGAGGAATCAAAGAGAGTTGTTTTTCAAATGAATAAAGGGAAGACTCCTAGTCTTTATGGATTTCCCATTGATTTTTTCCATAAATTGTGGGATATTATAAAGGATGATGTTTTGGAGGTTGTTTGTGAGTCTCAGAATAATAAGTAGATGCTTAAGGCCATCAACTCTACTTTTTTGGCTTTAATTCCAAAGAAAATGAGTGTTGATTTTTTAATTTCTTTCATCTAATTTATCTATGTAATGTTACTTACAAGATCATCAATAAACTCATTGTTGAATTTTTGAAATTGGTTCTAAATTTCCTTATCTCATCTGAGTAAGTAAGCTTTGTTAAGGGCCAAAAAATTCTTGATGGGGTTGTTATTGCAGTTGAGATTCTTCATTGAATGGGTTCTTCTAAGGTTAAAGCTATGTCCATAACACTTGATATGTCTAAGGCCTATGATAAATTTTGATGGTATTTCTTAAGAAATGTTCTCTCTTCTTTTTTATTTTGTCATGATTGGATTACTTGCATCATGAGTTGTGTGGAATATTCATCTTTCTCAATTCTTCTCAATGACATGCCCTCTTAACATTTCTCTACTTCTTGTGCACTTTGGCAAGGGGATTATCTTTTCCCTTATCTTTTTATTTTGATGGTTGATGTTTTGGGAAGGTTTCTCACTCATCAAAAATGTATAATTGGTTTCTTTCAAAGATGGATAGTGGCTAGAGGTTTGGATTCTATTTCACACCTTCAATTTGTTGATGATTCTAATTTGAAGGGTGTTGGTAAAACTTTAGAAGCAGTCCACTTTAGATGTGCTTTAGATATTTATTTGAATACATCTGGTCTGCTCATTAATGATGATAAATCTAATATTTTATTCTTCAATACTCCTTTAGCCATTCAAGGAAGGATTACAAATATCTTGAGATATACTAGAGGACAACTTTATCTAGATTATTTTGGAATCCCACTGTGTAGAGGAAATCTTAACCATCTTCATTGGACTTACCATTGGTTATATTTTGTTAGTCACCTTACTCTTTTGAAGTTTATTTTGCAAGCTCTCCATATTTGTAAATTCATAGTTCTGTCAACTCCAAAAAAAAATTGAAGGAGTTTGATGCTCTTTCTCAAAAATTCTTATAGGCTAGAAATTTGGAAAATCAAAAATGGAATTTAGTGCAATGGGATAAGGTTTTCCAGTCTAATCAAAATGGGGGCCTTGGTCTTCAATGTGTTGATTTTAATAGTCAATATTTGGCTGCTAAACATTATTGGTGACAGTGTATGCAGTATGATCAACCTTGGGGTAAAGTTATTAATTTTAAATATCTCCATGGTGTGGATCCTGAAGAGGTCCCAAGAATTGACTTAACTAGTAATGGCTCTATGGTCTGGAATATTATTAAGAAGGGTTCTTCTCTTGTAAAGAGGGGCCTTTTTTAGATTGTCAATTTTGGTGATAAGGATATCTTTTGGACTAATTCTTGGGATCTTCATCCCCTAATTTTATCCGCGTTTCCTCATCTCCATCATTTGAGCAATATTTTTCTTGATGTTGGTTGGTCTAAGGTCACTCATTTCAAAAAATATTGTTAGGTGAGGAATGTTTGTACTCCTAAGTGGAAAGCTATGAATTCTTGGCCTTTAGGGTGTGATCATACTACTAAAGTTGAATGTGTTTCTATTCTTGAAAATGGGCATTGTCCTTCTCTTCAAACAGAGGATTTCCTAGCCTAGGGCTATGATAAAATAATTGTTTACTCTATTTATAAGGGATATGAGGTTATAATTGACAAGAAAAATGGTCCAGTGGACTTTCCTTGGATGAAGAATATTTTGGAATACCTTTTTCTAGCCCAAATATAACTTTTTTGTTTCGTTATTATATCAAAATAAATTTATTACCTGGGAAAATATAAAAAAGAGGGAATTTCATGGACCTTCTTGTTAGAGCAACCAACCTAGGAAAATCAACTACAAAATAACCTTCACGAGATAGAGAGGAGCACCATAATACTTCACCAAAGAGAAAATGGAATGAGATCTAATTTACATATTGTACAAGGTGCCTTAAAAAGGCATGAAAGGTGGATGACGGGTGAGAAATTTCCCAGCATGGGAAAAACTACCAGAATAAAAAAATGTAAAAATAATAAACTAATCTTCCTAAGTAAACTTAAGCACATAAATGGTAAAAAGAATTTACTCTAACACTGCTAAATGTGTCCTTTATGGAACTCATGAGGAAGATGCTTCTCATATTTTCTTTCAATGTCCTTTTTTTGCGAGTCTTTAACAATAATGATGGTTCGATTGTAATCAAACTTTATTTTGATTGCCTCCTTGCCAAAATTTTGGGCTAGTTTGGGGAATCCCCCAACTTTTGCTTCTTTTCTATTTGTGTCCTAGGAATTTAGCCTTTTTTTATCCTTAAGAAAAATTAGCTATAGAGGAATCATTATATTTTCCAAGGACATCAAAGCCTCATTTGATATATTTTTTAGAAGGTCTTGCACTCAATGAAATAGAATATTGATGCTAAATGTTCTTTTGATCATAATATTAATTTCTTTGAACTTTTGATGGTGACTAACTTACAGTTGGACTCTTTAAAAGATTTAGCCACTTCTATTTTTTATGCTAAACCTTCTTCTAAATTTAATAGATTTGGTAAGTGGTCTACTCCCTCTTTAGGAGTCTTTAAAATAAATAATTATTGCTCCTCTAGGGGAAATCTTGGTGCTATAGGCATTGGTGGTCTTGGACATGATAGTGATGGTTCAATTTAGTTTTTTTCTCTATGGATATTGGATTTGGTACTAATAATCAGATGTAGGCTCGAGCTCTTATTTTTAATATAGAGAGAGCTTGTGCTTTGGGATGGAGTAATGTTGTTTTTGAGATGGATTATATGATTTTAGTATTTCTTTTGAATAAGGGAACTTATGATGATTCTTCCTCGCAATTAGCATCCTTGGTAGCTCAAATTCAAAATCTTTCTATCTACTTTCATTACATTTCATTTTATTGTACATTCTTTGAGAATGGAATACTATTGCTAATTCTCTAGTTGAATGGGCTTCTATTGATGATTTAGGATGGAATGTTTCTATTTGGTATTTTTTTATCTCTTGAACAAGTTACTCATTTTCTACATCTTCCTCATGCTGACAACCTATGATCATGGTCTACTCACAATTATTATTGGTTCTCTTGGTTTCTAGTGTTGGTGGATTGTTGGAAAACCTCTTTGGTTGTTCCTTATTTTATTTTCCATGGCTACTATTGCTATTTGGAAGTATTTATGTAATCCTTTTAGACATATTTTATCAATATATTTTTATCCTTTCTTCCCAAAAAAAAAAATGTTGAAGAACTTATAAATGAAAGATTGTGAACCCATGAGTAGACCCATGGCCATAGGGTACAAGTTAGGTAAAGATTATGAATCTCTTAAGGTTAACTAAAAAATTTATAGATCAATGATTGGGAGTTTATTATATGTAATATCTTGAAGGCCCAAAATTATGTAGGTAGTTGGCATGGTGGCAAGTTTTCAAGATGCACCAAAAGAAAGACATGTGCAGATGACTAAAATGATCTTTAAATATTTAAAAGGAACTTTGGAGTTTGGGTTGTGGTATCAAATAGGTGAATACTTCACCTTAGTAGCATACACCAATGGAGATTGGGTTGGTAGTTTGGATGAAAAAAAGAGGACAATTGGAGGTTCATTTTTTCTAGGTGTACCATAGAAAAATGGATCTTTGGACATTTTCATGGTCATTTAGGTATTTTTATTGTGATGCTTGGCTTATATTTCTTAGATAATTTAATATTGTAATGTAACTTATACATTCACATTAGGTATTGAATATTCAAATTATTAAGACTTCATGATGTCTTGTGAAGGTGTTGTGAAGTGTTGTAACACATTTCTACAATTTTCTAGACAAGCTTCTTCTTATAATTCATCTAAATTTCCACTTTTTATTCTTTACCAAGTCTTATTTTGAAGTGTTGTAAAGTCTTGTAACAAACTTTCACACTTTTCTAAGATTTTCACAACTAATTACACATTTCTTATGCTTTATTTAGCCCCTTTATGCACTTATAGGCCTTAATTAAGTGTGTTTGTGAATATAAACCCTACAAAAAACATTAAAGACAATATAATCTCTGACACCCACTTGCTTTCCTTGAGTGGGACTCATTTGCCATGGGTGGTGAATGAGTCCCTCTTGGCACAAAATTTAAAATAAATTCAGACTTCTTTCAGGTTTTTATTCATTAAGACCTTATGTCAGCCTCTGATGTTGTATTTTTGGGAAGTTAGGCTATAAGTGTGTATAAATAAGTGTTTTTCCATCCATTTTAACCCCAATTAATCTTGTTCACTTAATCATCTCATGCACTCAAGCATTCAAGCATTGTTCATCATTCAATCAAGGAATCATCAAGCATCTTCGAGCAACCATTGATACATCTTCAGATGTTAACAAAAAGAATTTGGTTAGTTTAGGACACTTGCATGTTGTTTGTTTATCATTACTTTCTTATTTTCATTTTATTTCTTTATCAAGGGTTTGATTACCAAAGTGGGATTTGACCAAGGCAAATCCCTATACTCTAACCCTTAACCATTTTTCGCTTCTGTGCATGTGTTTGCAGGTCTTGTGGGAAGACTTGTCAAATAAATAGGTGTTGAAAAGTGGTCAAAAAGTCATCAAATCTATTCAAGTCAACCAAACCCTAATTCAAGCTTCAAGACAATATTCAACCCGTTTTCTATAGATTTGGTTCTGTTAACCTGATAAGAAGACAAGTGCAGATCTGAACCCACATAGTTGACTTTAGAATTTATAGATTTCTATAGGTGGAATGATCCACCATCAGTGGTGAATGAGTCCCACTACCATGCTGGAAAAGGTGTTTTGTTCAGATTTTAGTTCTCGACACTCAAAAACCAGTTTCAGCAAAGTTTACTAGAAGAAGGATTGGTTCGCCATTAGTGGCGAATGAGGCCCGCTGGTCATCAACAGTGATTTCTGAGACATTCTATAACCTTCCATCATCAACATTCTATCTCGAAGTGCACTCTATCTAGCCTCATTCAATTCTTTATTCATTTGTGCATGTTTGTAGTTCATGTTTGCATAGAACACTATGTTTTGAAACACTTCACATTCCTTAGGTTTTGCATAAATAATCAATCAATTTTATCAAGTTGCTTCATCTAGATCATTGCATTTAGGCATAATTTCATTTTACTTGCATTAGTTTGAGTGAACCACCTAGATTTTGGTATGGGATCTATCTCTTTCCTTTAGGTGAAAAACCCTAATTGAGCAAAATAGTCATAGCATTTCACACTGCTAAAAAATCTATGGTTCATTTTGGTTAACCTGCATATTGAACATTATCTCTTTCTAATTTGCATCTGCATTTACATCCTAGGACTTATAGCATTAGCTTCTTCCTTAGCCTTTGCATTTTTTTTGCATCCTAGGGTTTACAAATTTGCATTAGTGACTACCTCATATAGATTTCATTTTGGCACTTCAAAACATTACAAAAACTCAAACTTTGCATTTGCATCTTAATTTTTCATTTGAAAAACATAAAAATCACTTTAAGTTTTTTGAAAAATCACAAAAATAGTCATCCCTATACTCATTCACCACCCTGGGCGAATTAGTCCAATTGCACTTTTTTCACAACAATTTCTATCATTTTCATAGTTTTTTCTACATTTTTGTTCTCTGTTACTACATTCCTATTTTAGTTTACAAAATTTATGTTATTTGCATTTTATCATTCCTAGTTTGCATTAAATACACCTCACTTTTTCTAGTATTTGTATGATTTTTTGGTGCCTTATTGATAATAATTTAGTGAGGCGAAGTTCTCAACTCATGGATTCTCGTGATAACACATTCACTGTGGACCTTGGGTTATCCAGAACTCCTACTCCTGGTATGGATAATGGTGAATTAGGCATGGATACTACCACTAGTACACCTTTACCTTCCCCAAAAATTCCTATTAACACAAACATTAATTCCCTTCCGCAAGAAAAAGTAGTTAACATTCATGAGGACTTATCACATCTCCCACATAACTTGTGTCTTGAAAACATTTTAACCATTACCATTCCCACTATAGACAACATGCATCAAATGCTTGAAAGTGATAAAGGATTAGATGTTATGAAACAAATTGTTGAGATATATCAAAAAATGGTATGTGGCTTATAACTTTTTTTAACCCAAAATTGATGAAGTGAAAAAGGTTTTTAAAGGAGATTCTCAAATTTCCACCAATATAAATTATGCTTTACTTTGAATTTAATAAATAATTATTATTCATTTTCTATTTGAATTACGACTAAAGTCCTAATTGATAGGTTGATAGAAAAACATTTATAGCTTTCAAATGCTATCACATTTTTTGAATCCAAAACATGTCTCTACATTCTATGCTTCCCATACTATAGGATAAAATAACAATTGAATTTCATGAAGTTTTGACCAAGTTAAGGTGGTTAGATACATGTTTTATATTTTTAAAAAGTTGTACCAAAAAAATTCATACTAATTACTTGGAAAAAAATTACAAAAAATATGCATCACATCAGGACATGAGTCCTCTACTTATATCTAAAATCTTATAAAAAAATATTATTATTTTATTGTGGTTAGGGTGGTCAGACAAACACCTACTTGTTCTTTTTTCCATAAAATTTAAGTGCTACTGCATTGAAATTTCAAATTTTCACCAAATAGATTTAAAAAAAACAAATAAACCTAGTAGTTTAGAAACTACATTCCATTTTCTACAAATTCTATTAAAAAAACAAATAAACCTAGTAGTTTAGAAACTACATTCAATTTTCTACAAATTCTATTCTTACATATTTTTGAAATAACATAGATAGCTTATTCAATTTTTTACATCAAGTTGCCTAACTCTGATTTTTCTAAATTTCATTGCCACTTAAGGGCCTATTTTTTCCATGATGATCCTGCACATACCCCATTATGGTTAGCCAAGGAGGACCACATATTCCTCCTTCTTCAACCGCAACATCCATACCCACCTATACCACTTCTCAAGTTACAACAACCATGCGACAGGTTAGTCATGTGACTCCTTTTGCTATTCCCACTAGCATTCTTAGTTCTTTTGTGGCATCAAACATTCCATCCTCCACCAACATCACCCCTATTAGTGTCCCCTTCACTTGTACCAACACTACCTACACTCCATCACCATTCTCTCTTCCACCTTATACGACTTACACTGATCCTCTCATCACACAACTCTTTCATACTATGTCTTCCATGCAACAAAAAATATCCACCATAAACCAAAACCAAAATGTACCACCCACATACTATTTCCATAGTAGCCCATTATCTTTGGAAATATTAAGAACACTGATGCCACAAGGAATTGAAATGCCTAAGTTTGAGAAGTATAGAGGTAAAGGAGATCCTACTAATCATGTCAATGCCTATATCGCCTTATGTAGTGATTTTTTACTTGATGATAAACTATTAGCTAAACAGTTTCCAAGCACTTTAAAGGATACTACCTTGGAGTGGTTTTCCTCTCTACCCAATCATTCAATTTTATCATTAAAAAAACTTGTTGATGCCTTTATAAGTCATTTCCCAGTCCATATGACTCCTAAAAAGACAATGGCTAATTTGATGAGGTGTAAACAAAATGTGGATGAAAAAGTAACTAATTTCATTTCATGCTATTAGTCATTGTATGCTCAACTAGATGTCAAGATGCCTGATTCACATCTCCAAAAGATGTTTATTCAAAACTTTTGAACTCACATTCAGGAGAAGTTGACCATGATGAAATTTCCTTCTTTCATGCATTTATGCATAGCCCTTTGTGACTACCATAACTTGGTTACTAGTTGTGATTCAAAGTCCACTTCTAGCTGAGCTGAGAAGTATGAACAAAGCAACCAAAACAATGCCCAAAACTTTAGAAAACCAAACAAAGGCTTCTTAAAGTTCAATCCCCCTCCTCCACAACCAACTAAACTCTTTCATAATCAAGTGGTAAATGCTAAATCAATAGTGCCCTTTACTTATGGCGACCCGAAGAGACAATTTAACCCTTACCTGATACTCTCCATAACACAATGAATCAATTGCTATAGCAACAGATGATCACTTTACCTATAATCAAACCCCTTAATCCTACCAAACCTTTACCCCCCACCTTTAAACCAAATTCTTATTGTCATTTTCATCACCAAAACAAACATGAGAGAAAACAATGCAAGCATCTCAAACACATAGTGCAATACCTCATTGATTTTGGCCTTCTATCTATTTCAAATGTTAATGTTACATGAATTATGTTTGTTCCCCCCCAAATCATAATTTGCAAATTTTTACCAACCCCATGTCTAAATATGCAATATATCATTTGTCAAAGCTAGTGAACCTTCAAACATCGATGTGATGAATTTTGATACAAATATTGAACAACATGATCTTAATCCAACTATTACCCATGTTAATTCTATGGATGAACTCATGGGTATGATAGATGTTATCCCATGTAAGGGCCCAACTAAAAAATCTCTTGATATTACTTTTTCTTCTCATGATATACTTGAAAAACTTCCCGATGGTCCTCTTTACATAGCTGGCCACATCTATGATAAGCCCACCAATGGGATATTAATAGATCTCACTTGTGGCGAGAACATGATCATGAAAGGATTTTTAGTATTATGTATGATCTTTATCAAGATGATTATGACAAACCAATAGCATGGATTAAAACACATTTTGGTTTTGTGTTCCCTACGATTGGATCAATCGTACTCCCATTATAGATAGGACCTAAAAAATTGGATGTAACATTCCCTATCACCCCTTAGTCAGATCAGTTTCATTTACGGCTATGTCATCCTTGGCTTCGCTTGATGAAAGTTGTCCCTTCAATTGTTCACAAATTTTTGAAATTTCTGCTTGACAATGAGATGTTTACTATACACCATAGTGGCTTTAATCAATTGTCTTCTAAAGATATTTTTTCCTTAGAATCCTTTTGGCCAAAACATATGAAACCCATCACCCCTCACAAAGACTTATTTTTCATTTCCTATTAGAAGTTCAAAGCCAAAAGAATAGTTTAATTGTCTCTTCGCCACATGGCCCCATCCACTTCCACTTCTCCTATCCTAGATGAGACAATGCTTCAACCTAAATCTGAATATTAAAAAACAATGCAACCTCACACGCAACCAATCATACACACTTCACCTTCATCGTCTAAATTCCCAAGAGATAATGAAACCAACCTCATCATGCCGCCTCACATTAAACAAGTTTATAAAGAAAAAGATAAAGTGACTGACCCATCTCCTTCAGTTCCTTTTGTTCCTCCTCCTCAGGAAGAAAAGGAGTCTATGGTGGATCAACCTGCTCTTACACCTACACAACTTGAAAATAGAATTAAATTAATTCGTGGTGCTCAAGAGTGTAGGCATCATCATCGTCTACTTGCTCATTAGTTACAAATAGAATAAAACAAAGAAAATCAACCTCCACCTCTAACAAAAGCAATACCTAATCACCCTCCTCCTCCTAACACACCACAAGATAGTACATTACAACCATCACAACAAAATTATTTGATACAAAAACCACAACTCTTGATACATCCTTCAATAGAAATTACCATCTTTCCTCCCATCGTGATTAAATTGATGATGATGGTGATGAGGAGATCTCTAAAATAGGTGAAGAGGTGCATAAAGCTATAAAATCTTTATTTTTCTCTTCCATGAGCTTTAGTGATAAATCTCCTACACCAAGTGAGAAACCTAGTACTTCCCCTAGTTTGGAACTTTCAATTCTCCCTTTGGATAGCCAACCGCCCTCACAATACATTGAACATGATTGGGAGGTAGATGACTTGTTAGATGGTTGACTTGAATTTTCCTTAACTAGCCTTTTTACATTTTCCTTTTTATTTTTTCTTTTCTTTGGTATGATTGTATGTGTGTATCATGTTTTCCCATGATATGTGTTTCATGCTATCTCTCTTTGTGCACTTCCTCTATTTGTACCTCTACTCTTCTATATGTCATACTTTATCTTTTATTTTTTGCTCTTATTTTGTGTTTTACTTTTGGACATGACACAAAGTGTTGAGACACCCTATGTCTCTTCCATGTTGACCCAAAAGGTCCCTTTTCCCTTTACTTTGTCTTTTCTTGTGTTTTCCTTTTGCGGATGATGAAAGGCATTGAGACCGAAATGTCTCCTTCATGTTGAACCAAAATATTTTCCATTTCTTTTTCCTTTTCATTTTCTTTTTGCTTGTATTTTCCTTTTGGGGACAATGCAAAGAATTGAGACATAAATGCCTCTTCCATGTTGACCCAAAACAAAATTTATTTTTCTTTTTCTTTTTTCTCTCTTTGTGTCATTCTTTCAGTTCTATGTACTTGGGAAATGATGATAGTTCTGAGCTCTTTCATAAAAACATTGTAGCAATGAACATACTGACCCCAAATCCATAGATCCCTTATGTGTTTGGTGTGTTCCTTTTTGTGGGAAACCCCTCTCTTTTCTTTTTCTCTTACATGAAACAACCTTACTCAGAAACATATGACTTGGCATAGGGGCTTTTTCAAGTTGGCTCTCATGTCTTCTTTCTTCTTGTATTTTTCATTTGCTACTTTAAAGTAACCGCTCACAGTACGGTGTGTAGCAATTCCTTTAAAGTGGGGGCATACATTGGCATTATTCATTTGCATTATTGGTTCTTAATGCAACCTTGTCACTTCATATGATGTGTTTATCACTTTGTGGATGACATTGGGTATAGTTTCCTTCATAAGCATAATCTATCTTAGCATATTACATTCCTCTTGGTCACCTGTTACAGCACACTACATCCCCTAATTTGTGAATATTCTATTATTTGATTGGTCCTCTCTTGGAGACACTAGACACAATGTTCCCTAAGTGATAGACCTCACATGAACTAAACAAGACTCATTTGAAAATTTCTTTTACATTTTATATTTGGCATTTACATGGCCACCTTGCAAAACATAGCTTACATGCTTGTGGTGCCATCCTATTTGTTCATGAGTTATAAGCATATGAAGCTTTGCTTGCCTCATGGAGCACAAATTGATATTTTCCTTTGTGGCACTTTATTAAAGTTATCAGGAGGTATAACTTTGATATGGTTGAGCAAGAAGCCCATTCCAAGGAATGACTTTCCCCATAGCCACCTATGTGTTTGTGATTACATACCATCTGAGTGTATGTTTCTCACCTTTTCGGCCTCTCACCTGGTGGAAATCCATGAGTTTCATCACCCCAGAGTGAGTATGCATTTTCTTTTGTAGACAAACAGCCAAGATCTGATCCACAAGTGGCTAGAAAAACAATCGAACCTTAATCCAACCCTTTCCTTTTTCTCTCTCTTTTCTCTTTCACATGTGTGTTCCTTTGTTCTTATGTTTAGTTTTCCATGGGATCTTGATCTTTGGGGCTTCATCATTCCTCTTGATCATTGTTATCTCATCTTGCTAGCATAAGTACATTTGGACCCCTCTCGATTTCCATGGCTACTTTAGTGTGAGTTTGAAGCAAGGTTATCCTCTCACTAAAGTGGAGGTTAAATGTATCATAGAAAAAAGGATCTTTGGACATTTTCATGGTCATTTAGGTCTTTTTCCTTTGATGTGTGCCTTATTTTTCTTAGATTTAATGTTGTAATGTAACTTATACAGTCACATTAGGTTTTGAAAATTCAAATTATTAAGACTTTATGATGTCTTGTGAAGGTGTTGTGAAGTTTTGTAACACATTTCTACAATTTTCTAGAATCTTCTTATAATTCATCTAAATATTCCCTTTTTATTGCTTACCAAGTCTTATTTTGAAGTGTTGTAAGGTCTTGTAACAAAATTTCATGATTTTCTAGGCTTTTCACCACTACTTACACCTTTCTTATCCTTTATTTGGCCCCTTTATGCACTTATAGGCCTTAATTAAGTGTGTTTTTGAATATAAACCTGAAAAACAACATTAAAGACAATATAATCTTTGACACTCACTTGCTTACCTTGAGTGGGACCCATTCACCATGGGTGACGAATGAGTCCCTCTTGGCACAAAATTCAAAACAAATTAAAATTTCCTTCAAGTTTTCATTCATTAAAACCTTATGTAAGCCTTTGATGTTGTATTTTTAGGAAGTTAGGGCATAAATAAGTGTTTTTCTATCCATTTTAACCCCAATTCATCTTGTTCACTTAATCATCTCATACACTCAAGCATTCAAGCATTTTTCATCATTCAATCAAGTAATCATCAATCATCTTGGAGAATCCATTGACATATCTTTATACTTTAACAAGTGTTTGGTGAGTTTAGGAAACTTGCAAGTTGTTTTTTCATCATTCCTTTCTTTTTTTCATTTCATTTCTTTATCAAGGGTTTGATTACCAAAGTGGGATTTGACCAAGGAAAATCCCTATACTCTAACCCTTAACCATTTTCCCCCTCTTTGCATGTGTGTGTGTAGGTCTTGTAATGCCTATTGTGCAAACCCCAAAGGACAAAACATTGCACACATTTTTTATTTTTTTTAAATAATACAAAGTAAACATGTAACGAAACATTATTAAAACATATTCACATTGCACATTAACATCATAACGTCAAGTCCTCTGGGGCACGCGAGGTCACATCGCATAAACAATATATAATGAAATATTACACATAAGATAAAAACTTAACTAATCTAACATCCATCATAACCATTATAATATCCATTTTCAAAAGATAACATATGTATAACCATAAGCAGAAGTATAATTTACATCATGTGATACAATCATAATAAATCTCCTAAATGAATGGTTACAAAGGTTCATATACAATACATCATCGTTTATTACATTACATGTTCTCAATAATGAATACAATGAAACCTCCCATACATGTGGGATAAATACATAGTACAAAAATGTCTAAATTAAAATGAATATCTAGTACAAGCTCTAGCTGAAGAATGATGAGGAGAACGAACATTGATGGGGAACCCAACGGGTGTGGAGAACGTTCCACCCAACCACGTGGGTTATAAATAACCCACCCCTCGTGCTCAGAGGTGACAAGGAAGTAACCACGACCATGAAAGCCATAAGACAAATCCAATAAAGAATATCATAGAACAATAACTCCAAAAGCAACATCAACGTAAATATCGATCATAAATAATAGCAAGAAGGATGCCATCATAATAACTTAAACCATAAGACGCAACATAAATAAAGTAAACCAAAGAGACAATCATAAAACACTTCTGAATGAACCTAAAACAACAATCAGAGCACAATTCTAGAGGCAACCAAGAAAACAAGGCATAAGGGTATCTAGTGGATAGTGTCATCGCATAGCCTACATGGGTTATCCTGGCCCTTCCTCCAACTTGAGGCGTCGGCCCCCATCTTTGGTTATCCTGGCCCTTCCTCCTACTTGAGGCGCTGGCCCCATAGGGTGACTCATGCAGAGCCATTAACCTCTCCTGAAGATGAGGTTATAACTTTGCTGACCATGGCCTTCTTAGTCTACCATTAGTGTGTGATAGCCCTAATGTATAGACGAGGTATCCAAGATTATCTTATATGTTTTTACTACCCATCCCCCTAAGTTCTATTATTGTTTTCACTTGTTAAACTACTCTTATGTGGTTTGTCCTGAGCCCTTACTCCTATTTGAGGCGTCGGCCCCCATGAAGAGCCACTCTCCCAGAAACCTCAAAACAATTACAAAATCAAAAAAAGGCAAGGGTTGTACCATAAGGGACAAAGCATATATCACAACCAAAGACATGCGAGGCATTACCCATCTCTCTATAACACAATCAAAATCTCAACAAACTCGTACAACCCTTCCAAAATAATAATACTAATATCTTTCAACATCAAGAGCACATAAAATGAGGATAAAAATCTAACAATAAAATCATGCCTCTGGAAACTAAGGTTTACAACAACCAAAATCTAGTTTTTAAACCAACTCGGTTCCCACATCGATACACTAAAACAATAAAATAATGATTACAAAAACAACCAAGTCAATTTATCAAATTCCACAAAGAAAAATATCATGACAATATCCACGCATAGATATTACATGTAGTGCCCCTCCATGTAGGTTGTTCTGGACTTCCATGTGAGTATTTGTGTGTGCTTCATTGATTACTATGTTATTTGTTTGTGTGAAAAATATCAAATGTTAGTAGTCATGTTTAAATAATTAATTAAATCATAAGTGAAATTGCAAGGTTATTTAAAATATAATTAGAAATTAAAATAATAATCATTTAAATTAAATCAAATGATTTAGAACGAATGATCAAATTAAAATAATTCCTGAAAAGTAAAAGTGATATTATTAGATAAATTGATTTAAGTTGTTGTGGTAAATTAAAGATAATAATAATCCTGAACAAAATAATCTTGAAAAGATATTAGAATAAGAAATTTAAATGGTTAAGAAGATAGGAAGCTGAAGGGTTTTAAAAAGAAAAGCTAGAACAAACTTCACCTATCAAGCAATTGGAAGTCGAAGAGAACTGGTGAATTTGCAAAATAAAGAATAGCTATATTTATCTTATGGAGGAGGAGAGATAGGGGGAGGCTTGCACAAAGAAGATGGGAATCCCACGAGCAGCAGAGCGTAGATTCAAGCTTGAATGGTGAGTCGTTCTTATTTTAATTGTAATTCTATCGTAGTCTTTGGCGATGCCTAGCAATATCTCAAAATTAATCCTTCATCTAATCTGCCTATTGAGTCTTCTAGAATATCTAAGGGTTTCATTAGTTTTCAATATAATTATTTTCTGCAAACTCTATCATTTAGTTCTGGCATCCTGTGCACATGACGCAATATGTTCAAGATCTTAAGTTGTCATCGCATTGCTTTCAGTATAACTATAAATTGTTAATAGGAATTGTGAAAGGAGAAATACAAACGAGTGAATACCTTAAGCTTTATGCTATGTTCTGGTTAAAATCGATTGTCATCTTTTCTGCCTGAACCTTATCCTTCTTTTCAGTCCTCTCACCTGCGCACTAGAAGTTTATAGGAAGTTTAGAGATTTAAATAATTCCTCTGATTCTGTTGATAACCTGTCTCAGCCGTCACATCTGAACATAATAGGAAGTTTAAAATGTTTAAATATTCTCTGTGATTTCTGTGTCAACCTATCTCAGCTGCGCCCTTTTGAAATATAATAGGAAGATTAAAGGTTTACAATAATCTCTCTGATTCCATTGTCAATCTGTCGCAGTTCCTACTCATGGAAATGAAATTTTGTTGATCACTAGCATAATAGAGAGAATCCCGTTGATTGTGAAGATTAGTTTCCAAACATCAAGCTTGAGCATGTCTCTAGAAACTCGCTGCCAAACTGAAGTGCGTCTGGTTCAAAAAGAAAAGTTGTACATTAATTCTCCTTCTATTAAGTCACGTATTTGTACCTCACCTTTCTCCTTCCCTTCTGTCGAGTCAGATTTGATAATAATGCAAGTAGATGGCGATATTTCCAAATTCCAATATTCACTTTCTAATATTCTTGGCAACCTGTCACAATTACGACATTTAGAGTTGAGGCATTGTACTGAATTAAATAGTCTCCCTGAACCCATTGGTGACCCGTCTCAGCTGCAACGTTTAGACTTGCAAAGGTGTAGTAAATTAAATAATCTCTCTGGTTTCATTGTCAACCTACCTCAGTTGCAATGCTTGAACACATTAGGAAGTTTAAAAGTTAAAATAACCTCCTTGATTATGTCGACAATCTATCGTAGTGCAGCACTCAAAACATAGAAGAGTGTAAAAGTTTAAATAGCCTCCCTGATTCTCCTGGAAATCTACGAATGAGAGGGACTGGTAGTCGATGCTGGGAAAAGCTGTGAATTTGGCTCTGACTGACCAATTGTGGTTTCTTGGAAGTTTCTTAAGCCTTTCATCAAATCCATTTGGTGCATATCCTAAAATCTTCTCCCTTCATGAGATAGTTATCTGTTTGAAGCATTTTAACAAATAGTTTTCATGCCTTGTCACGTGAGCCTTAAGATTTCATAAAATATCACATAAACTGATTTCACCTTTATTTTTTTAAGTGATGTGTAGGAGTATGAGGGGTAAACTACTATATTGTAGAATGAGGTTTCATAAAATATTAAGGGTGGAGAATATACTTATATGCGTTTCAAAATATTTGGAAATCCTATTCTAAACCCCCACGTATTCCTTTTAGCAAGATAATAATTTACTCATATTATTGCATGTCCTTTAATATTAGATCTTATTAGGGAACCTTTTTAAGGGGAGACTTTCTTTATTTTGATTCATTTTACTCTCCCACGAAAGTAAGGAGAGAGTATATATGATTTATTACTTTTAAATTTTAATGGTGAATTTAATATGAGTAAAATTTATTTTTTTATTTTTTTAAAAAAAATATATATATATAAAAATTAGATACGAGTAAATAAATATATATAAATATATGTTTAATTATAATGGTAAAGCATGGCATAATATAGTGAGTTTTGTTTGTTTTATTTTATAGTTTTAATAAATTTTGCATAAACGATGTATATTGTTTTGAGACTTTGTTCTTAATTATTTTATAAAATTGGCTAGATCGTAAGTATTGATGATTAAAGGATTTAATTAAGTTGAGCGAATTAAAAGTTATAGATTAGAATTTTAAATTTATAAGTAATCTTTAATCATTTTATTATGAAACACAGGTATTTTATAGATTAAAATAAAATAAAAATAAAGAGTTATGTTTT
>VDFB02086081.1:139279130-139465106 GCA_007258455.2 Sequoia sempervirens
GTTGAAATCATTGGTGGTATTATTTTTGATTGAACTAATTGATGTTTTGAGATCTTGTAGAGGATATAAATGCAAGAAAATTGTAGTTGCAAGAAGTGTGTGAGTGTGGATATGTACAAAGATTAATTGAAGCAGGTGAAAATAAAAGAGTAATGAGCTTTAACACCTCATCCAATAGAGTGTATTGTTGAAAAATGTAATTTCACGTTCTTCATGTATCTTGCTTTGAGATAGTGAATCTAATTAGGATCTTGTAATTTGTATCTTTCCCTGGGGTTGTGTTTCTTAGTACCATGCAATTCTCTTGTATATTTCCCTAAGGTTGTGCATCTTAGCTTGCAAGTCTAGAGGAAATGAGCTTCTATATTGAGAGATTCATCTTTGTGGTTTTTCCATTCTTAGGTTTTCAATGTAAATATAGTGTCATCTTCTGTATGTGTATTTGTTGACTTTCATTGATGATGAATAGGTTAAGTTTTTATGATATTTGAATGATTTGTTGATCTTGATAAGATTTTAAATCTATATATTATTGAAGGGTTTATGATCTAAAAAAATTAGGTTTTTGATGATACCGATTTACCCACCCTCTCAATATCTGGGTGTCTTAGACAATTGGTATTAGATCCAAGTTCCTATGAAAAATCTTAACTACTCTATGAAAAGTCTAGGATGGTACATGATGGAGCTTATAAAGGAGGTTTGATGGGACAAATTATACCTTTTGGAAATTAAGAATGGAAGGCCATCTAAACTCTTTAGGGTTTGGTGATTAGCAATCTATCAATGATGGTTATATTGCTCCTGTTGCTCCTCCAATAGATCCATCTAAGATCAAGTTGTATGAGAGTAATGCAAAGGATAAGAATGATATCTTATGTGGGTTATCTAATTCAAAAAATTTGAAGGTGATGAATTGCAGTTTTGTGAAGGATGTCTAGGGAAAACATAGTAGTATCTATGAAGGAGAATAAAGCAAAGAAATCCAAGATGCAAATTTTCAAGAGTAAATTTGAGACCCTGTGGATGATAAAGGATAAGATATTGCTAGTTATATTCTTTGTGTGGATGAAGTTATTACTGGCATCAAAGGTCTTGGTGGAGAAGTGAAATAAGATGAGATTGTAAAAGAGGCTCTAAGATCTCTCCCTAAAGCTTGTAGTCATAAGCTATATACCATTGAAGAGTCTAAGAACTTGGATCAATTTTTAGTGGATGAAATGTTTGTTGCTCTCATATCCTATAAAATCAGATAGTTTTACAAAGATTCTTCAAAGAAGGAAGCTACATTGAAAACTAGTAAAAAGGTGGATAACAAAACTATAGATCAGGATGATGACTTTGATGATGTTGAATCATACTTTGTGATAATATTAAAGAAAGGCACCAAAAAGAATAAAAGGTAAGTTACCTTCCAAGTGTTCCAAATGTGAAAGGATTGGTCATTTTTCTTCCAAATTTCCTTATAAAGAATGAGATTATAGTAACAAAAGAGATAAGTCCAAAAGAGGTTTATATTTGAAGGATATTATTTTTTTCATAAAAGATGAGGAAAATTATTCAAATTATGAAACCCTATTCATGCGTTTGAAAGACATAAAGGGTGATATTGAAAAATGTAAGAGGTTTGGTACTTTCCAAGATGACAAAACTAATGAAAGATCGATGTTTGTCTAGAATGCATTTTATGCAAAGGAAGAAGCAAATGCTTGGGTGATTGATAATGGTTTCTCTAACCACATGACTAGTGAGAAGGGAAGGTTCATCATCTTAAGAAGTGTAATGGTGGAGTTGTTAAGTTTAGTGGGGATGAGTCAAGGTACATTTTTGGAAAGGGTACAATAACAATTGATGGAAATAACAAGACTGAGGATGTCCTCTATGTCAGATCTGAAGCATAATCTTCACAATGTCAGTTAGATGTGCAACAAGGGTACAATATTATATTTCATGCTAATGGTTGTGAGTTTAGGAAGCCAAGGTCTAGGAAGATTGTTTTTGAATGTATAAGAATGAATGAGAATGTCTATGGGTATGTGTAGGATCATGATGGGTCAAAAAGTGGTGATATGACGGGTATGTGGATGATGACTTTATTTTACCCAAAATTGATGAAAAAAAAGGGTTTTTAAAGGATATTCTTAGCTTTCCACCAATATAAATTATGCTTTACTTTGAATTGATAAATTATGCTTTACATTTGTCTACTCCTAGAACTGCTTAGTAGAATGGGGTAGTGGGGAGGGTGAATACAACTATGTGAGAGATGGTTAGGAATATGTTGAAAGATGTTGATCTATTTGATATGTATTGGAAGGAAACAATTCACATTGCCATCTATTTGCTTAATAGAGTGCAATTGGGGGTCAATAACACTAATACCCCTTATGAGATATGGTATGGTATTCCTCCCACTATTAGATACTTGAGGATCTTTGGTAGAATATGCTACGTAAAAAGAGATGAAGAACATGGGAAGTTTCATTCAAGGTGTGATGAATGGATGATCTTTGATTACATAACCAAAATCAAGGCTCATAGATGCTACAACGAGAGATTGGGAAAGATGATTGAAAGCACAAATGTTAAGGTAGATGAAGATTTGTATTAGATCTCACAATAACTAAATGTTTGTAGTTTTGATATACCTCCCTAGATTGAAGAAGAAGAGAAGAAACCAAAACCAAAGAAGGTTCCTAAGAATCCTTGAGAAAATTATGTTTAGAAGAATCATTCTACAAATCAAATCCTTAGAGATAAGAATGAAGGTGTACTAACTAGGAGAATTTTTGCAAAAGCAAGTGAGCAAGTGACCTTATGTTTATTGTCAAAGTTTAAGCCCAAAAACTTTGTTGATTCTAGCAAAGATGATGGTTGGATAAAGGTAATGGAAGAAGAATTGAATTACACAGAAAAGAATCAAACACATAAATTGGTTGATAAGAATGTGACAGGAAAAAGGTAGGTGTTTTGAAACATGCTGAACAAAGATGGTGAAATTGTGAGGAACAAAGCTAGATCGGTATGTAAGGGTTATTCACAAGTTGAAGGTATTGATTTTTAGGAGTCTTTTTCTCCAGTAGCTAGAATGGATGTAGTAGGGATGATTCTTTATTTTATTGATCATAAGAATTTCAAATTCTATTAGATAGATGTCAATTCATCCTTCTTGAATGTTGATCTAATGGAAGAGGTCTATGTTGATCAATTGAATTGTTTCCATTTATCAAATGATTCGGACATGGTACATATGTAGACACAAGAAATCTTTGTATGGACTCAAGCAAGCTCCTAGATCTTGGTATGATCTATTGGATAATTATTTACTTCAACAAGGATTCAAGAAATGCATTACAAATAGTAATTTGTACATTAATGTATAGGGAGATAAGATTTTGATTGTGGTTGTACATGTTGATGACATCATCTCTGGTGGAGATGATGATATTTGTAAGAGGTTTGCAAAATAGATTAAAAAAGAGTTTGGCATACATCAATGATTGGTGAGTTTTCTTTCTTCCTTAGACTTCACATTGTGTAACTATATGATGATATTTTTATTTCTCAGGCTAAGTATGTTAAGGAGATTTTGAAGAAGTTTGGCATGGAGGATTCGAAACTACTTAGTACCCACATGGTTACTAGTTGTCATTTGAGCAAGATTGATGATTCTTCGAAGGTTGATTAGACTCTTTATAGGTCTATGATTAGAGGTTTTTCATACTTGACTGCTTCTAGACTTGATATTATGCTTGTAGTATACTTGGTCATGATAGATTTCAAGCTAATCGTAAGCAAACTCATGAGAAGGTAGTGAAAATAATATTGAGATACTTGAAGGGAACTCTAGATTATGGTTTTTGGTATAAGAAGGATGAAAATTTTCATTGATTGATTCTATAGATGTTCATTGGGAAGGATATGTGGATGACTAGATAAGTACCAATGGAAGTGCATTTTTCTTTCGAGATAGATTAGTCTCTTGGATTTGTAAAAATGACTTAGTGTCATTATCCACAATAGAAGTTGAGTATATTGTTGCAACATCTTGTTGCACCCAGGTGCTTTGGATGAAGCAAACCTTGAACGATATAAAGGCTGTTTATAATGAACCTATTCCTATATTATGAGATAGTACAAGTGTAATTAAAATTTCCAAGAATTTTGTGATGCATTCAAGAAACAAACATATTTCAATACATTATCTCTTTCTAAGAGAGAAGGTTGCACAGTAAGAAGTTAGAATGGAGTATGCACCTAGAAAGGATCAGATTACAAATATCTTTGCTAAGGCACTTTCAAAGTATACTTTTGACTATCTACAATAAAAGTTAGGGTTTAGTGCCCCTTCTTTTTCTAACTAGATGCATTAATAGTGCATCTATCCAGGGGGAGAAATTCATGTCATATCCTTTTTTCCTAGAATGATGTGTGCTATCTCTTAGGGGGAGTAGGTGGTTATATGGTTATTGTTGATAGGGGTATTTGGTATGATTTTTTGAAGAAGATGTGTAGTTGTCGAGCTTGCATAGTTATTTGAAAGAGAAGTGTTATTGATAAAAGGGACAGATGTGTTGATGATTCAAATAAATATCTTTATACCCTTTTTCCTTGATGTCAAAGGGGATAGTGTGCATGTATAATTTTTCATCAAAGACAAAGGGGGAGATTGTTGGTAGTGGTTTTCATTTATGTCAACACTTGAGGAGGTTATTGTGGTGTCAACAGTTGGTGAGTTTGTTGGCATTGGTTGTCAACACTTAGAGAGATTGTTGTATATGTTTCCATGCCTTATTTGGATGTGTTGATGATGTTCACGGTTGGATGTCATGTCTTGTTTGAGGAAAATTATAGCATTGATTATGGCTATTGTTAGAAGAGATAATATCATGATGATATATTAAGATCACGATTAGAAGTAATGTTAATGGTGGAGAGATGGCGTTGATAGTCTCCAAAATGTTGTATGCTCTCTCCTATTATTCTTGTGGAAGTATGTGTTGTTGAAAGGAAGTTCTAGTCTTTGCATGTTGGTGAAAGGTTCTACTATATAATGTTTCTTGGAAGACTGTTTTGGAGAATGCTCTATATTCCTCCACCATTAAAGCTATTGTCTTATGATTTGGGATTTAGTGTTTGTATTTTTTGGATCTTGCACTCCTATCTTTTTATGTCAATAGTATTTCTAAGATGGTTTATAGTAATTCTAATAAGTTGGTAGTTTATATTGATTGTTTATACTGGTCCAAAAAATGCTCCACATTTCTCTACATTCACGTTTCTACTCTTATAGCTTTGTGGATATGATCTTAATTTTTTTTTAGTATCTTAGTTTAAATTTCATGTGATGGTGTGCAACATAAGTTGATCCACTAATTATCTATCTCCTTGTGTATTTTGTGCTTTTAGGATGAAATGTTCTACTTTTATTTGGTTTGCAGTTTCTATTTGTGGCATGATAATGTGAGACAAGTTTTTAGAAATATTGTTGGATGTTCATGGAACATATCTTTGGTGTTTGATATTGTTTCAAATTGGTTTTGTAGGAAAATAGTGGAATCTAGTTAATAGGGCTTGTTATCTTGTTTGTGTTGTATGCTTGGGGGTCTATGCAAGCATATGAAGTTATGTTAATATGTATTTGGGTCGTGACCTATCTTGTTGAGAACCAAATTGAGTAAATTTAGTTGGATGTAAGTTTATGGGATGACCGGTTATGTGCTACATGCTTCATGTACATGTTTCCTTTTTTCCAACTTGGGTTATTGTGCACCAGCATGTGAGTCTTTTGGAATCACATTGGAAGATGTAATCATATTTTTTTGGTCATCTCTATCTTCTAGATAGGAAAACATTATTTTTTTTGGTTGAATTGTTGAAATCATTGGTTGTATTCTTTTTTAAAGACCTAATTAATATTTTGAGATATTGCATATGATATAAATGCAAGAAAATTTTAGTTACAAGAAGTGTGTGAGTGTGGATATGTGTAAAGATGAATTGAATTAGTGGGTTGTGAAAATAAAAGAGTAATGAAATTTAACTCCCCAATAAGCAAAGTGTATTGTTGACAAATGTTGTAGTTTTATATTCTTCATTTATCCCACTTTGAGATAGTGTTTTGTATCTTTTCCAAGGGTTTGTGCCTCAATACTCTAAGTCTCTTGTATTTTTCCCTAAAGTTGTGCACCTTAGCCTACAATCCCATAGCTAGTGAGCTTCTATATTGAGAGATTCCTCTTTGTGGTTTAACCCTTCTTAGGGTTTCAATGTAAATATGGTGTTATCTTGTGTATGCGTGTTCATTGAATTTCATTGTTGATGATTAGATTAAGTGTTTTTGATATATTGTTGAGCCTGAATGAGTTATTGATCTTGCTAAGAGTCTGAATCTATATATTGTTGAAGTTTTTATGATATGAAAGGATTTAATTTTTTGTTCAAAGGTACTAATTCACCCCACCTCTAAATATCTAAGTGTCTTCAATGCAACATCCTTGAAAATTTTAATAGTTGAGCCTTAAGCACTTTAAAGTATAAAATACAAACAAAGACCACACTCTTCCTCTCCTATAATACGAAAAATACAAATAAATGTTGACTAATAAATAATCCAAAATGAACATAAAAAATTCCTCTAAAAGGCTCACTCAAAATACTTTGAGTGAATATTTTACCTACATATTTTTCCTTCGAAGAATATCAGATTATTGAAATGAAAATGGAAGTAATTTGATGTTTACTCTATAACAACATTTTCCCAAAAGGATAAAAACCTAAAACTTCATTAATCAACTAATTTAGCAAAAAAATATAAATTAAAATGATAGTTCATCAAATCTCTTGTCTTTATAAGCGTTAGTGTAAATAGGTGCTTACAACTCTAGTTCATGGGTCCTATTTACATGTTAATTTTACTTAGGTCCTAGCAGAGAATCTTTCAAGGTGTTTTTTTTCACTAGATCTTATCTTATCTTTTGACATTTAATACTCATGCTTGAAGTCATTTAATATTAGTTAGATCTCATGAGATAGGATTACAACACTTGTCAAGATCTTGTTTGATCCTATGTCTCACCTTGGCTATATAACTGGGTAGTCTCATGTGTAAATCAACATTGATATAACAATTCATATCAATCATATCATTAAAATTTATCATTTGCATCCTTTGATATAATAGAATTATTTTTTCATAGTTGATCTCTTTCTTGCTTTCATGAAGTTTCAACATCTTGGGTGGTTGTAATGTTTAGCCAAATATTGCATGGTGTAGAGTATTCTATACCAACTCTTACATGATATCAAATCTTTGTGTAATATCTTCTTGATAGTATTTATTAAGAGATCTAGGTTGCAAATTTTGGTGGATATTAAAATTTGAGTATTCTCTTCTCTTGCATTGAATGATGATCTAAAGAATCAGAAAAACTTGAAAAGATATACCAGATTTGAAGTTTCCTCTTTGTGACTTTGTATTTTAGGTTCATTTTGGAGCTTATTGGTGTAGAAATGGTCTCACCATCAAGTTCAAAGGGTAGAAGAAATTCATTTTTTTCCTTTTGTTTCACCTAAATTAGACATCTAAGGTAAAATTTATGAGGATTTGAAGAGGGAGGTTTATTGCCAGATCCAACAATGAGTCATCATTTCAGAGGATTCTGGGTCAAATCTAATCTTTCCATTGCCCTTAGTAGGCCCAAAAATTCCTATTTTCATATTTATTAATTCATTTTTATGTAAGAAAAAAATTAGTATTTTTTTAATTTTGAGCCAACTATCTTAAATTTGATGGCCAGAAAATCATCATCAAATACTATGTTAAATTTGATGGTCAAATGATCACCAAAATTAATGGCTTAAAATTTGCAGTCAAATTACCACCATCTATGATTGTGTTAAATTTCATGGCCAAACGATCATCAATAGGTCACTCCAATCTACCCCCTCTTCACCAGTAGTTTTGAATTTGTAGTTTGACTTCAAACATCCATAACTCAGTCACCCAACCTCCTTTTCTTGAGATTTTTTTTTAATTTGGGATAGAATTTCATGCTCTTTTAATTGGTGCAATTGAATTTTGATTTTGATTCTTGGAGTTTCCAAAAATTGTAGATTCTTGCAAGTGTTGTTTAGCCATTCTCACTCCTATGATAACATTTTTGGGTTTTTTTTTTGAAAGTGCATAATTTTTCATGTACTTTGCAATGGTGTGATTAGATTGATCACATTTTATGTAAAAATTTTCCTTTGATCTTATCTTCAAATTTTGCATGCATAGGTACTAAGATCAAGTCCACTTCATTATTTTTTTTAATTGACACCTGCAAGCACAATAAATATAAAGTTCCACAATTATATATTGTTGGGGGTTTCTTGATTGATTAATTTGGGGGCTCAGTATTGTAGTGTTTGATTCCTTTCTTTTGATTATTATGTTTTCTTTAAATGGGGAAACCTCAAATTGAACTCCTAAATCTATATGATTATGCTTCATGAAGAAAATTAGTCTAGAATTATCTCATGGTGAAATGTTACCTAGGCTATTTAAAGGAAACCATTCCTCAGCCTACCAATTCTAAATAATTGGAAAAATGGGAGATTGATTGTGGGAAAACACTTGGATGCATATTTTCATAATTCTCTTTTGATTTTAATTTTATATTGAATCATGTAGAAGACCTAAAGATGCTTGGAAGAATTTTGAGAAATTATATGGTAAAACTGATAACATTAGGGGATATCAGATTGATAATGATTTTATTCAAATCTTGATCCTAAACTTTTTTACCACATCCAAGACTACATCTCCAAGATGAGGCAACTAAGAACGTGTAGTTGAAATATTTGAATATTGATAAATAAGATTTATAATTGATAATGAATGTGTTATCCAAGCTTGCTCATGAGAATTCAATATTTTTTTATGGGTTTCATATCCATCACCTTTCTATCCTAGCATCATATGTTGATCCTACATTTAATGACTTTGCAAATCTCCTAATCCAAGAGGAAACTAAGTTATCTCATATGGTTCTAATCAAATCTTTTATGTCATAAGTATTTTTGGTTAGTGAGTCTAATGTATATAAAGAATTATAGAATCTTGAAAAGGAACAAAAGAAGAAAAATAAACAAAAGGAATCTAAATCCTTTCCCTCTAAAGGGGCATATTCTAAGAAGGAGAAGACTACATGAGAATATTGAAAGAAAATAGGGCATGAATCTAAACATCAATGTTATTCAAAACATATTAATAAGTTGAAGCATCTTTCTAAGAAGCATCATATCAATTTTCCTTCAATACCAAAGGGTTTATATTCTTCATCTTATTCATAAAATTTTGATAGACATAAGAGGCAAGCAATTTTAGTTGCAAATTCTAGGCCAAAGAGGTGGATACTTAATTCAAAAGCCTCACATTAAATGAATTCCTTCAAGAGTATGTTTTCTTCATTTGAGTCTTATTAATCATCACACACCTGGATGGCTAACAACACATAAATGTGTGTTTGTGAGAAGGGATCTATTGAAATGGATGATGGAAATTTTAATGATCTTTGTGTGCTTTCATTTTCAACTAATATCATTTCTATCTATTAGATCACACATGGTGGAGTAGGAAAGAGTGTTAAAAGTTCACACCAAATTTTTGTCATAATCTAGGTTTACATATAATAAAGCTATAGTTGCATTTCAGTAAGTTGATCACCAATCTTGAGACTGTTGGAAGTTTTGTGATTGAGAAGATTGGTGGATGTATGGAAGATAATGTTACTATGGTGTTGTCATTGATTTCAACATTGTCGTGATGTCAACATTGATGTATAGCTAATGCCTGATGAGCATGATTGAATGTAGTGATGGAAACCTATTATATAGATATAATTTTGTTGGTCCAAAATAGGCCAAATGTTTGTAGAATTTCCCAAGTCCTAGAATACAATTTTATAATGTACAGTGAACCAATAGATTTTAACCTATTCAAGAAAAAGTACCAATAAGATAGAAATAGTTATAGGGTATGTTGGCTTCCAAGGAATAAACTAAATTTTTTTGATAGAAGGTTTATAAGAATCCCCACCAATGAATTAGATCGGTTGGGTACCTTTGAAAAATACTTCATAAGGACATTTTATGCACTATGTTAGGTTTTAGGGGGAATGCATGGACTAGGATATTAGTTCTCCTGATATACATGGCACTAATATTTAGAAGCATTTGGTGAATATTGAATTTGAATTTTCTATTTTCATTGCAAATGACATCCACAAGCAACTGATAGAGATCAAGAAGAATAAAAAAGTAATATATTTTAGGTGGTACTCTCTCCTATTCCACATGTTTTTGTATGGAGTGAGGACAAGGTGGGATATGGCCTTGTAGTTTCACATAGAAGATGATAAGGGAAATCCTCTTCTAGTCCAATGTTGGACCCATGTATGGGATATGCATTGTGATACATGAATCTATGTGATTTTTTAAAACCATTTTGTTAAGAAATTACTCTCACACTTGGGGGTTAGAGAAAGATTGTAAATGGAAATTTTGCATAAATCCTAAGGCCAAAATATAGAGTACCTTAATTAGGAATACAACATAATTGGGTAGATTTGTATCTCTACACTGACTCTACACTAATGAGAGTATATGAGTGTCATGTAGCATGTCACATATTTCCAAAGTATGTATCTAGTGAGTTGGCATTTTTGGAGGTGATTTGGAAATTAAGTGAGTTTGATAAGGTTTACCGAAAGGGGCCAATGAAAGGTTATTTCTTCCCTTTTTTAACAATATTCTCCAATTTTACAATAACTAGAAAAGGCCTTGAATTTATTTACCTAATGTTGTAGGCCTATATAATTGCCCAAAAATTCTCAAGGCCATTTTATCTTGAAGGTTTTGTTAATCAGATCAAAGTGAGCATAAAGAGATCAAAATTCCATCACCATCTCCACTTTGGTAAGGATGTCCTAAGGAGTTGAATAGATGGAAAGGAGGCTAGTTATAGGAAGATAAAGTGGATTAAATTCAAAAAGACAGAGGATGTGGGTGATCCCACAATACTAGTTTACAATATTTGGCCAAATTGGACACTAAACTATTTTTTTCTAACTAAATTTTCACTTTTAGCCACCTATAGCAGTCAAACCGTGAGGAACTTAAAGATGATTCAAACTTGTGATTTGTGACATTTTGTCTATAGATTCTAAATATATTTTTTCATTTTTTTTGGAATTAGATTGAACTTCTTTTTCCATCTCCTTTGAAAACTAGTTTCTTCAGTAAACACCATTTTTAAGGAGTGACACTCATTGTATACAACATAACTTTTTTTCCATGAAGGATAAAATTCTTTTTTTTTGGAATTTAGATTTTTAAATATGATATCTAGTGCTTCCAATTGGTTTCATAGTGTTTTATTGAATATTTTTTCCTTAATCATGTTTTGAAGTCAAACCAATTACAATTCAGACATAGGTAGACCATATGGAACATAAATTTTTTTGTATGTATCAAAATTTAATATTTTTTTTGTTGGATCAAGGACTTCAATATCTAGTGCATTGATATTTTTTAAAAAAAAATTGATAATCTGCTATTTTTTCACATGTGCATAATAGAGAGCTTGATTTTTGATGAAAACCCTATGTTTAATCAAACTAAAAAAACAAATACATAATAAAACCAAAACATATTAAAATTATATTTGTTGGATAGTTCATTCTGAGGACTACCATCATCTAGTTGGGTCTATAAAGTCTCCTCCATTTTCATCCTCAACTCAAGCTTTGAAGGGAAAAATTTTAGAGTTTTTTGGTGCCAGAGGGGGAGAAGGGGGGCAAAGGGGCGTTCTAGCGAACCAGGGTTCTCTAGAACCAAGGGGTTCACTTGGACCCCCTAGTTCTAGTGAACCTCCCTTTAATGTAATTAAAAAATAAACCCATTAAAGGGGGGTTCACTCGAACCCCCGAGTTCTAGCAAACCCCCTTGTTCTATCAAACCCATTAGGGAGTTCTAGCAAACCCTCCTAGTTGTAGCAAACCCCCTAAAGTGTATTCCATCTGAAAATGCATTTTTACTTCCTAATTGGAATTGTAAACTAGTTTTGTGGGTTTATCGATGCAAAAATCAAGAACCCAAATTATGAAGGGGCCTATTTAGAGGTAAGAGATCTAATTGCTAGGATCCATCTAGTCCTATAAAACATTAACAAGATAATTGAGAAAGCCCCAATTTTGGAGGAAAGGCCTACGTACTAGCCTAAGATAGATCCTTCTATCTATTCTTTTGGAAGAGGTCTAAGGGACCCGTAATATGGGAGCCTACCCACATGAAAGAACCACATACAACACCACCATATCCTCCCTAGGTACCACTCTTTCCCAACATGTGCTTATTGCAGATTCTCCTCTAAGATAATAGTGATAAATGAAGAGAAGAATTGTGCAACCATCCTTGGCTAGAAATTCCATTAGCCCTGAATAAAATGAAGAAGCAGAGGTAAGTGTAGATAAGGTAAATCAAGAAATGTCTTCTCCCCCCAAAGAAAATATTGTCAAGATACCTCAAAGTAGATTAGGTATAAAGATAACATTGGGAGGGGATGAGCCCAATGACATAATAGAAATGGCATGCACATAATTCATCTCGAATAATGAATTTGTGAAATCAAAGGAATTCAAGGACTTTGTCATAAGGTTAATGAGGGAAGAGTTTCATGAGAAACTTAATAAGGAAAAGATAAAAGTGAACATTTCCCAATATGAAGAGGTCACGAAGAAGGTCCTAGCTAAAATAAATTTTGATGTTAGGAATATTACTCATGAAGAGGGGACGAGGATAGTAAGATAAAGTGGGTTTATATTTCTCCCTACATGGGATATTACATCACCAATAACCCTTGGAATTATAAGGAAGCAAGATGAAGAAATGTTTTCTTCTTAGAAGTAAGAAAATATGTCATTTTTCAAGTTTAGGTTTCAACCCTAAATGGGAAACACTAGCAATATGGGCCCTTTCTCAAAATACTAATAATCCTCAAGTTGTAGAGGCAACATAGGATATAAGAGGGGGATTATTAATTAAAATAGTATCAGATACTTGTACCCCACAAGTTGCTTCACTAGTGGTAGACACTACAAACTTTAGTGAGGCAATAGAAAGGAGACTACAAGGTGAGTATGAAAAACTACTAAAGTATCATGTAGCACTCAGTGTTGAGTTCGATAAACTAAAGATGCAAGAAACTTAGGCCACACCTACTCCAACTAGTATTATAGAAGAAGGGAATCAACCACACCAAGGATCTAGGTCACGAAGAGCTAAGAATAGAGGGCTTCCCTAATCTACCTCAAGCTAGGAATGTTTTACGTCAAGGATAAGAATGAAGAGCACTCTTAGGTGCTTTTGTCACTCTACTAACCTAGGAGATTTGATGGGGCTAAGTGAGCAAGCTTTTGGAACCTAAAACGTACCTAATATAGCTCTCTACCCAAGGACAACAGTCCAGGTGAAGGATGCTAATGCAATGCACTAGCGTCTCTCTAGGGTGCTAGCACATGTACAGTAAAAAATTAAAGTTTAGTGAAAGGATAAAAAAGAAACTAACTACTTAGCAAATAAGGTCTAAAATACTAACTATAATGATAATGAACAAAATAAACAAAGTGACTAGTAAGATGATAAAGGAGATGATGGAAGTGAGGGTGATGAAGAGAAACTCATGAGAAATATAGTTCACTAGCAAGCTTCGCACGAGCATGCAGCTACACACAACCAAGAGAGGAAAAATGTTGGGGTTGTATAGGGGTTTTCCTTAGTATCATGCCCATCAACATGATGGTAGTTACAAAAATAATTCTTGTCATACTTATCAAGATAAGGCTCCTTCAAAGGTCAGGGATTTTCCAAAGTTATGATCTTATCCTTTATTAACTTCTATAGAATAGAGAATAAGATTCACCTAGCTTTGTAAAATTTCCATTACATCTTCGGCCATGATCATTAGTCATGGAACCTACATTTGCAACAACCTTTCCTTTTCTTGAAATAGACACAATATATTTTCTTTTAGAATGTGAGCATGAGGAGGATCCCCGAAATTGAACCACTATTTCTTGTTACTCTCACAATGCAACATACAAATGTGAAAAGGAAGGGTATATGTCATTAAGGAAAATCTCTCCTACCAGGCTTACTATAGGTCGCCTATGAATACCTTTTGCACATCTGATTTGGGTAGCAGGTATGAAATTTGTGAAAAGAACACTTGGTATTGTGCTATGAAGTCAGTTGTCTTATCATTTTCTCCTTGCTTACATGACAGCTGGTAAGAGAACTTCTGAAAAAGTTATCGCACTATGAAGGAAAATTATTATGCTGGGGATCCTTGTTGAGGAATGCAAGTTTTGAAGAATGTTTTCAAAGAATTTTTAAGAAAAGATTCATAGGCTACCGAATGCATTTTTTGAAAATTAAAGTGATATTATAGCCCACTTAGGATGGTGTGTGCTAAACATAGAGGTAGGTGACATCCTAAGGAGAGAAAATAAAGAATGAAAAATTGATGTTGTGGCCCACAAAACATAGCGATTTGTAATCATGGTAATGTTTTGTACATGCAAGGGACAACACATGAGCACCACAAAATCACAAATCAAGTGTGAAATATGAGAGGAAAAAGAATGCAAAAAGGAAAAAAAACATTACGAACAAGTGACACAGGGGCGATATGATATTTTGGGGTAAAAGAGCTGCTCATAAATATAGATAGATAGATAGATAATAGTAGTTGAAATAACAGAAAATGGATTTCCTTTCTTATAGTTTAGAACATAGAGAAAACACATCTCTCAATCATTTAATTGAAGGGAAACCCTAGAGATCTCAATCTCAAGTATGCAAATGAGAAATAGATCTTGCAATAAGGTTGTCCTAGGGTTTGATTATACACTAAGGAGGGGTTCACCACCAAGCTAGAGCTTGGAAAGATAAATGAAATGTATATCAAAATTCTTAAACCTAATATGATGCAATCTTTCACTAAATTACCTAAAAATCCATGAAGATCATAACAAAAGGTTGTAAGATAAAAGGTGTGTTGCATGAATGAAAAAGGAATGAAGTGTTTTCATTGATTTCAATTGGTTATCTAGTTATCTACTAGTTGTTGTTGATTGTATATGTCGAGGATATTGAAAAAATTATATTAAAAGAAGTTTGTTTGGTCTAGTGCTTGTGAACTATGTTTTTTTGTGTGTTGATTGAGGTCCTGGAGAATTGTTGTTGGTCTATATTTCTCTTTGATGAAATATTATGGAATATAGTTCAAGAGTTGTGTTGCTCTAGTTCTATTGAAGTTGGTTTTGGCATTTGGATGTATTGAGCTTTATTGATCTATATGTTTTACACTGGTATGGCCGACCATGTGTCAAGCACTACTTTCGAAGCTAATGAAGTGTGTGTTTGGGTTTCCCTCATTCTAATTCCACCCTAGGATGTTTGGCATTGACCTAATTTGAAAGTTGAAGTTGGATGGCCGATTTTATATCTTTTCAAGGTTTAAAGAGATAGTATAAATATAGAATGTGCTAGCGATGAAAATTGTAGATAAGAAAAGAAGGAAGATAAGTGAAAGACCAGACAAAAATTTGATGCTATTCTTAAGGTGTGTGAGTTAAGTGTGTGGTTGTTTAGTGTGAAGCTTAACGTCAAGTTTTTGGATGCAGTGAGAAGAAGGTGAACTCTATCATTCATGCAAGTTGATCAATGATTGTGGTGAAATCTTTGTTGCTTTGGGATTTTTGTCTCTCTATAACAAGTCTTATTTTTCTTCTTTGTATCTTTGTGGTGTGATCCCTCTAAGTTGTATCCCTATGGACAGTGAGTCCTTATTTTAGGTAATGAGCCTTATCTCAGGTAGTGAGCCTTATCTCAGGCAGTGAGCCTTATCTCAGGAAATGAGCCCTTTTGTAATTGGTTTTGATATTCTCTATAGTGTGAGTTAATCCTCACTATTTTTTTTTCCTCATTGGGTTTTCCACATAAATCTGGTGTTATTGTGTTTGAGCACTTCCATTTGTTGGTTAATCACTGAATCAGTTTATGAGTTAGTTCTGGTAATTGAATTTATGGTTATGGTCTGTGACAACTGATTCACCCCCCTCTCAGTTGTTCTATCCAACAATTGGTATCAAAGATCAATTCCTTAGTAAATAACTTAATTTCTTGAGGAAGGTCCAAGATGGCTAAAAAAATGGTCTTTGATTATCCAAAGTTTGATGAAACTAACTACAATATCTGGAAAGTACTAATGATAGAATATTTGGAGTATTGTGGATTTGATGTAGAGAAAGCTTACAAGAATCCCTACACTCCTCCTGCAAATGGTTGGAGTACACTTGAGAAAATTAAAGCACATGAAGTGAATAACAAGGTGAAGTTCATCTTGAAGAATACTTTAGTACATTCTGAATTGATTAAGGTTTAGAATTTGAAGGCAACTAGGGAAGTCTAGGAGGCTTTAGAAAGAGTACACGATGCGATGAAAGGGTAAAAGAAACAAAAATATAAAATTTGGAAACATAGTTTGATCTTTTACATATGAACAAAGATGAGAATGTTAAAACTTATGTACAGAGATTGGATGAGGTAGTGGCTGGAATGCGATCTCTTAGCACTACTATAGATGAAACCAGAATTGTAAAGAAGATTCTCATAACTCTTTTTGATGCTTACATTGAAAAGGTGAGTACTATTGAGAAGAATATAGATTACAATACATGTAGTAAGGATATTTTGTTAGGAGTCTTGACATCTTATGAAATGATGAAGTTGAATCTAAGAAGTTGAGGAAAAACAAAAACTTCTTTTAAAACCACAAGAATTAAAGATCCATATGAAGAGAACTTTGTAAGAAGATTGAGAAAAGGCTCTAGAAAATATGAAGGTAAATTTCCCTTTAAATGCTTCAGTTGTGGAGAGATTGGTCACTATGTTGCAAAGTGTCCTGAAAGAGCTAAAATGAATAAACAAAGATATGAGAAAGAAAGGAAAGGAAAGAAGATTAACAAATCTTACTGTGTAAATGAGAATGCTAGTATTTTAGATGAAGATTCAAAATATGAAGATCTATATGAAAATGAATTCTTATTCTTGGCGATTAAAGATGAAACTACTTCTACTAATTTAGAAAGATAGTCAAAAGAAAATCCTCCAAAGAAGGAGAAAGTTCAAGAGAAGGAGAAGGAGAAGAAGAAAAATGAAGGTATAGTTATCTCTGTACTACATGCTAAATAGGAAAAGAATTTTTGGGTAGTTGATAGCGGTTTTTCACATCACATGATTGGTGACAAGAGTAAATTTGTGGAACTTAAAAAATATGATGGAGGTCTGGTTATGTTTGGAGATGATACTAGTGCTAAAATATGTGGGATAGGCTCAATAAGTTTTGATGGAAAGCATCATACTAATGATGTATAATATGTTAAGGGTTTAAGGAATAATCTGTTGAGTATTGGTCAAATGTGTAGAAAGGGATATGATCTTGTGTTTAAGGATGAGAACTATGAGATCCAGAAGGATCCAAAAATTTGACTGTTGCAGGAGAGAAATATGAAGGGAATATTTATCAGCTTAAAGGTGTTGATAGATGATGTTTTATGACTTAGATAAATGACAAATAGTTATGGCACAGGAGAATGTGTCACATGAAGTTTGATAACTTGGCAAGGATTAGTACTATTCAAGCTATGAGTTATCTACTAAGAATTACAAAGCCTCTAAATGTTACCTACAAAAATTTCCAGTTCAGGAAACATACAATAAACCATTACAAATTAAGGGAACAATCCACTACTGGATTGCTTGATTTGGTTCATATAGATCTTTGTGGTCCTATGAGAGTGCAAAGCCTACTTGGTGAAAGGTACATTATGATTTTACTTGATGATTATTATATATATACATCGGTTACAATTTTAAGAGAAACATCATAAGCATTAGATAGATTCAAAGCATTCAAGGCTATGGTTGAAAATAAAATTATTTTGAAGATAAAATGATTGAGATCTGATGGATGTGGTGAAATCACCTCCCATGAGTTCAATATGTTTTTTGAAGCAAATGGAATAAAGAGACAGTTATTTGCTCTGAGAACTCCTTAGCAGAATGGAGTTGTTGAAAGGAAAAATAGAACATTTCAAGAAGCTACTAGGTCAATGATCAATGAAGTCAGATTATCGAAATTTTATTGGAAAGAAGCTATTCACACTACTATGTATGTATTCAATTGAGTTTAGGAAAGAAAAAATAGTACAAAGACTCCCTATGAGATATGGCATGGAAGAATTCCTATAGTTAAATATTTCAAGATATTCAAAAGAAAAAGATACATTAGAAGAGATGAGGAAACTTTGGGAAAGTTTGATGCAAGAAGTGATAAAGGAATATTTCAAGTGGTTACTCTACTAAAATCAAGGAATACAAATGTTTCAACAAAATATTGAGGAAGATTGTGGAAAGATTGAATGTGAAGGTTGATGAAACAATGAAGAATTCTATTGATATTGATGGATATGTATCTGATGAACATGACTATGCAAGAATAGAAGAAATTGGAGAAGAACAATATAGAGATGAGTAGAAAGAGAAGAAGATGCTCCAATAATTTCCCCTAGAACACTGAAATATGTACAAAGGAATCATTCAAAAAGTTAGATTATTGGAGATAAGACATAAGGTGTGTTGACTAGAAGCAAAGTTGTTGCTGAAGGAAATTTGTGCTTACTCTCTGAAATTAAGTGAAATTCAGTAAGAGAAGCCTGTGCAAATGAACATTGGAAGGAAGCAATGAAAGAAATTTTATAGATTAAAAAGAATCAAACTTGGGAATTGGTTCCAATACTAGCAGACAAAAATATCATTGGATCAAAATGGGTATTTAGAAACAAGCTGAATGAGAATGGGAAAGTTGTCAAAAACAAAGCAAGGATTGTATGTAAAGGCTACTCACAAGTGGAAGGTATAGATTTTAAGGAAACATTTTCCTCGGTAGCAAGAATTGAAGCTATAAGTATGTTATTGGCATTAGCTACTTATAAATATTTCAAAGTCTATCAGATGGATTTCAAGTCAACTTTTTTGAATGGTGAGCTAGATGAAGAGGTTTACATGGAACAACTAGAAGGATTTCATTTAACAGATCAACCAAATATGGTGTGCATATTAAAGAAAGCTTTATATGGAATAAAGCAAGCTCCTAGAGCCTAGTATGTAGGGTTAGATAAGTATCTGAATCAACAAGGTTTTAACAAAGGCATGACAGATAGCAATTTGTGTTTCAAAACTAAGAATGAAAAAATCTTGATTGTAGCAGTATATGTTGATGACATTATCTTTGGAGGAAATTAAAAGATGTGCAATATGTTTGTGGAAGAAATGTAGAAATAATTTGAAATTCCTATATTTGGTAAGATGAATTTCTTTCTTGGGCTACAAATTAATCAAATAGAGAAATGAATTTTCATTTCACAGTCTAAGTATGTGAGAAATATTGAGAAAATTTGGTATGGATGGTTTGAAATCAGTAAGTACTCTTATGGTGATTGGATGCAATTTGGGAAAAGATGATGATTCACCTAAGACTGATTCGAGCAAGTATAGATGTATGATTGGTGGACTACTATATTTGACTACTACTAGACTAGATATTATGCATGTGGTTTTCCTTATGGCTAGATTTCAAAAGATCCAGAGGAAACACATGTTATTGTAGCTAAAAAAGTATTCAGATATTTGAAAGGAACTTTGGTTTATGGATTATGGTATCGTAAATATATTGATTTTACACTCAGTGTTTAGACAGATGTAGATTGGGCTAGAAGTATAGATGACAAAAAAGGTACAAGTGGTGGTGCATTCTTTCTTGGATGTAGATTGAAGGAATGGTTGAGTAAGAAGAAAGATTTAGTCTCTTTGTCTACTACTTAAGCTGAGTATATTGTTGTTGAATCATGTTGTACACAAGTGTGGATGAAATAGACATTGAAAGATACCATAGTGATACATGATGATCCTATTCCTATCTTCTATGATAACAAAAGTGCAATTAAAATTTCAAAGAATCCTATGATGCACTCGAGAATGGAGCATATATCTATCATGTATCATTTATTAAGAGAGAAGGTTATGGAGAATGATATCAAGATTGAGTATGTTTTGAAAAACAATCAGATTGTGAATATATTTACAAAGGCTCTTCCTAAAGATACTTTTTAGTATCTCTGGGATGAGCTAGAGGTTATTTCCCATCCTTTTACAAACTAATATGAATTTGGAGATGCATCAGTCTAGTGAGTTCATGATTCTATCTTTAGGACTGATGTTTGTTTGTGGCTACCCTCAAGGGGAGTAGGCAGATTTTCTAAGTGTTGTCATTATGAGTATTCTATTTTCATGTCAAAGGATGTTTCAATGGACATATATTTTTCCTTTTCCATTGATGTCAAAGGTGAAGAGAGATCATGTGAAAAGTTATTAATAGAAAGTATGTAATGAGGAAGATGATCTTCTAAAGGGGGAGAAGTAGAAAAACAAATCTTAAGAAGTATTTTCAAACTAGGTATGATGTCTTTGATGGTTTTTAAAATCATGTTTCCATCAATGACAGAGGGGGAGATTGTTGGAAGAATGGAAAAGGAATGAAGTGTTTCCATTTATGTCATCCAGTCAGTTGGTTATGTCAACTGGTCAGTTGGCTATCTACTAGTTGTTGTTGATTGTATATGTCGAAGATATTGAGAAATTTGTATTAAAAGAAGGTTGTTGGTTCCGGTGCTTGTGAACTATGTTTTGTTGTGTGTTGATTGAGGTCAGGGAGAATTTTTTTTTGTATGGATTTCACTTTGATGAAATCTTATGGGGTATGTTTCAAGAGTTGCATTGCCCTAGTTCTATTGAAGTTGGTTTTAGCATTTGGATGTATCGAGCTTAATTGGTGTATGTGTTTTATACTAGTATGGTCGACCATATGTTAAGCACTACTTTCAAAGCTAATGAAGCGTGTTAGATCTATTATGGATCCTAGTGAATCATATTTTTGGGTTGCCCTCATTCTAATTCCACCCTAGGATGTTTGGTGCTGACCTAATTTCCAAGTTAAAGTCGGATGGCTGACTTTATATCTTTTCAAGGTTGGAGATAGTATAAAGACAAAATGTGCTAGCGATGAAAATTATACTTAAGAAAAGAAGGAATATAAGTGAAAGAGTAGACATGAATTTTATGTTATTCTTGAGGTGTGTGAGTTAAGTGTGTGGTTTTTCAGTGCGAAGCTTAATGCCAAGTTTTTAGATGTAGTGAGCAGAAGGTGAACTCTATCATTCATGCGAGTTGATAAGTGATTGTGGTGGAATATTCATTGCATTGGGATTGATGTCTCTCTATAACTAGTCTTCTTTGTCTTCTTTGTATCTTTTTGGAAGTGATACCTTTAAGTTGTAGCCCTATGGATAGTGAGTCTAGACAATGAGTCCTTATTTCAGGCAGTGAGCCTTATCTTAGGTAGTGAGCCTTTTTGTAATCAATTTTGATAATCTCTATAGTGTGAGTTAATCCTCACCATTTTTTTCCCTCATTAGGATTTCCATGTAAATATGGTGTTATTGTGTTTGAGCACTTATATTTGATGGTTAATCACTTAATCATTTTATGTGTTTGTTTCAGTAATTGAATTTAAGGTTATAATCTATGACAACTGATTCACCCCCTCTCAGTTGTCCTATCCAATACGGTGTGCACTTGGAAACCTAAAGAAGATTGGATGAAGCTCTAAAATGCTAATAACACTGATTTTAAAGCCTGTTGGGACTCATATGCCAGTCTAGATGATTTAGTCCCAGATTAGGGTTTTTTTGTAGAAATGAAACTTTGGCAAAAAGGTGTCTGGAACTACAAAAATTTGGAAAATGACCTATACTAGGACTCATACACCAAAACTGGCATATCAAACCAGCTAGGGTTTTCTAGAACTTTAAAGTCTAAATCTTCTCATCAATGTCTTCTCTATCCTTTCTAATTGATTTTTGGATCTAAAACCATGATTTACAACCTATAGAAATCTTCCAATTATCTTCAATGCAAGGTGACAACATTGAAAACTTTAAACACTTTGATAAAATTTTCCAAACCTTCTCTTCAATGTTTCTTCAACCTAAACCTATAAATCACACACTAAAGAGAGAGAAAAATATTATTTTGTTAGTAGAAAGGGATTTGCCTTGGTCAAACCTTATTTTTGTAATCAAACATTAAAATGAAATGAAATTGGAATGGAGAATGATGAATGAGAAAAATAAGATGTTGCAACTCGCCAAACCCTAGCAATAAAGTGCTACAAACATGTATAGACCTTGACTTGAATGCTAGCTTGAATCATGAAACCCTACATCACAATTGTTACCTAAAAAAAAAACATGATGCATGATGGCTTTGACATGGTGCTTGATACTTGAATAATGCTATAAAATAATTGATAATTTTCCCTTGAAGACTCTTGAGTGCTCTTGTAAACACTTGAATGCTCTTGTGAACTCAAACTTGCTATAAGGATGCTCATTCAACTTGCTAGGAGTAAAGTGAGTGAAAGAAACTTGTATTTATACTTGATTATATGCCAAATTTCTCAAAATTACAACACTACAAGTAGATATTAGATCTAGGAAGATAAAATATAGTGAATAATTTGAATTAATTTTAATTTTGGGCCACATGGGAGTCATACGCCCAAGGTGGCATATGAGTACCATTAGGCATAAAATATGGGACCATTTTCAAAAATGTTTGAAAGGTGTAAAATCCAAATCAGGACCCAAAACCCTAGGTGGGACTCATATGCTCATGGTGGTGTATGAGTCCTAGATCACTAAATTTAGTCTACACAACCTAAAAACACCTGAATTATGATTGGATGTTGATTTATGTTGGGATTATCTTCAAAAAGATGGATTAAATGAGGCTTGTGGATGTAAAATAATGCCAATTAAAGCATAAAGAAGTCTAATTATTTAAAAAAACCCTAGATAAATGTGAAAGTGTGTTACAACACTTTACAACACTCCAAATAAGGTACCAATTAAGTTCATTTAGTTCACAAGGTCCTAAGACCTAGACATATTACAACATTAAATCAAGGCCATGCTAGGGAGTACTTTTTATGTTATTACAATAGTATATCAATGAACTATCATCAACCCCCTACTATATCAAACCATGTGAAGAATGTACAAGAAGAAAAAATAAAAATAAAAAAATTGGGTCAACATGGAAGGGAATCCTAAATTCGCCCAACACTTTGCATTGTCCCCAATTGTCAAAAATCAATACACATAATAGAGGAAGAATGATGCAAAAAGTAGAGGAAGTTGTAAGACACATAAAAAATCCTATATCCAAGAACCTACGAGGGTGACAAAGTTCATCTAGGAACACATAATGCAAGCATGGGGGAACACAAAATAACACACACAATCTACTCTATAGATAAAGAAGAGGTGCCCCTAGTCCTCATCAACCAAAAGGTCATCAACCTCCCAATCTAGATCATTATAAGGGAAAGGTGGATGAGCCTACAAGGGTAGAATATCTAGGGGGAAACCTTTGATCCTCCCGCAACAAGAGCCAAGGAAGAAGGCCCCAAAAGGTCCTCTCTACTTAGTTCTTGTAGGGTGAAAGTTAGCAACTTCACAAAGATCATTGATAGGGTTGGGACCTCATTGAGAGAGTTAAACATGAGCTTCACATGAGTTCCATGTGTTACCTCAATGGATAAGGGAGGTGGCACCTAAGATTCACTTCTAGGTGCATCGAGTGACTCAGGAGCAGTGTCAATGCCAGGACTTCCTTTGTCACCAAGATGGCACATACTAATGTAGAACTACCCCCTGAAGAAGGTGGACCCTTCTTCCAACCCCCATTTCTAGTGGGACCATCCTCCATCTTCTGCTTCATCAAAGGATGCAAAATCCCCATGGATGAGGAAGAAGGCATGGAGGAAGAGGAGAAAACTGAAATGGACACCACCGAATTATTTGAAATTTCCATGGGCTTTGAAAACAACATGATGTCCAGGAGGGACATCAAGAGGGGTGGATCAACTGAAGGAGAAATAAACACCTGCTCCCTCTTCAGGTTAGGAATGTTTATGCTCGTAACATGAGCCAAAAGTAGCATTAAAGCTGATGGAATTCAAGCAGAGGGGATAGGAGAGGAAGATACATCAAAAGGTGCCAGAGTAGAAACTATTGACACCCCTTCCTTCCTCTGTAGGGTGGCTTCCTTAGTGGCCAAAGCCTTTCATTGAAACTTGTGCTCACATGAAATGAGGTTCTTGCAACTCTGGGAGCTAGAGGTTGGAAGCTAATATGTACAAAGGACTCTTGCTCAACCATTAGAGTGTCTATCATGACTATTTATGGTAGAGGGAGAGACTCCTAGATGGGAACATGATGGAGAGGTTGGGAAGAGGTTGGAACAATAGCAGGGGCAGTTGTTTCTAATGCCTTAGCAGTGGGCGTATTCCTATTCACCACCTTAGGGGAAAGAGAGGTAGGAGGCCGCAAAGGTTGAGACATAGAGAACTCTCCATGGGGACCCTTTCCCTTACCATATCAAATGGACTGAGGCACTGTGGGCAAGGTAGGAAGGTTGGATACCAGTGTCTTAGCTTTATGCCAAACAGGTACCATCGAACTTCTTATGCAAAAGCCAATAGTAGTAACCCAAAGTTCCTCTTTATGAAGGGAGGAAGAGGTGGTTCCCTAAGTATGGGTAGGCTTCTCCTTTTCCTTCCAAGAGGAAGAGGAAAAATTTTTCTACGCTATTGAGTAAGTCTATTTTGGCTATCTTTTTCCCCCAATTTTATACTTTATGTAATTTCAATAAAGTATGTCCATTCTAGGTGGGAATAGACCAAACGGGGTGGGCCAAAAGTGATCAAAATAATAGCCTCTATGAGATACCAATGGATAATATCTAGTGTCATGCACAATGTGCATGACACCCTTTGTGGGAGAACTTCAAACATTTATGAATAAAAAAAGTGATTTCATTCATGGAAGCTAGCCACAGGATGCCCAACTTCACCCTGAATAGATCAGATTTTGAAATGACATCAAAAGTTGTATCCACAACCCTAGGTCCAACTAAGATGGAAAGAGTTATAGAACCATACGATGCAAGAGAGATATTGTCATGTGTATATATAGTAGATTTTATTTTCTCATATTCCTTCATCTATAATGAATTTAAATATAATGTCTCCTCCATAATAAGATTCACTCGGCTTGTGCGGTCAACTAGGACTCCTATCACAATTTTTACACTAAGGCGAGTAGGAATGTATAGGGGAGATGGCTTGTCATTTAGAGGAAAGTCTTGTGAGGTGAAAGTCATATCTAACAAACTAGTTGCAGGTTGTGGGGGAGGAGTAGGAGTAAATGAAACCACATTAACATATGCTGAGGGTTTAGGAGAAGCATCGAAAGGGTCAATAAAAAATTTCATAGAATGGGATGAAAATGGGTCCATGTAAATATGTAACTCGCTATTGGCCTTTGCTACTGACTAATTTGTATTATGTTTCTTCCCATCGAGATAGATGGTACCATCATCAATGTAATCCTATATCTCATGATTTAGGCACATGCAATGTTTGATATCATGCCTATTAACATGATGGTACTAATAAAAATAATTCTCACCATACCAATCAAGATAAGGATCCTTCAAAGGTCAAGGATTTTCCAAAGTTATGATATTATCCTTTAATAACTTCTACATAATAGAAGAATAAGATTTAGCTAACTTTGTAAAATTTTGTTGCATCTAAGGCCATGATCATTAGTTGCAACAACTACATTTGCAACAACCTTTCCTTTTCCTAAAATAGAGATAATAGATTTTCCTTTCAAATGAGAGTGCAAGGAGGATCTTCCAAATTGAACCACCATTTGATGGTACTCCCACAACGTAGCACAATAATGTGCAAAGGAAGCCCCTGGTATTTCATTAAGGTAAAATTCTCCTACCAGGCATGTTGTAGGTTTCCTATGAATAACATTTTCACATCCGAGTCAGGAAACGGTTATGAAATTTGTGAAAAGAGTGCTTGGTATCACGCTATGAAGTCAGTTATCTTCTCGAGTTCTCCCTGCTTACATCAGATGAGATTTGAGAAGTTCATCTTCAAATCGATGTTAGTCTAGAATTGATGGAGAAACTAATTTATGAGCTAGTCAAATGACAATATAAGATTATCATACAAGAAATAGTACCACTCAAGTGTTACATATCCTTAAGAGATAAAGGGAAAATCTTAGCCATTAGAGCATCATGGTGGAAGAAATTAGTGCACATAGCATTACATTTTGACACATGTGTTTTTGGATCTCCCTTACCACCATATTTTTCAAATTTAGGAATCTCCATTCCCTAGGGGAAAGGATTGCTCAAAATCATCACTAAAAGTGGGCTATGTTAGAAAAAAGGTTGGAAGATAGGTTGGGCAGAGGCTTGGGAAAGGCTTACTAACTGGTTTTGCATTTGACCTATGTTCTAAAGAAAAGCATTCAAAACAAGGTCAAAGAATGGTAAAGGCCCAGTGGAACCTCCCCCAGAACCACCTTTGGACCCACCTACGAAGCCACCACTGTGACCACCACTAGAGCCACCACTCAAACCACCAGTGTAACCTCATTAGAGCCACTGCCATAATATACACTAGTGCCACCACCACTACCAAATCCACCATCTCTCATCTCATTGGAGCCCCCACCACTAGGGGTGGTAGGAGGGGTGAAATTGAAACCAATGGGTATCCTACTCACCTTGACAGTGTTAAGCTTTTGAGGAGCAAAGGAAACACTGATTGAGGGACCCATTTTGGCCATGCATACAAACGTGGTAGGCATCAAGACACCTATTAGTTTCTCATAGGTATCAAGCACCTCCCCTCAAGTGGTAGTTGATCTAATTCTATACGAAGGGATGTATACTTTGATTAGATCAGTGAGGTTGTGTAAGAACTCTATACCTATTTGATCATTTCCTAACATGTATCTCACCTCTCTAGAAAGCCTAGCAACTCTCGCCATATTCAGTGATTTCTCCAAATGATTCATGAGGTCTAACAACCTCTTCTCTAGTGGTAAAATATTTTTTGCAGGAATATGTATAGCATCATCATCATCCAATAACAAAGCTTTATTAGATGTTGAAGGAGTGGGTACATGAGTGGTCTCATCAATGAAACCCATCTTGTCTGTAAAACCTATGGATAAACTACTAGTAAACCTAGAAGTGACCATCTTTTTCATTGGTAAGTGTCGTAGACTTCTAACAACATACCTTGAGGTTGTCAACTAGGTTGTGATGCTCATAAACCCTCACAACACCCAAGTCTAATTCGGTTACCAAGTGCATGGGAAAAAGTTTTGATCCAAAGAAACAAATAGAATTTTTTCATATTGCATTCACCAAAATGTAAAAGAGGGGGACCAACCACACAAAGGCTCCAAGTCATTGAGAGTTGAGAGTGGAGGGATTCTGTAATCTATCTCGAGCTAGGTAGGCGTTTTAGGTCAAGGATAGAGAATTAAGAGCACTCTCAAGTGCTTCTATCACTCTACTAACCCGAGATTTTTGATGGGGCTAAGTAGCCTTTTGGAACCTAAATTTTACCTAAGACAACTCTCTACCTGAGTACAATAGTGTAGGTTAAGGATGATAGCATGGTATGCTAGTGTCTCTCTAGAGAACTCGTGCTTGTACTGTCAAAAAGTGTAAAGTATAGTGAAAGGAGTAAAAACCAACTAACTACTTAGCAACTAAGGTCTAAAATACTAACTAGAATGATAATGAATAGAATAAACAAAGTGACTAGTAAGATGATAAATGAGATGATGGAAGTGAGGGTGATGAAGAGCAACTCACAAGAAATCCAGTTTTCCAGCAAGCTCTACACAAGCATGTACCTACACACAACCAAGAGAGGAAAAATGTTGGGGCTTTATAGGGGTTTTCCTTAATCAAACCCTTTCTTTGGTGTTTCCACCTCCACGGATAGGTAGATAGATCGATAGGAAGTAAGATAAAGAAACTAATGGAAAGAAACCGAATAATAGCAGAACCACTATGCTATGTAAATCAGGAAGCATTTTCACTTTCTCAATTGAGGTGCCCTCAAGCATGTAGAGGAGGATGAAAGCTTGGTAAGGTCTATGATTCCACAATAATGAAGAAGCAGTCCCTTGAGAAACCAAGTTGCAATTCCAATGGTGGAAAATGTGCTACAAGATGTCAAGAAGTTGTAGAGAATTTCTCAAGAGATACTAAAAGATCAAGCGGGTGTGTAGAATGGAGTCAGAATTTCCAAATAGATGATGTGAAGTAGAAAGATATGCATTTGAATATGTTTAGGAGGGAAAGAGCCATTCTCAGGTCTACTGGAAGGTGTTGAGGCATTATGGTTCATTGCCAATGGAGAACGTAATGTCTCTATGGATTCTAGAGGTAGGAATCTATTAGGGACAACAACATGCCATGCAGATGTCCATGCACCATGCTCATGTACCAAATATAAATTCCCCCACCAAAACAAGAGCCAAGTGGCAAGTGGATATAAAGCAACTAGGTGATGTAAAATTATTTAGCCGGGTTTGATTTTTCTAAAGTAGATGGTGTAAAAGGTGAATTTGGGAGAGGGGTACAAATTCTCTCCTATACAAGTAGACATGTATCAAGTTCTTCATTAATAAGGCTTGTAGATAATTTGATAAAGGAGAATGAGGAACTTGTTGGCAAGGTCAAAGAGTTGGAAGAGAAAATAGGGAATGATGAAAATATTTGGCATGGTGAGATAAGCCATATTATATCAAATGTCTTATTTTATAGGTTATCTAAATTTTGGGGATACTGGAGGAATCCCACATTTCCTACTCAAACCTAAAAGATGCTTATGCTAGAGTGACTAAAAATCAAGATCAACTGGCAAGCATCATAATTAAATGGGTCCCTAAAATTTCAACTTTGGAAGTCATATATATACAGGATCAAGGTTTGAAAATAATGCACATAGCAACATTTTCCCAACTTGGAACATGGAAAAAATTAGAGGGAGAAGTATAGGAATTCATGACTAACGTGGCACTACATATAGGGACCAAATTCAAACATTTTGAATTTTTTTTATTGATGAAATTTGCTATGAAGGGCCACACCCTTTGGAGGCCACAAATTTGGGACCAACTCCCTAACTTGAACATAATTGACAAGTCTAATTACATGAGAATTGGTTGTCCAATAGGATCCCAAAGCTTGTTAGCACACCAGCCTAACAAGGGATTGGAACCTCAACCATGAATGCTTGCCACATGGCATGAACACCATAAGGATTCTCATCATTGTAGGTTAAACCTATAGAGGTTTGAACCCTATGGCCACAACAACAATCCCACAACTAATGCACTATGGGATGAACCCTAAATATTTTGAAAATATATAAATAATGATTATGCCTAGTATTTTGAACATTATGAGAGCGGTGAAATTAAAAATTATGATGAATAGAATTCAAAGTTTAGAGCATTTTCTCCCATTCTCTCACTCTTCATATGTGATGGTCATAGGCTTGACATCAATCTACTCAATACTATTGCACAAACAGTTTTTTTTCTCCAAAAGATCAATCTATTAATGCTTGATACAACTAGCAGAGCTAATGAATCCACAAAAGGTAGTTAAGATGTGTCACAAACCTGAGCATTCAACTACATAGTGTAAAGATATCAAGGGTGGACACTATGCAACAATCCCCCCCCACCAATGCAAGTGAGGGGCTCAAACATGTGACCTAGGCTCTAATACCAATTGTTGAATATGCATTTCTCTGAGCATTATTCCTTCCATTCATTCTAGATATACATTAATTGGATTTGTGTCCAAATCCATAGCATGTATAATAGTAACCATTGAAAGATTGAATCATTCTACCATTGTTATATCCATTGATCATTTTAATTCTACACTCATTTTCTCTATGTCCAATTTTTTTTGCATGTAAAGCATTGACCAGTAAAGGATGGAACATTCCGATTCATTTTGCTTCTACATTTCTTTTCTCTATGTCCAAATTTATTCCAAGAATAACCAAAACCATTGAAATATGGGTACCTTTGAGCATTTAGTTGTCTGATAGGGGGTCTTCTAGCATTGCTTCTTTCATTCCATATCTTGCCATTTTTCTTTGCTAGTTCATTGATCTTCTTTTTAGTATTAGGTGTCTGAGTTGCTTTTGAGCTTTATCATTTTTCAAGTCCAAAACAACATTTGTCTTTAGATGCTTTCTAACCTACAATCAACTCATCAAGAATTGTAGAACTTGTTTTGAATTTTTCTTCATGACTTCTTTCCTTCTCCAAATCTGATCTTAGATTTCGGTATGTGTAGGATCATGGTGGGCTAAAAATTGGTGATATGATGGGTAGGTGTAGGGTATTTGGTTGACGAATTTTTCTTCCCAAAATTGATGAAACGAAAAATGACTTTTAAAGGAGATTCTTAGCTTTCCACCAATATAAATTATGCTTTACTTTCAATTTAATAAATAATTATTATTCATTTTCTATTTGAATTATGACTAAATTGTTGATTGATAGGCTTATTAAAAAGCATCTATAACTTTCAAACCGTATCACATTATTTGAATCTAAAACACGTGTCACATTCTATGCTTCACATACTATAGGATTAAAAAATTTGAATTTCATGAAGTTTTGACCAAGTTAAGGTGGTCAGACATACAATATTTTATATTTTTTAAAATTTGTAATAAAAAAATCATAATTAATTATTTACTTGGGAAAAAATTACAAAAAAATATGCATCACATCAAGACATGAGTCCTCTACTTATATCTAAAATATTATAAAAAAATATTACCATTCTATTGTGGTTAAGGTGGTCACAAAGACACCTACTTCTTATTTTTTCCTTGAAATTTAATTACTATTGCATTGAAATTTCAAAATTTCACCAAATAGATTTTTTTTTAAATAAACCTAGTAGTTTAGAAACTACATTTAATTTTCTATAGATTCTATTCTTACATATTTTTGAAATAATACAGATAACTTATTCAAATTTTTACATCAAGTTTTCTAACTATGATTTTTCTAAATTTTTCACCACTTATGGGACCTTTTTTTCCATGATTGTCCTGAACATACCCATTTACCACTTCTTGCTCAAGCCTCATGCATTCATTAGATTTTATTTCCACCATTGCATTTAGACATTCCTCAACTATTTTCTTTTCTTCCACTTGCACTTTGAATCTAGTGAGATCTTCATTTTCTTGCTTCAATTACTCATTGAATTCGTTATGCATTTCTTTGAACTTCTTGGTCTACTCAAAAACCATTCAGATAGAGAGCATTCACATACCAACCTTGGATTTTCAAGTGTGTGGACCTATCTCATGACTTGTAGAGCTCAAGAAACCATTTCATAAGGATGCACATTAATCAAGGAACCTTCATTCCAAAACACATTGTGTTTGTCCAAGGATAAAAGGAGAATTAAAAATTTTGGCTGACCTTTACATATTTCATCAACTTCGGGTTTTGAGACCTCTTAAGGATGACATGAACCCTTTTCAAAGTTGGGAAATGATATATATATGCATTGTGTAGCTTCATTTAGGGAGGGTAGTAGAGCTAGTAGAGATAGAGAAGTAGGAGATAAGGGCTTCGACCTGCATTGTATTTCTGGGCTTAACACCATATTATTCAGTAATCTATAAGCTAGAAGGTAGGGCAAGTTTCTTGTGAATAATTGATCATTATCTATATATATCCATGTGGGATTTTTGTTCCAATTCTTTGAGTTTCTATTGTGTTTACTCTTGCTGCAAGGCTGGATAGTCCTATTCCTAGACCCTCCATCCTTGACTGCACCAAGTGGTATCAGAGAAAGTTTGCAAGCCTTGGGGGAGGAAAGCAAGTTGAGCAAGGTATTCTGTAAGATCCTTTTATGGAAATATCGGTGACTTGAGGCAACCTACTTGTGTTTGTCAACTTATTCTTGACTATGAGGCAATTGCAACCTTGTAGCCAAATCATTGACTTGAGGAAATTGCATAAAATCCTAAGAAGAGATGTCGTCAAGGAGAATTCGTACTACTGTTAATGCTATTGGAAAGTTGGATGAGATGATGGAATTGATGAAAACAATGAAAGCGAGATTGGATGTTGTTGAAGAAGACAGAAGAAAATGCTTAAACCCTAGACCTAATGATGAAAGTGGTGATGATGAAGTTCAATTTGTAGACCTAACTGAAGAAACCATAGAAGAGGAAGAATCAGTTCAGGTGAAGATGTTGAAGGATATTTTGAAAATATGAAAGTGACCTAGAATGGATATTTTAAACTATATTGGTAACCTAAATCCTGAGGAGTTGATTGGTTGAATAAATGACATTGAGGAATACTTTGAATATGAAGAAAGTGAAGACCCTGAGAGGGTGATATTTGCAAAGAATAAGTTAAAAGGACATACTGCAATATGGTGGAAGGAAGTTCAATTGGAGAGAAAAAAAAGAAAAAGAAAAGATTGTGAAATGGGATAAAATGGTGACAAAATTGAAGAACCTGTTTATACCTACGAACTATGAGTTGGAGTTGCTAAATAGGTTGTAAAACTTGAGAGAAAAGTAAAAGACCATGAAAGAATACACTAAGGAATTTCATAAGATCATTATTAATACTGGACATAGTGAAGAAAATAAGGAGAAAGTGGTAAGATATATCAATGGGTTGAGGATGAACATTCAGGACAAGTTGAGTCTAGTAAGGATGAATTATGTAGAGGAAGCATATCAGTTTACATTAAGGGTGGAGGACAAGCTAAATAAAAGACATGAACAAAGAAAGAGAGGAAGAGGCGATAGATTTTAGAAAGACAAGTCACATTCTAGAGTAGAAAAACCATATTTGAAGCAAAGAAAGGACATAGATTCGTACCGAAAGGAAGAGAGGGATTCCAATTTATACCATAAAGGGAGTGATGACAAAAATTTTTACCACCACAATAGAGGAGGGTACAATTCTTACCGCAATGATGGATACCAGAGAGATGAGAAAGGATATGACAAGAGAACTTTCAAAGGAACATGTTTTAAGTGTGGAGGAGGACATAGAGTATTTGGGTGTTTCCAAGAAAGTAAAAATATTGAAAATCATGCAAGAACCAGATACGCAGAGGAAGAACCAGTGGAATCACTGAGTTTTGGAGGAATTCCTGAGAAGGGAGAATTATTATTGATGAGGAGAGCACTGATCTAGGAGAAATAAGTATCTAAGGAAGCACCATAGAGGAAATTTTTTTTGTAGACTAGATACAAAGCATGAGGTAAGTGTTGTAAAGTTATCATTGTTAGTGGCAGTATAGATAACCTAGTTTCTAAGGAAATTGTGATAAATTTGAATTTGGAAAGAAGAAAACATCTGAAGACTTATAAGATAGCCTAGATTCAAGATGAGCACAAGATACTAGTAAGTGAGAAATTTCTAATAAAATTTCATATAGGATCATATCATGATGGAGTACTATGTGGTATTATATTGATGGATGTATGTCATATGTTGTTGGGTATACCTTGGAAATATGATAAGAAGGCTATACTTGATGAGAGAAAGAATACCTATACCATAACATCTAATGGAAAGATAATCACCTTGACACCTTTGGAAGATGAACCCAAAACTGAAGTTTATGGTATAGCTAGAATCAATTTGGTAGATGGAAGGAAAATTTTGCATGGATTGAGACATGAAAACATGTGTGTTTCTTTGATTCCAAAGAAGTTTGGAGTGCTAGATGTAGGAATAATTATGAGAGAAGAAGAATCATCAGAGAAGGATGTCACTAAACTATTGATAGAATGCTAAGATATTGTATTAGAGAATGTGCCTAATGGATTACCACTAATCTGGAGTATCATTCATGATACAAATCTTATTCCAAGAGCTATTTTTCTAAACAAGGCTACACACTAGTTGGCACCAACAAAGAATGTGGAGCTAAACAGACAGATACAAGAACTGTTAAAGAAAGGATTGATTAGAGAAAGTATGAGTCTATGTGTGGTACCACCTATACTTGCACCTAAGAAGGATGGAGAATGGAGAATGTGTAAAAATTCAAGATCTATCAATAAGGTCACAGTGAAGTATATATTCCCATTTCCTAGGATGGATGGCATCATGGACAGTTTGAGTGCAACAAAGTATTTCACCATCATAGACTTGAACACTGGATACCATCAGATTAGGATTAGAGAGGGAGATGAATGGAATACTTCTTTCAAGAAAAATGAGGGATTATATGAGTGGTTGGTCATGCCATTTGGACTAGCTATTGTACCTAGTACGTTTATGAGGCTGATGAATGAAGCCTTGAAGAAATTATTGGGAAAGTTTTTAAATGTTTATCTGGATGATATTCTAATTTTTAGCAAGAGTAAGTAAGAACACTTGGAGCAGATCAGACAAGTATTTCAGAGGCCGAGGGAAGAGAAGCTATTGATAAATATCAAGAACTGTAGTTTCATGAAGGAAGTGTTGGACTCTAGTAACACTGAGAAGGGGGAGTGAATTAGTGTTCCACAATCTTTAAATTTTGATCCAAAATTAAGACTATCAATAGCAATATTTAAACTTCAATATTACTCTCTGCATATAAACTGAGACAAACATGTAAGTACATTAAAGAGACAATGTAAACACCATAATACCAATATTTTTATGTGGAAACCTTGTTAGGGGAAAAACCATGCTGGAGATTAATCCATAATTTATACTCTATTAAAAGTATGAACAAAAGGAAATGCACATACATTTAGGAACACTACCTAGAGCTCACTGCACAAAATGAGGAAGGATCATTGCCATAAAAAATACAAAGAGGTTTGTGATTAAAAGAAAAATTTGAACTGAGAAGATAGCATCTCCAAATGCTTGGATTCATCTCCAAATGAACTTCAGCCCTTCTGACTAACTCTGTAATTGTACTTTGCTCTGTTATGCTCTTCTCTATTTTTTTCCCTTCTAAAACTATGCATAGATCACTTCAATCACCCTTCTAATATTTGCACACACATTTGATCTGCTTTATACACATTCAAACACTTCCATACTTCTCTCACACACCAGAATGAATTATCGATCTCACATATATATCCACTAACAAGGATCTCATTACTTCAAATTAGCTTTTACAAAACATGAAATATCTTTCAATGGTCGGCTCAAATCACCAATTAAAATTAATGTGTACCCACACAAGTCGGCTAGACTTTAGTTGAGACCCAAATCAAAATTCCCAACATGAGAAATATTAAAAAAACTACTCCTTATACATCTGTAACACACTATATACACCAGGTCGACCATAATGAGAAAATAAACAATAAATCATTCTATCAGATCTCTTAACTCGTACACCGATTGTTGCAACACCACAAAAATTACCAATGAGGTAATCATACATGATTAACAAGTTTTCTTGGGGATCCACAACACAAAATAATGATATGGTGAAGCATACAGATCAACTAACTAATCAGATACCCTATTCTTCATGCTTTCTGCCAGTAAGAAACTGTCTTCTACATTTTCTACTAGTATAAGTAGATCCTGATCTGTGGAATGAGATAATGACTTTAGTTGCCATCAATGACAACACTAGTAGCCAAAAAAAATCTCCCAAGCCATATTCCAACAATCTCCCCCTTTGGCATTGATGGCAACACTTAGTGAAAAATCACTAAGTGCCGAAACCAAAACTCAAAACTTCAAAACTCATAAGAAAAATACTCGCCCTTTGGTTGTCAAGGAATTTTTCATTGCATTATCTCCCCCTTTGACATCAATAACAAAAAAAATTCTGCTCTCTCTCCGACTACACTCTTTCCCCCTTTGATGATGGAAAAATTGATGAAAATTTGAAGAATTGCAACTACTGCTCAAATCAGAAAATTATTTTATACTTATCTTTCATCTCTGAAAGAAATTTCTTCCAAGCATCCACTTCAATCACAATAATTATTATCAAGCTATTATTTTCTGATGTCCTATTGATCACCTAGACAAGGGATTTAGGAATGGTAATGGCTTCCTCCAACTTTTCTCCTTTTTTCATAACTTCAATCATTTGTTCTAATTTGCATTCAATTTAATCCTTCACTTTCCAGAAGGTATCCATAAGAGTGCTTCTAGAAAAATGAACCTTTGCATGCTCAACCTGCAACTCATGAATCTTTTTCTTAACTACTCCATCCTGGTCTTGAGACATATTGTAATCTTGATCGATTTTGATCAACTCATTCTAAATTTTCTCCAGCTTGTCCTTGTATTTAATAACCATATGAGGCCACCTAAGACAATAATTTTAGATCTTATTTGTTGAGTCAATGGATTTTCTTAACACATTCATTTTAATTTTCTATTTGGCAAGAGATACCCTAAAATGCTCCTTCAGATGTAAGATTACTTCTTCTTTTCTATCTAGAGGCACAATGGCCATAGCCTCCTTGATACATTCAATCAATTCTTCTGGAAGTACATTTTGTAGACTTCCTAATTCAATGTTATTATGCACAAAGTATCAACCTAGAGTTTCCTCAATAATGTCCTATTCATATGATGGTCCACTTCTCCATATGTCAACTATCTTTTGCATTCCATCTTCTTCCTAAATAATCTACAATATCTTTTCTTTGAATAAAGCACCTTCTTCATTGCTTTCTTCTGCTATTATCACATCTGGTTCAACTGATTTTGGTTCATCTCTTGGGGTGTATTCAGAGTTTTCATTGATTATATCCACAACTATCTTCTCTTTACCTTTTCCCTCAACTTTTGTTGACTTGAGTACTAGAGGAGTGTCATCAACTAACTCTCTTGTTGTTTTCTACTTTTTCTCTACCTTACCAGAAGAAGATCCAACTTCAACTATTTTTATCGGGAGTGGAATACCACATACTTCAAACTTCCCTAACAATTTAATAAGGAAATTTTCATAAACATGCTCACCATTTTCAAGATTGTTGAAATGCTTAAAGATTTGCTTACAAATTGCATATTCTCCTTCCATACCACATTTTCATTCTAAGGTAAGCAATTCAGAAAATACATCATAATGCATATAACTAGGTTACCAAACCTAAAAGAGTAATCTATATCCTTCGTCAAATGCACATTTTCCATCAATTGATCCTTTGAAAATCCACATAGATCAAAGTCTTTTTCTTCCATTATCATTTTGTGCACAATGTAGACTACACCTGTAGAGGTTGCCCTTTCCCTATTTTTGAACAAGATTTTGTAAGAAATTCCATATATAATGTACCTTGTAAATGGATCTTTGATCGTTTCAATTGCTAGAGCCCTTTGATCTCCTTTTACATTGGTTAGGGCTTCCACCTTGATGCTCTAAATTGACTTCTTTTTCTGCACATATCCAATATTGCATAATCTTATCAGATTTCTAATCACATCCTTTGAAATTTCATAGTGTTTATCCAAAGTAAGGATATCAACATCCAATCTATTCAAGATAAACCTTACCACTTCCGCATTGACAAAATAAGGAAAGTCATTCTAGATGTCCAAATTCTTTTGTTTTGCACCTTCAATCCACTTCAATTTACTAGCTGGCAACAAATTTCTTACATCCTTGACCTTCCAACTACTATATTCATCCAAAATCACTATTCCTTTGATTTGCTTCACTTTCTGTACCAAATAGGGTTTCATTGATCACTGAATAAGTAACATGGCTACTGACAACTTCCTACATTCTGGTACCAACTACACACAGGGGGAAAAAATATTTTCTTGAAAACTCCCCTTAGGGCAATGGTCTGAAATCAATTGCCAGAGGAATTACTGGAGGGAGCTTCTAGTACAGCCTTATCACCTTCATCGGATCCACTGTTCTTTACCCACATTTTCTTCATCTGATCTCTTATCTCTTCCATGGATGCTTTTCCTTTTCCTCTATCATATTTCTGTGAATTTCTTCCTTGATATACTAGACCTCTTCTATCCATGTTCCTACAGAATCTTGCAATATGACCAATTTTTTTATAGTTGTAACACACCAAATTTCTTTTTCTAGACCACTCATTCCAATGATTTTTCCTTGATCTACATTAATTAGAAATATTCCCAAATCTTCCACAAGTGTAGCATTTAATATTCTTTATACTAACAAACATACTTCTGCATTCTAATGACTTATGACCAATCATTTTGCAATTAAAACAATGACCGAAAAATGATGGACTGCTAGAATTTATCTTACTTCTACACTGAGAAGCCATATGTCTAGATTTATTACAAACAAAGTAGTAACCATTAAAATATTGAGCATTGGGTTGCCTTACCAGATATATTTTTCCTTTGTTCATTTGAATTTTCTGTCTGGGAGCCTTCTCTTCAGATCTAGAGCTTTCACTTTTCACATAACCAAGACCTTGCTTATCATTTGCATCCTTTTCTCCTTTAGTCATCTCATCAAGCTTAATAAAACTAATCCTGAACTTCTCCTTAAACTCATTTTCAATAGTAATTTCATCTCTAAGAATAACTATCTGTCTCTAAAGCTCTTGTTCATTGTTTCTGGATTGTTGCATTTCAATCTCCAACTGAATGAATCCACTATTAACTATGTTGCATTCTTCAAATTTTTCTTTCAAAGATTGAGCCATATTCTCCTCATTCCTTTTTATTTCTTCAATTTCCTTAGTTAACTTCATCACCACAAATTCCATCTCAAGCTTCAGAGTAGCATTGTTCTTAGCAAGCTTTTCACACTCTTCAGTTATTTATTTTAGGGTTTGATTTAGGCGAACATCTTTTGGGCCTCTACTTTCCTTTTTCTTCAACTGACCACATAATTCCTTCCTCTTTTCTCTTGATTCTTTTATTTTATCCATCAGTGATTGAATGAATTTTTTGACAGCCATAATATTTTCTGTTAATTCGATGACTTCTGCTTTAGACCGATCAAGATCATCAAGTGCCACCATAAGCTGCTATTGAATACCACCAGAGTCCATTGTAATCCAAGATACACCTCAAGCTATTAAAATTTTGAAGAGGAACCTACTCTGATACCAATTGTTGGACTCTAGGAACACTCAGAGGGGGGGGTGAATAAGTGTTCCACAATATTTAAATTTCAATCAAAACTTAAGACTATCAAAAATAATATTTAAATTCCAATATTCCTCTCTGCATATAAACTAAGAAAAACACGTAAGCACATTAAAGATACAATGTAAACACCATAACACCAAGATTTTTACGTGGAAACCCTATTATTGGAAAAACCACGGTGGGGATTAATCCACAATTTATACTTTGTTAAAAGTATGAACAAAGGGGAATGCACATGCATTCAGGCACACTTCCTAGAGCTCACTACTCAAAATCAGGAAGGCTCAATGCTTTAAAAAATACAAAGATGGTTGTGATTAAAACAAAAATTTGAACTGAGAAGATAGCATCTCCAAATTCCTGGATTCAGTTCCAATGGAGCTCAGTTAAAACGATCTTCAACCCTTCTGATAGGCAAAGTGGATGGAGGGAGGTGTATGGTCACATGCTTTTGACACTTGTAGGATGACGGTGGTGGAATGGCAACATATGTTTTAGGTGCATGATAGGCTTTATGATGGAAAGTGGACTTAGGATGCATGGAGGAAATACCAACATCTTGAGATTGGTGTCCTTGAGATATATGTCCAAGGCCATAAGAGCATGGTGGGACTTTGACATGGATGGGTTCCAAAATATCTTGTTCATGAAGGCCTAGACCTTTACCTTGGTGGTTCATATTTTGGAGTGTGCAATGGACAATAGGACTAGGTGTAGGTGAAACACTAGACATGATTTCCTTATTGGATGGAGAAGATAATGGTTGTTGTTGTTTGAAGGAGGAACATTCATGAATTAGGGTAGTAAGACCAATAGGGTATGATGGAGGACTTGTAATGGGGTCGATAGTGGGTAACATGGGATCATTGGGATCTTGATTAGCATTGTGTTCACTTAGATCCAAGGTATTTGTTTGATCTTCTATGTGTGCTTTGGAGGCACTTGTCTCATCAAGGGAAGTGAATGTTGATGGATCATGGATAGGACTAGGTGGAGGTGAATTTGGAATATCTTTCTCATAGATTGGTATAAGATCAAGTTGCTCTTGGATAGGCTCTTCATCATTATGGATATCATCTTGATCATAAATATGATATAGATTATGGATGGGTTGGATGAAAATGATTTGATCTTGATTAGGACTAGGGCTTGATGTTTCCACATGCTTGGGAGTAGACTCTTGATATAACTCTTGGGTTTCTTGCATGGAAGTGGAAGGGGATGACTCTTGAAGAGACTTGACATGTTTTTGATTGTCAATGACATAGAAGCATGAAAGAGGGTGACTTGGACTTATGACGGGAGACTCTCGAATTGGCTCAAGGGTTTGTGGATAACATGGTTGACTTGAAGGACTTGGCATGATGTTTGAGGAATCTTTTGTATGTTCAAGTATATGTGTTGAATAACATGGAGACAATTGATTCCTTGCTTGTAGCCCTCTGGTCACATCCTTTATAGGTGGATTGGTGGATTTATGGAATGCCATTAATTTATGTTTTAAATATCTAAATGTAAGGCATTGATTTGATGAAGGATTAGATGATGGTGGGGGTAATGAATAGTTTGATAGGTTAGAAGGTGGAGAGGCCAATGTATTAGGACTAGGACATGGTGGATTAGGGATAGGCATTTGATTGGATGGTGGTAAGGGTGCGTGGACTAGATTGGTGTTCCCCTTGTCAAAGGTGTCATTAAGACTTAAAGGCTCTTGATGTTGTTGCCAAGGTGGACTTGGGAAGCTACGTTCTTGTTGTGATATGGGTGGACATGTTGATGTGGCATTGACATGATAGGTAAATGGGTTTTGTTGGCACGACGATGAAGGTGACACATAGGATTGGGGTTGAATGTGTTGAGGTTGAAATGCTGTTTGGACTTGTGAAATGATTTGTTGTTGTGATGATGATGGAGGGGTTGAATAGGATAACGACTGTTGAAAGGTTGATTGATGTGGATAAGGGTTGACATTGGAAGAGTTGTGATAGGTTGATGAAGGAGAAAGTTGATATGTGGATGGATGAGGTTGATATGATGATATAGGTGACACATAGGATTGATGTGAAATTTGTTGATGTAGTGATTGGACTTGATAATGTGCTTGTTGGACTTGACCATTGGCTATGAGGTATCAGATTTGTGCTATGAATTGTTGCATTTGAGGTGATTGGTTTTTTTGAAGTTGTTTGAGCATGTCATGGACTCTTTGAATGATTTGTTGTTTTAAAGGTGATTGGCTTGTTTGAGCTTCATGAAGCATGTGAATAAGCTCTTGTGCTATTTCTTCAAATGTTGTCATGTTGTAAAGTGATGTTGATTGGATTGAAGAGATGATGATGATTAGGATACGATGTGGAATGACAAGATTGGATGACTTGGATGATGTGGAAAAATTTTATTGGAAGTTTGACTTGGGAAATATCAAACACAAGATCTCACATGTAAATGCATGAACACACACACCAAGCACAATGATAAGTTTGTCTTCCAAATGTTATGATTAAGCAAACACTTGAATACACAACAACAAGCCTTATGACTAGTCAAGTGGGGTATGGCCAATTAGGTCTCAAGTGAGTTTTCACAAGGTTGACTAGGTATAATTTGAAAGCAAAATCCTGCCAATAAGCCAGGAGAAAGGGGTAACCCACCCTTCACCTTCACTTCCCAAAGGTATAAATTTCTTTGGGGCTTAGCTCAGAGTGACAAGATTTCAACTCCGAAACGAGCGTGTCTTTGGATTCACACTCTATTGAGGTCGTCCCTTGGAGGGGTGTGTGCTCCAAGCAGGCCTCCTATGAAGGGTAAGACAAAAGAAAACCAAGTGAGGTGTTTTGGAAAAAACACACACTTGATTCACACTCGCAAAGATTAATTTCCCTTAGAAATGAACTGAAATGTGTGTAATAGTTCAAACACCTTTTCTTTTTAACCCCAAATCGAGATGTGTAGGAAGACAGTGGTGAATTTTAAACCCGATTTTCAATATGTGATTGAAGACAATATTCGTTTTAAGAGCCCAAATCCAAATGTGTTTGCAAACAATGATTGATTCTATGCCCTAAATTGAAATGTGTGACAAGCAATGATTAATGAGAAATGAAAGCTTAGAATGTATGCACCTGATTATTCGCTTTCCAATCTTCTATCTATGACTGATATTGCTGCTACTATAGCTTCTTATGATCACCTACAAGATCAAAAAACAATATTATAACGCAGCCAAAGAAAAGAAAAAGAAAAAAAAAAGACAAGTTCATCAGAAAATTTCAATTTCAGATATTTTTGACATAGCCGAATTAGATTTTAGTATTTGATGATTTTTTTGGATCCGAAAAATCAAAAATAAAAAAAAGGGACCCCTACTAATTTTCTGAGAACTTTTCAAAAATATAAAGAAGTAAGAAAAATTCCCTATTGTGCTCTCAAAAACGTGGATTTGTGAAAACCATATAGAAAATGAAGATCAATTTTTTTTGCATTGTATTTGACCTCCAAACTAAATCTATAAAACATAGACCCATATTAGAATTTCATGATATTTCCAGAAATATAAAAATTTCTGAAAAAATCATCGATTTGCGTCCAAAAAATCAATTTTATGAAAATAATTAAAATAAAAATAACTTCCACAAAAATTATCATAAGCCCTTGATTTTTTTACTGTAGCCTCTTGAAATGATGTACAAGATTTTATAAAAAAATTGTAAAAAAATTTCTAGTTGTGTAGAATATATGAAGAACTTTGTAAAACCTGCGGTTTTGTCCAAAAACTGGCAGATCTACAATAAAATGTCAATAAAACCTGCAAAAGACAAGCTATATCAAAGGATTCACATCAGGTTCACCAAATGTAGATAGGGTTAAAATCAACAGATTTAATGCTTAATGAAAATAATAAACTAATTAGATCTATCAAGCACAATAGAGCACAAACTAGCATGAAAATTAAAACAATAAAGCAAAGCAAACCGATCTCCAAGCTAGACTTGATTTATCTCCATTGCTCTTCTCCACCTGCATGAGAATGCGAGATTTTGAAGGGTTGACAATGGAGGAATGTTGAGTGCTCATTCCTGCAACATAACGACTTGACGATGACAAGGACAAACAGAAAGAATGATAGATAAAGACAGAAGAATGATTTTGACAGAGTCTGGATGCTAGAAGAATCGACCTCCTAAATGGATTGTGAGAGGCCATATTTATAGAGCCGTGACGTTGACGAAGATAAGATTTGACAAGATTCGACAATGATTTGATTTTTTACAAAAGAGGAAATACAACGAGATGAGATAAGATTTCAAAAAGGATGGAAAGATCTCATTTCCTATTTTAAGGAAATAAATCTCGAAAAGACGAGAAGGATAAACGATGAATTATCTAATTAAATAAATTAATTAGATGCACACGAGTTCAGTTTTGGAAAGAAAGCGAGAAGATCTCTTTAGGATTTTATTAATTAAATAAATTTTGGATTTATTTAATTAACATTGAATTTATGATTTCATTAATTAAATAATATAAATTATTTAATTAATATTAGAAGAATGAATAGAAATGATATAATTAATTGAATAGTATAAATTATTTAATTAACATTAGCAAAATGGATGGATTATGAATATGAATTTAATTAAATAAATAAAATTTATTTAATTAAATAGATGATGTTTAATTAAATAAATGATGACATGGGTATCTAAGGCAAAGCGTGCTACAAGATGCCTAAATGATGTAATGTCGAGACAGGTGTTGCAAGAAGACAATTTTGGGTGTCTACACTATTCCATATTTTCTTAGTAAGAAAGTTGTGCTGGATATTTCCTTGTAAATATATAAGTTGGTTTCAGTCATCGTTGCTCAATCAACTGGTTATTTGGGTTGAATAAAAAACCACCAATTAGTATATTACAAAATTCAATTATGGAATATATATACACTGAATATGATAGTTATTTGGGTTCGTACTTTTATTGTTATAATTTTTAAGTTTGATAATTAAGATGTAAATTAAATTAAATATTTATGCAAGAATTTATTATTTTTAACAAATAATTTTTTTTATTTTTGTCAATTTATTTTTTGAATCATTCATAAAAATTTAGTAAGTTATATTATAATTAAATTATTAATCTATTTTAAGTATTTAGTTGATATTTTAAGAAGATTTATTTGTAGAAACATATGGAACTACTATTCTACTTAAATTGCTCAATTGATAGCTTAACATGATTGAATTTTGTGTATATTATGAATTGATGAGTCAAGTGGCCCATGGTCCATAGCGAAGTAGAAACATTAAGAGTAGCCCATATAAGAACCTCATTAAGGTGATGTAAATGTGTTTTTACTCCCATGTTGAGGTGTTGTTAAGTATTTCATTATTATATGGAAATTATACTTTTTATTCTATTTTAATCATGACACAATTCATATTTAATTTGACTTAAAAAAAAACTTTAATACAACTAAAATGTTGTTGTACATATTACATATATACATATATTGCACTCTTATCCTTTCTTGGATACTCTACTACTAGCAAAGCATACAAATGCTTAAACAAAAAATTGAGAAATACATTAAAGTGCTAATGTGAAAGTTGATGAAGACATACGCAGACCTGTTGAGATAAGTGAAGTTGAACCTGATGATCCTATCTATGGACATGTACCTGAAGAAAACAAGGAGGAAGAAGAAGAGAAAGAAGAACAAGTTAAAGAAGTAGAAGAAGAAGAAAATGAACCTGAACCTGTTGTTAGAACTCCTAAGTATGTATAGAAGAATTATCCAGAAGATCGGATAATTGGAGATAAAAATGAAGGTGTGAAGACAAGAACTAGAGTTGTAGCTAAGGTAAATTTGTGTCTATTATCTAAAATTGAACCAAATCTGTAAGTGAAGCATGTGAAGATGAGAGTTGGATGAAAGCTATGAAAGAAGAGTTGTAATAGATAGAAAAGAATCAAACATGCGAATTAGCCCCTAGACCTATGCATAAAAATGTGATTGCTTCAAAATGGGTGTTCTGGAATAAGTTGAATGAAAGTGGATAAGTTGTAAGAAATAAGGGAAGACTGGTATGCAAAGGATATTCACAAGTTGAAGATATAGATTTTGAAGAAACATTTTCCCCTGTGGCTCAAATGGAAGCTATTAGGATGTTTTTTGGCATTTTCTACCCACAAGGACCTCAAAGTGTATCAGATGGATGTTAAGTCAACATTTTTGAATGGTGAATTGGAGAAAGAGGTGTACATGGATCAACCTAAAGAGTTTCAATTGTCTGAAAAAATGGACATGGCTTGTAAGTTAAAGAAGGCATTGTATGGATTGAAGCAAGCTCCTAGAGCTTGGTATGCAAGATTGGAAAAATGCATGACAAAGAAAGGATTTAGCAAAGGTTCTACTAATAGCAATCTTTACTTCAAAGTGCAAGATAACAAAATATTGATAGTGGTTGTTTATGTTGATGATATCATTTTTGGTGGAAATGAAGGTGCATGTGTAAATATTTTTCTAAAGAGATGCAAAAAGAATTTGAGATGTCTATGATTGGCAACAAAAACTTAACCAAAACCCAATAATAATGTCTCAAATCAATCACATGCTTCCTTAATTAACACTTATCCTTCACATGACATGCAAACACTAGGTTATCCAAACCTAATAAAAATATAAATGAACTTTGAAGTACACGCTTTTATAATAAGAAGATAACATGCAGAACACATAACATGATTCACCATTCACTAGAACACTTCTCATATGCCTTCAAATACATCCATAGAAAATGCAACAACCTTCATACATAGAACTCTTCTCACTAGTCCATCTAAACTACACAGACACACAAAGGAACTTTGAAACTCAACTTTTGGAGCACTAAACCATAAATACCTTTGTCAGAACAATGATAACACTTTAACAAGCCTTCTACTAGATTGCAAGACTTGAAAAAAACCAAAAAAATACTATGAAGTAGAAACATTTCTCCCAGTCCATAGACAAGCAACTCTCCCAAACCAGTTCACACACCGGTGAACACAACTTTCACTCTCAATCAAACCAGAAACTACAAACTAGGATATACTACCAATAGATTCCCATAAGCAACACTTTAGATCTACCCAAGCATAAGATCAATACAGAAGAAATGTGGCGCACAAACCGGAGCACATTTTGAACACACAGAACATCATAAAGGCAGTTCCATGTACTCACTACATCTCATGAGCATCTCAACTATACATGCACAACCTGCAACAACCTATATTGTGTTGATATCAATGACAACATAATTGACAACACAACCAAACTTACTCATAATTGCAACAATTTCCCTCTTTCTCATTGATGGAAACACATGATGTGAAAAACCACCAAAGACAACACTATTCTTTATTTTCAAAATTAGACAACCTACACAACATTCCTACAAAATACTCTCTCTCTCCCTTTTAGCTTCTTCTTTTTCTCTCCCCCTTTTATTATTTTTCATATGACTCTCTCTCCCCTTTTGACATAAATAGCGAGGAAAAAAACTTTTGATCACCCCCCCTTAGGAGTGCACCCACACAACTCATACACAACAATGAAACTTTCTACCCCCCTATGGAGTAGACCCATTCATCAATCTAGACAAATGAAGAATTTGTAGATCCACTGGATTGATGCACCTCCATGTGCACCTAGTTCAAAGAAGGAGGTCCAATGACCCCTAACATAACTTTAAAATAATCAAAAGTATCCTTCAAAAGATCCTTAGTAAATATATCTACAATCTAATCCTTTGTAGTCACATACTCCAGTTTGACTTCATTCTTCAACACCTTCTCTTTCAAGAAGTGATATCTGATAGATATATGCTTTTTTCTTGAATGCATTACTGGATTCTTAGAAATTTTTATAGCACTTGTATTATCACAAAAGATAGGTATAGGCTCATCACATATCACTCCTTTTTCTGTCAATGTTTGCTTCATCCACAAAACCTGTGTGCAACAAGATGTTGTAGCAATATACTTTGCTTATGTTGTGGATAAAGAAACTAAATCTCGTTTCTTACTTAACCATGAAACCAATCTTCCTCCAAGAAAAAATGCACAACCACTTGTACTATTACAGTCATCCACACAACCAACCCAATTTGCATCAGTGTAAGCACTCAAAGTAAAATCAGTATCCTTAGAATACCACAAGCCATAATCCAGATTGCCCTTAAGATATTTGAATATCCTCTTCATAGTTGTAACATGTGCTTCTTTAGGTTCTTCTTGAAATTTGGCAACCAAACATACTGCATGGATGATATCCAGTCTTGTAGCAGTAAGATACAACAATCCACAAATCATAGATCTATACATGCCCTGATCAACTTTAGCAGATTCATCATTTTTACTTAGCTTGCATCCGATCACCATAGGGTACTAACCGGTTTGGAGTCATCTATTACAAACTTCGATTGTGAAATAAGTATCCCCTTATCAATTTGATTTACTTGAAGTCTAAGGAAGAAATTCAACTCACTAATCATAGACATTTTAAATTCTTTGTGAATCTCCTCAGTAAATCTCTTACACATACCTTCATTTCCTCTAAAAATGATATCATCAACATACACTACAACTGTCAACATTTTGTTTGCTTGAACTTTGAAATAAAGATTGGTGTTTGTAGAGCCCTTGCTGAACTTTTGTTGTATCAAATACTTGGCCAATCTTGTATACCATGCTCTAGGAGCTTATTTGATTTTGTAACATAGATTTTGGCACCAAATCCTTTCTAACTCTCTTAGGGTTTTTCCCCTAAAAGGATTGAAAAAAGGGCCAACATGCTCATGTCTACACTCAAATATTAATGCAATATGGGTGGAATATGCATGCAATATACCTAGATGCAATGTTTTAATGCAAGAAAATAATAATATTAATTGATTAATGAATGTAAATTAAGGAAACGAAGAATTTTTGAAAACACATTGTGTAATGCATAAACACCTAGAAATGAATGCAAAATGTAACATAACTAAATGAGATTGAAGAAGTGCAATTGAGATATTGATGGAGACTGGAAATGGATTTTGGAATGTTGATAATTTTTATTTTTGGGCCTAGTGGGACTCATTTTCCATTTTGGGCGAATTAGTCCCAATTTTGCAAAACTATGTCGGAACCTATTTCAGACAAAAGGGTATCTAAAAATGTAGAAAACTCAATTTTGAACTGGAAGTGGGACTCATTCACCACCCATGGAAAATGAGTCCATTTTTGAAGTTTTGATTATTCAAAGGTGAGATCTAGAGCTTTTGGTTTGCACTTTGGCTTTGTACAAGTGTCCACTTTTGAAACTCTGATCTTTGAACTTGAAAGTGAGTTTTCGTTGATATTTTGATTTGTTGAATGAAGAGAAGATCTAAATATATTTGTGACTTTATCTTCAATGATTTCCAAGCCTCTAAAATTCCTAAATCTACAAACACACAAGACAAGAGAGAAAAATGTTGAGTGTTAGGGTATGTGTGTTTTCCTTGGTCAAACCCCTTTCAGGTAATTAAACCAAAATCATGAAAGAATGGAATGAAACAATCAATAATGGAGTTGATTACATTTCCATGATATTTGATCTTGAAAATCTATAGCAAAACATGAAGAATTCTCCCTTGAATGTCTAAAAATTGATATCTTGGTGACTTGAAATGATGAAACCCTAAGTTGCTTGACTTGAGATGGAAGATTGGTGGATGAATAATGAAGAATCAACATGATTTATGGTTAAAATACTTATATTTATAGGTATTTCACCTTATCTACTTGATAATTGGATCCCTAAGGCCAACATGTAAAAATAATAAACTTAAATTTCACTTTTTCCTGCTCAAAAGTAAAAAATGGGCCAAATGGGACTCATTCACCACCCATGGTGAATGGGTCCCACCCTAATGTGACTAATTCACCATGGATGGAAAATGGGTCCCACTAGGGCCATTTTCATAGCAAAGATTCTAGGAGATAAGAAAATAATATGTGAATGCAACTTTGTCTAGTATTTTTATCAAATATTGCCTTAGGATGCACAATATGTGTTAATAGGGGCCTATTAGTGATGATGCAAAGGTAAATTAGGGATTAAAACATATAATTCAATGTGAAAGTGTGATTTGAATACACTTTACAACACTAATTGAGGTCCACATAGCCTAGGAAGGATCAAGAACCAATTTGAATGTGCAAGACACATTACAAAGCTAGTTTAACATTAAGTTTAATTCACAAGCCTTCTAAATTGATGTGATAATGTTATTAAACACATTTTATAATGTTTAATTAGGGAGAAATAGGTTCATTAAGTCTAGAAAAGCGTGAAAGTATCTTAAAACACTTTATAACATGTTTTCAAGACATCGCTAAATTCATGTTATTCAATTTGCAAGGGTCCAAGACCTAGCGTGGATGTGAAAAACACCTCACAACACTAGATTAAGACCTCATTAAGTAAATTTTATCATGAATTATTCCCATGTCAAGCAAGAGGTCCCTTTTTTCTATGGCATAGAGTCTATACAATGCCTTTTTCAACTTATAAAATATATTTGATTTATCTAATAAATGGAATCCTTTTGGTTGTTCAATGTACATCTCTTCTTCCAATTCTCCATTCAAAAATGAAAATTTGACATCCATCTGATATACCTTGAAATCTTTATGAGTAGAAAATGCTAAAAATATTCAAATAGATTCCATTCTTGCTACTGGGGAAAATGTCTCCTCACAGTCTATGCCTTCAACTTTTGAATAACCTTTGCATACAAGTCTTGCTCTATTTCTCACAACTTCACCAAATGTTTTCATTCAAATTATTCCTAAATACCCACTTTGAACTAGTTCCCATGTCTAATTCTTCTCTATCTATTGCAATTCCTCTTTCATTGCTCTTACCCAACTCTCATATTTGTATGCTTCACACATAGACTTAGGTTCTATCTTGGAAAGTAAACAAAGATTTACCTCACTCATTATCAGTTTTCTTCTTGTATTTACACCTTCACTCTTGTCTCCAACTATCAGTTCTTCATGATGATTCTTCTTTACATTATACTTAGGAGTCTTACCTGAGTAGGTTCTGGAATTTCTTCTTCTTCTTCAATATGTTCTTCTTCCCTATTCTCTTTTGGTACTAGTCTGTAGATAGGCTCATCTGGTTCAACCTCACTTATCTCAACTGGTATGTGCATATCCTCATCCACCTTTACTTTAGCACTCTCAACAATATTTCTCAATATTTTATTAAAGCATCTATGATATTTGCTACTAGTTGAATACCCAAGGAAAGTACCTTCATCACATAGCATCAAACTTTCCAAGGTTCTCATCATCTCTTTTAATGTAACATTTCTTCCAAACACTTTAAAGTACTTCACACTAGGAATCTTACCAGTCCACAACTCATAAGGAGTCTTTGTGCTATTACCTCTAATTTGAACTCTATTACGAATGTAAATAGTAGTGTGGATTGCCTCTCTCTAGTATACATCAAGTACATTTAATTCTTTCATCATAATCCTTGCATCTTCCTGAATAGTCTAGTTCTTTCTTTCTACAACTCCATTCAACTAACGAGTTCTAGGAGAAAAAAAAAGTCTCTTTATGTCATGCTCTTCACAAAATACATTAAAATCAGTAGAATTGACTTCTCCACCTCTATCAAACCTTAAGCATTTGATTCTTAGGTTCACTTCATTCTCTACTCTTTCCTTAAACACTTTAAATTTTTCTAGAGCTTGAGCTTTCTCTATAAGAAATGTAACCCATGTCATTCTGGAATAATCATCAATGAGGAGCATGATATACCCATCACCATTAAGAATTCCTATTCTTGTAGGACCACAAAGGTGACCAGTACGAACCAATTCCAACATTCTGATAGATTATTGCTCTTTTCCTTTAAAACTACATCTTTTTTTCTTTCCCAACTGACCACTTTTGCACATAGTATTATGATTTTTGATTTTAGGAAAATATCAGACAACCTCTCTTGAACTGATCCTGATAATATTTTCAAAGTTTATATGTCCCATCCTTTGGTGCCATAGCCAACTTTCATTAACTTGAGATGCAAGGCACTGACCGTCAACACCCTTAAGTTGATAAATGTTTCCATAAGTTCTTCTTCCTGCAACAACCATAGTTCAAAACCATTTTTTGATCTCACAAGTGTTATCCTGAAACACAAGATTGAATCCTTTGCTACACATTTTTTCAACACTCAAAAGATTATTCCTTAAGCCCTTAACATAGTAGACATCATCAGTACTGTGTTTTCCATCAAAAATAATAATTCCTTTACCAACAATATTTTCTCTAGAATCATCTCCAAACATGACTAATCCACCATCATACTTCTCAAGCTCAATGAAATTACATTTATCTTTGGTCATGTGATTAGAGTAGCCACTATCAATCACCCAATAGTCTTCATCCTGTCTAGAATGAAAGCTAGTAACTAGGGTACCTTCCATCTCATCCTTCTTGTTCTTCAAACCACTTTCCCTTGTGCATCTTCTAGAGTTAGTAGACACTAATCTATTCTCTAAGGCTAAAAAAAAGAATTCATCATTATCACCCTCAAAATATGACTCATCATCAGAAATTCTATTATTCTCTCTAACATAGTACAACTTCTTGAACTTCTTATCCTTCCCATCTTTATTATCCATGTTCAAGTCTTATGTACAACTCTATTTGGACATCTCGAAGCATAGTGACTAATATTTCCACAACTGAAACATTTAAAAGGAAACATATCTTTGTACTTATCAGTATGTTTCTTTAATTCCCTTGTAAAATTTGCTTACAATTCCTCTGAATCATCACTATCCAAATCATCCTCTATCTTTGTAGCTTTAAAAGCGAATTCAGTGTTCTCCTCTTTCTTTCCAAACTTCCTCATCTCAAATGTAGTCAAGGTGCCAAATAGTTGTTCTTTAGTGAACTTCTTAAGATCATACATTTCTTCAATAGCTAAAACTTTATCACTGTAACTCTTTGATAGAGTCACCAAAATCTTCTCCATCACATCTTCATCAGTCAGGGTACCAACTTGAGCTTTCACTTCATTTACTACAATATCAACCCTTTGAAAATAGCTTGCAATATCTTCACCTTCTTCCATTTTCAAATTCTCATATCTACGCTTAGTTGTTAGCTTCTTTAGCAAATTCATCTATCATTTCCTTCATAGACATCTTCCAACTTTTTACATACTTCATAAGAAGTTCCCAAAGAAATAACTTTTGTTCTCTTAGTCTTAGATAAAGCATTGTAGATTGCATACCTCACTTTTTCATTTTCCTCATAAGCAAAAATCTCATCAGTAGAAGTAGGACCACTTGCTAGTGCAACACACTTCATCTTAATAGCCTTCCAGGTCTTATAACAAAGAGAGATTATGTAACAAATCATCTACACTTTCTAGTCATTGTAGTTAGATCCATGAAACATAGGGATCGCCAATTTGTGCACCTGCAAATCTACCTCAAGCAGTTAAGGTCTTCACCAAGGGACCAAAGCTCTAATACTAATTGTTGAAAGGTGCAAGAAAATTGAGAGGGGAGGTGAATCAGTTGTCACATAATTCAATCACAAATCTCAAACACTTATCAACTTCAAATCCACTTAATTCTATTATTAACTATGAACATAGAATGCAAATAAAAAAAAGCAATATCAACACAGAAAAAACTAGATTTACGTGGAAAACCCAATAAGGGAAAAACCAAAGTAAGGATTATCTCACAATATCAAGTAATTCCAAAACTAATTATAAAGAGGCTCACTGCCAGAGGGCTCATCGCCTAGAAAGGATTCACTATTAGGATACAAGGCTCACTGCCTACAAATAGGACTCAATGTTCATATACAAGGCTCGCTGCCTATAGATAGGACTCACTATCCAGAAGGAGGCTCACTACTTACAGAAACAAAACATGACAGAAAAATCAACCACAATAGATTAAAATCATCTGGAACTTTGATCAAAAGAATTGTCGACATCATCAGCTGACTGATTTCAGGAGTCTAACACATTAAAGTATTGTTGACTCAATTTTCACTTTCAAACACTAATTCTTACACTTGTGTCATACTTGATTGATTGATACAAAACACCTCAGCTTATTATATATTTATATCATCTTCAACCTTAGAAACTTTCTCCAAGGTCGGCTACACATGCTTAAATTTTCAAATTATTCAAATTACGTTAGCAACTTAACATTCTCGTAGAGGAAGATAATGAGATAAAATGAAACCAACACTTAACCAAGATCCAACAACAATGTCTCCAATCATACACTTTCTTAAATAACACTTATCCTTCACATGGCATGTAAAAACCAAGTCGACCAAACCTAATGAAAACAAAAATGAACTTTGAAGTACACACTTCCACAACAAGAAGATAACATGTAGACCACATAACATGCTTCAACATATATTGAAAAAAATATTAGATTCCTTCAAATATATCTATAGCAAACACAACAATCTTTATACATAGAAATCTTCTCACCAGTCCATCTAGACTACACAGACACACACATGAACTCTGAAACTCAACTTCTGGAGCACCATACCATGAACACCTTTGTCAAAACAAAGATAACACCTTAAAAATCCTTCTACTAGATCCACAATACGTGAAACAAACTAGAAGAGGACTACAAAGCAAAAAAAAATCTCCTAGTCCATAGACAAGTAACTCTGCCAAACCAATTCACACACCGGTGAACACAACTTTCACTCTCCATCAAACGAAAAACCAAAAACCAGGATATACCACCAAAAGATTCCCATAAGCAACACTTTAAATCCACACAAGCATAGGATCAAAATAGAATAAATGTTGCGCACAAACTGGACCACATTTTGAACACACACATCATAAAGATAGCTCCATTTACTCATAACATCTCATCAACTCTCAACTATACATGCACAACCTACAACAACTTGTATTGTGTTCACATCAATGACAACATAACCAAACTTACTCATACTTGCAACACCTCAAGGGAAAAGCCAAAATAGTTTATTGGTGTTTTGGTATGGTTTGGTGGGAGGAAGGTTGGATTTTTTGGATGTAATGTGTGTTATCTTGTGAATGTGAACTAAGTTAACTATGCATCTACAAAAAACTACTGCAAGTTTAGAAAATTATAGAACTAAAATACTAGAACTAATGATAGAACAATAGATTATAGATACAAAGAAACGTGTCATGCAAATTGGAGTTGAAACTCCCTGGTCAAGGACGAATTTTCCCTATACCAGAAATGTTTCTTTCTATAATCTCTCAACATATATCAGTAGGTCATAATCTATAGGTCTTCTCCTATCAGACTCAACTTAATTTTTTTTTATTTTTTTACGAGTAAATTGATGAACAAATATGTTTGACTACTTGATCTTGATATTGAGTCTTCAATCTTCTCCAAATCTACTTCAGATCTACCACCTGCAAACATGAAAGGAGAGAAATGGTTGTGTATAGGGGGTTTCTTAAGTCAAACACCATTTTATTGTTTCCACCTCCACAATGACTTTGATAATGTTGGATAAAGAGTGTTTATCCTTAATCAAGCAAAGGAAAATGGATAAAAACAAGTGATAAATGACAATGTTACAATTTACCACCTAGGTCTAATCTCCTTGATGGACTAAATTCTTGATGCAAATCTCATAAAAGGAAGATTTCCTTGGTGATAGATAATCCTACAAGTGTTAGTACAAAACAAATGAACATAAACATGAATAATCTTGTAAACTTGATGCATTACTAACTTGAATCTTCATTGATAAAATGTTGTAATAATGCTTCTCTTGACTGCTCTTAATGTGCTTAGTTGAAGTTCAGGTTACCTAGATTTTTCTTACGTTGCTTAAACGTTCATATGGTGAAAAATACTAGTATATACTTTTTTCTTTTGAAAAATTAATTACAAAAAGCGAAGAAATGTATTCAAATTTGTAAACATAAAAATACAAACAATAAAATATTAAAAATTAGGCAAAAATAAGTTGCTTAATGGAAAATTTTCCTTAGACTAGACCTATTTAAGAATTTAGGTTGTCTTTAAATAATTTATTTTAATTCTAAATTGTACCTTGATTTTTCAAAAAAAAAAAAAAAACGAGCAAATAATTAGTATAATTATGTCTAGGCACATAAGGGGGGCTTAAACATAGTGTGAAATTGTCAATGCCAAAAATTTACGATGCCACAATATCTACACATGTGCATTGTTCTAATCCCCAAATCATACGTGTTCTCATTCATTCCCTCAAAATCCACATTTTGTTGTGTGCAGTCAATCATATAGTGTGCACAAGTGATCTCCAATCTTGAATGTTTTGGATTTGATTTAATTAATTTATTTATTTTTAAATCTTGTTAACTACTACTCTTTTCCATTAGTCACTTGAATCTTACTTGACTCATATTTGTCTACCGATTCATTATGTCTTGGTATATAAATACCACTCATTGGAACATTTATGCATATCCTAGAATGATTCAAAATCCTAGCAGTTTAAAGAACATTCAACTAAAAGATCTTGACTTGGAACATTAAATGAAACATTTTTTTGTACTGAAATTCTTTTATAAGATATCACATCGCTTGCTATTTTATTTCTAAGTGCTTTTCCAAATGCTTTTCCAAGACAATAAGAGATTATTATAAATAAAAAAAATTGAACTAACGAAACTTGAACCAAGTGAATCGATAATCTCTCCATACTATTTGTAAACAGTACCAGTCCTTAACAATCAATAAAAAGCTAAGGTCAGAATAGATAGGTTTAGAAAACTTTGCATAACTCCAAATCAGAGCATGCATCAAAGATCAGATCTACGCAATACGGAATTGATAAAAAGCTCCAAAAAGCTACCTGTAAAGAATCCAATTGAACACAAAATTCCAGATAATAAACACATCAATATCATCTTGTGCATTAGGTCCGAGTAAACATTATAGGGATGATTTCCTTGCGTTCGATGCGTTCGCTTTCACAGTCAGTATTCATTTGTTTCCACAAAACTATGATAAATGGTGGACGAGGATAAAATCAGATTGCTACTGTCCAAAATGTGGGCCATCTTTTGGGTTATTCCCGTTGATTAATGCCCAGACTGTCCGTAGTCAAGCAACCAATAAATTGTATGCGTGTATTAGGTTTGGAAGGAAAGATTGGCAGCGTCTTTGGCACGACAAGGATTTTTCCCAAATTGATCACGACACAAGACGCTTAATCAGATACTACAATTTTGATGTCAATCGTTTATTTCCAGTCAACAACATGACTCCAATAGAAAGGTAAAAAGAAAGAAAAATATAGAATATTTTGACTGGGAGAAGGCAGTACCTAGTCAAATTGCAAAGTTTTTCTCCTTTCTCTAAAACTATTTCTTATGTTCTTAGTAAGAAAGCTGTGCTGGATATTTCCTTGTAAGTATAGGTTGGTTTCAGTCATTGCTGCTCAACCGAGTGGTTATTTGGGTTGAATAGAAAACCACCAATTAGTATATACAAATCATCGTCAAATCATGACTACTTTGTAATGGGTACAGGTCCTTCTAGTCTTAACATAATCAAATCATCATCAAATTTATTATTTATTAATGTTGAGAAAAATGATAAACAATATAAATATTTAAATCTATTTCAAAACCTACTCATTAATTAATGAAATTCTTATATACTATATTATTCTTTTCTATACATAAATTGAAGAAGTAAGGTCCCATATCTTGAATATGAATATATTTTAGGTATAAGAATAGTCATTTAACTAAATGATTAGGGATGTATATTGTTAACTTATTTATTAAAAACTTGCATAAGATATGGACAATTCAAACCAATAGTAGAAATTATTGCTCAAAAATAGAAAATAATTTATGATTAATTAAACCATCCTTTTATTGATTTACAACAAAATGAAAAATATTCAGGGGAAAGAATACAATAAGAGGAAACTAAGAAGGAGAGGGAGATTGAAGATAAGTTTGTTAGCATAAGACTACCACTAGCTTAACAAGATTAATTATAAGGAATGGGAAACCATTTATAGTACAATATAATAATGTAAATAAATAAATGAAAGATCATATTCTAAAATAGAAATTAAAATTAAAAAAGCAACCATTACATGATTCATGGATTATTTAGTACACTCTATGTCATGTATATATAGAAAAGCTAATACTTTATAAAGTAGAATTGGGTAGGATGCATTAGAAACATTTACATATACATATATTAAAACTAGAAAATGTGAGTGCTCCTTGCCAAATTTCTCTATTAGAAAATTGATTCTCCTACACTCGATGATCCTACCAAACCATGTTGACCTAGCATCCTCACTAGAAGATTGATGGCTCTATGGGTTAAAATGATGGAATGAATCCCTCCCCACCACTTCCAACCATAAAAGACTAAATCTTCTTCACCATGTTTGTAGTGGTTGTTATTGATGTCAACACTTGGGGAGGTTGTTGTGGTGTTGACACTTGGTGAGTTTGTTTGTTGGCATTGGTTGGAAACATTTGGAGTGATTAATGCATATGTTGTAATGCCTTGCTTAAATGTGTAGTTGATGTTCATGGTTGGATGTCATGCCTTGTTTGATGAAAAGTAAAATAGTATTGTGTATGGATTCTATTAGAAGAGATAATATCATGATGATATGATAAGATGAGGATTAGAAGTAATCTTGATAGTGGAGAGATGATGTTGATGGTCTCTAGTATGTTGTATTCTCTCTCTTTTTATTCATGTAGAAGTATGTGATGTTGAAAGGGAGCTTTGGTCTCCGCATGTTGCTGAAAGGTTCTGCTATAGAATGTTTCTTGGAAGACTATTTGGGAGAATTCTTTGCATTTCACTATTGTTGGAGATATAGTCTTGTGGTTTAGGATTTAGTGTTTGTGTTCTATGGATGTTGTGCTCCTATCCTTTCAGGTCACCAACATTGCGGAGGAGGTTTCTGATAATTTGAGTTAGTTGGAAATTTTTGTTGGTCATTTGGACTAGTCTAGAAAAATATTCACATTTCTTTGCATTGATGTTTTTTATCTCACAGCTTCATGGGCATGCTCTCAATTTCTATGTAGTATCTCAATTCATATTTCATGTGATGGTGTGTACCATAAGCTGATGTGATAATGATCTACCTCATTATTGTGTATTCCATGCTTCTAGACTGAAGTGTTCCACTTTTATTTGGTTTGTAGTGGTTGTTTGTGGCACGATCATGTGAGTGAAGTTTATGGAAATATTTTTGGATGTTCATGGAACATCTCTTTGTGGTTCACACATCAATGACTGGTCTCTTTTGTGTTGTATATTGTGTTGGATTATCTTTCTAGGAAAATAGTGGATATCTAGATGACAAGCATTGCTATATTTCTTGCACAATGTGCTTGGGGGTCTATATTCTAGCATATGTAGTTGTGTTAAGATGTATTTGGTATTTGATCTATCTTGTTTAGAACCTTATTGAGTAAATTTAGTTGGATGTATGTTTCTTGGGCTGACAAATTTTGTGCTACAAGTTTCGTGTACATGTTTCCTTGTTGCCAACTTGGGTTGTTGTGTGTCAGTGTATGATTTGTTTGGAATCATATTGGAAGATGTAATAAGATTGTTTTTTACCTCTTTATCTTTTGAATAGGAATGCACATTATTTTTTTGTGGCTGACTTGTTGAAATCATTGGTTGTATTATTTTTGATTGAACTAAATGATGTTTTGAGATCTTGTAGAGGATATAAATGCAAGAACATTGTAGTTGCAAGAAGTGTGTGAGTGTGGATATGTGAGTGAAGTTTATGGAAATATTTTTGGATGTTCATGGAACATCTCTTTGTGGTTCACACATCAATGACTAGTCTCTTTTGTGTTGTATATTGTGTTGGATTATCTTTCTAGGAAAATAGTGGATATCTAGATGACAATCATTGCTATATTTCTTGCACAATGTGCTTGGGGGTCTATATTCTAGCATATGTAGTTGTGTTAAGATGTATTTGGTATTTGATCTATCTTGTTTAGAACCTTATTGAGTAAATTTAGTTGGATGTATGTTTCTTGGGCTGACAAATTTTGTGCTACAAGTTTCGTGTACATGTTTCCTTGTTGCCAACTTGGGTTGTTGTGTGTCAGTGTATGATTTGTTTGGAATCATATTGGAAGATGTAATAAGATTGTTTTTTACCTCTTTATCTTTTGAATAGGAATGCACATTATTTTTTTGTGGCTGACTTGTTGAAATCATTGGTTGTATTATTTTTTATTGAACTAATTGATGTTTTGAGATCTTGTAGAGGATATAAATGCAAGAACATTGTAGTTGCAAGAAGTGTGTGAGTGTGGATATGTACAAAGATTAATTGAAGCGGGTAAAAAGAAAAGAGTAATGAGCTTTAACACCTCATCCAATAGAGTGTATTGTTGAAAAATGTAATTTCATGTTCTTCATGTATCTTGCTTTGAGATAGTGAATCTAATTAGGATCTTGTAATTTGTATCTTTCCCTGGGATTGTGTTTCTTAGTACCGTGCAAGTCTGTTGTATATTTCCCTAAGGTTGTGCATCTTAGCTTGCAAGTCTAGAGGAAATGAGCTTCTATATTGAGAGATTCATCTTTGTGGTTTTTCCATTCTTAGGTTTTCAATGTAAATATAGTGTCATCTTGTGTATGTGTATTTGTTGACTTTCATTAATGATGGATAGGTTAAGTGTTTATGATATTTGAATGAGTTGTTGATCTTGATTAGATTTTGAATCTATATATTACTGAAGGGTTTATGATCTAAAAAAAATAAAGTTTTTGATGATACCGATTTACCCACCCTCTCAATATCTGGGTGTCTTAAATAATTGGTATTAGATCCCAGTTCCTATGAAAAATATTAACTGCTCTATGATCGGTCTAGGATGGCACATGATGGAGCTTATAAAGGAGGTTTGATGGGACAAATTATACCTTTTAGAAATTAAGAATGGAAGGCCATCTAAACTCTTTAGGGTTTGGTGATTAGCAATCTATCAATGATGGTTATATTGCTCCCGTTGCTCCTCCAATAGATCCAACTAAGATCAAGTTGTATGAGAGTAATGCAAAGGCTAAGAATGATATCTTGTGTGGGTTATCTGATTCAAAATTTTTGAAGGTGATGAATTGCAGTTTTGTGAAGGATGTCTAGGGAAAACATAGTAGTATCTATGAAGGAGAATAAAGCAAAGAGATCCAAGATGCAAATTTTAAAGAGTAAATTTGAGACCTTATGGATGATAAAGGATAAGATATTGCTAGTTATATTCTTTGGGTGGATGAAGTTATTACTGGCATCAAAGGTATTGGTGGAGAAGTGAAATAAGATGAGATTGTAAAAAAGGTTCTAAGATCTCTCCCTAAAGCTTGTAGTCATAAGCTATATACCATTGAAGAGTCTAAGAACTTGGATCAGTTTTTAGTGGATGAAATGTTTGTTGCTCTCATATCCTGTAAAATGAGATAGTCTTACAAAGATGCTTCAAAGAAGGAAGCTACATTGAAAACTAGTAAAAAGGTGGATAACAAAACTATAGATCAGGATGATGACTTTGATGATGTTGAATCATACTTTGTGATAATATTAAAGAAAGGCACCAGAAAGTAAAAAGGTAAGTTACCTTCCACGTGTTCCAAATGTGAAAGGATTGGTCATTTTTCTTCCAAATTTCCTTATAAAGAATGAGATTATAGTAACAAAAGAGATAAGTCCAAAAGAGGTTTATATTTGAAGGATATTATTTTTTTCATAGAAGATGAGGAAAATGATTCAAATTATGAAACCCTATTCATGCGTTTGAAAGACATAAAGGGTGATATTGGAAAATGTAAGAGGTTTGGTACTTTGTAGGATGACAAAACTAATGAAAGATCTATGTTTTTCTAGAATGCATTTTATGCAAAGGAAGAAGCAAATGCTTGGGTGATTGATAATGGTTTCTCTAACCACATGACTAGTGACAAGGGAAGGTTCATCATCTTAAGAAGTGTAATGGTGGAGTTGTTAAGTTCAGTGGGGATGAGTCAACGTACATTTTTGGAAAGGGTACAATAACAATTGATGGAAATAACAAGTCTGAGGATGTCCTCTATGTCAGGTCTGAAGCATTTAACTTCACAATGTCAGTTAGATATGCAACAAGGGTACAATATTATATTTCATGCTAATGGTTGTGAGTTCAGGAAGCCAAGGTCTAGGAGGATTGTTGTTGAATGTATAAGAATGAATGAGAATTTCTATGGGTATACATGTGTAGGATCATGATGGGCCAAAAAGTGGTGATATGATGGGTATGTGTAGGGCATGTGGATGATGACTTTTTTTAACCCAAAATTGATGAAAAAAAAGGGTTTTTAAAGGATATTCTTAGCTTTCCACCAATATAAATTATGCTTTACTTGGAATTGATAAATTATGCTTTACATTTGTCTAATCCTAGAACTGCTCAGTAGAATGGGGTAGTGGGGAGGGTGAATACAACTATGTGAGAGATGGTTAGGAATATGTTGAAAGATGTTGATCTATTTGATATGTATTGGAAGGAAACAATTCACATTTCCATCTATTTGCTTAATATAGTGCAATTGAGGGTCAATAACACTAAGACCCCTTATGAGCTATGGTATGGTATTCCTCCCACTATTAGATACTTTAGGATCTTTGGTACAATATGATACATAAAAAGAGATGAAGAAGAACATGGGAAGTTTCATTCAAGGTGTGATGAATGGATCATCTTAGATTACACAACCAAAAGCAAGGCTCATAGATGCTACAACAAGAGATTGGGAAAGATGATTGAAAGCACAAATGTTAAGGTAGATGAAGATTTGTATTAGATCTCACAAGAACTAAATGTTTTTGGATTTGATATACCTCCCTAGATTGAAGAAGAAGAGAAGAAACCAAAACCAAAGAAGGTTTCTAAGAATCCTTGCACAAATTATGTTTAGAAGAATCATTCTACAAATCAGATCCTTAGAGATAAGAATGAAGGTGTACTAACTAGGAGAAGGTTTGCAAAAGCAAGTGAGCAAGTGAACTTATGTTTATTGTCAAAGTTCAAGCCCAAAAACTTTGTTGATTCTAGCAAAGATGATGGTTGGATAAAGGTAATGGAAGAAGGATTGAATTACATAGAAAAGAATCAAAAAAAAAAATTGGTTCCCAAACAAGTTGATAAGAATGTGATAGGAAAAAGGTAGGTGTTTTGAAACAAGCTGAATGAAGATGGTGAAATTGTGAGGAACAAAGCTAGATTGGTAGGTAAGGGTTATTCACAAGTTGAAGGTATTGATTTTTAGGAGTCTTTTTCTCCAGTAGCTAGAATGGATGTAGTAGGGATGCTTCTTTATTTTATTGCTCATAAGAATTCCAAAGTCTATTAGATAGATGCCAATTCATCCTTCTTGAATGTTGATCTAATGGAAGAGGTCTATGTTGATCAATTGAATGGTTTCCATTTATCAAATGATTCGGACATGGTACATATGCAGACACAAGAAATCTTTGTATGGACTCAAGAAAGCTCCTAGATCTTGGTATGATCTATTGGATAATTATTTACTTCAACAAGGATTCAAGAAATGCATTACAAATAGTAATTTGTACATTAAGGTATAGGGAGATAAGATTTTGATTGTGGTTGTACATGTTAATGACATCATCTCTGGTGGAGATGATGATATTTGTACGAGGTTTTCAAAATAGATTAAAAAAGAGTTTGACATACATCAATGATTGGTGAGTTTTCTTTCTTCCTTAGACTTCACATTGTGTAACTATATGATGATATTTTTATTTCGCAGGCTAAGTATGTTAAGGAGATTTTGAAGAAGTTTGGCATGGAGGATTCCAAACTACTTAGTACCCACATGGTTACTATTTGTCATTTGAGCAAGATTGATGATTCTTCAAAGGTTGATCAAACTCTTTATAGGTCTATGATTAGAGGTTTATCATACTTGACTGCTTCTAGACTTGATATTATGATTGTAGTATATTTGGTCATGATAGATTTCAAGCTAATTGTAAGCAAACTCATGAGATGTTAGTGAAAATAATATTGAGATACTTGAAGGGAACTCTAGATTATGGTTTTTGGTATAAGAAGGATAAAAAATTTCATCGATTGCTTATATAGATGTTCATTGGGAAGGATATGTGGATGAATAGAGAAGTACCAATGGAAGTGCATTTTTCTTTGGAGATAGATTAGTCTCTTGGATTTGTAAAAATGACTTAGTGTCATTATCCACAGTAGAAGTTGAGTATATTGTTGCAACATCTTGCTACACCCAAGCGCTTTGGATGAAGCAAACCTTGAATGATATAAAGGTGGTTTATAATGAACCTATTCCAATATTATGAGATAGTACAAGTGTAATTAAAATTTCCAAGAATTTTGTGATGCATTCAAGAAACAAACATATTTCAATACATTATCTCTTTCTAAGAGAGAAGGTTGCAGAGTAAGAAGTTAGAATGGAGTATGTGCCTAGAAAGGATCATATTACAAATATCTTTGCTAAGGCACTTTCAAAGTATACTTTTGACTATCTACAATAAAAGTTAGGGTTTAGTGCCCCTTCTTTTTCTAACTAGATGCATTGATAGTGCATCTATCCAAAGGGAGAAATTCATGTCATATCCTTTTTTCCTAGAATGATGTGTGCTATCTCTTAGGGGGAGTAGGTGGTTATATGGTTACTGTTGATCGGGGTATTTGGTATGATTGTTTGAAGAAGATGTGTAGTTATCGAGCTTGCATAGTTATTTGAAAGAGAAGTGTTATTGATAAAAGGGACATATGTGTTGATGATTCAAATACATATCTTTCTACCCTTTTTCCTTGATGTCAAAGGTGAGAGTGTGCATGTGTATTTTGTCATCAAAGACAAAGGGGGAGATTGTTGGTAGTGGTTTTCATTTATGTCAACACTTGAGGAGGTTATTGTGGTGTCAATAGTTGGTGAGTTTGTTGGAATTGGTTGTCAAGACTTAGAGAGATTGTTGTATATGTTTCCATGCCTTATTTGGATGTGTTGATGATGTTCACAGTTGGATGTCATGTCTTGTTTGATGAAAATTATAGCATTGAGTATGGCTATTGTTAGAAGAGATAATATCATGATGATATATTAATATCACGATTAGAAGTAATGTTAATGGTGGATAGATGGCGTTGATAGTCTCCAAAATGTTGTATACTCTCTCCTATTATTCTTGTGGAAGTATGTGTTGTTGAAAGGAAGTTCTAGTCTCTGCATGTTGGTGAAAGGTTCTACTATATAATGTTTCTTGGAAGGCTGTTTTGGAGAATGCTCTATATTCCTCCACCATTAAAGCTATTGTCTTATGATTTGGGATTTAGTGTTTGTATTTTTTGGATCTTGCACTCCTATCTTTTTATGTCAATAGTATTTCTAAGATGGTTTATAGTAATTCTAATAAGTTGGTAGTTTATATTGATTGTTTATACTGGTCCAAAAAATGCTCCACATTTCTCTACATTCACGTTTCTACTCTTATAGCTTTGTGGATATGATCTTAATTTTTTTTTAGTATCTTAGTTTAAATTTCATGTGATGGTGTGCAACATAAGTTGATCCACTAATTATCTATCTCCTTGTGTATTTTGTGCTTTTAGGATGAAATGTTCTACTTTTATTTGGTTTGCAGTTTCTATTTGTGGCATGATAATGTGAGACAAGTTTTTAGAAATATTGTTGGATGTTCATGGAACATATCTTTGGTGTTTGATATTGTTTCAAATTGGTTTTGTAGGAAAATAGTGGAATCTAGTTAACAGGGCTTGTTATCTTGTTTGTGTTGTATGCTTGGGGGTCTATGCAAGCATATGAAGTTATGTTAATATGTATTTGGGTCGTGACCTATCTTGTTGAGAACCAAATTGAGTAAATTTAGTTGGATGTAAGTTTATGGGATGACCGGTTATGTGCTACATGCTTCATGTACATGTTTCCTTTTTTCCAACTTGGGTTATTGTGCACCAGCATGTGAGTCTTTTGGAATCACATTGGAAGATGTAATCATATTTTTTTGGTCATCTCTATCTTCTAGATAGGAAAACATTATTTTTTTTGGTTGAATTGTTGAAATCATTGGTTGTATTCTTTTTTAAAGACCTAATTAATATTTTGAGATATTGCATATGATATAAATGCAAGAAAATTTTAGTTACAAGAAGTGTGTGAGTGTGGATATGTGTAAAGATGAATTGAATTAGTGGGTTGTGAAAATAAAAGAGTAATGAAATTTAACTCCCCAATAAGCAAAGTGTATTGTTGACAAATGTTGTAGTTTTATATTCTTCATTTATCCCACTTTGAGATAGTGTTTTGTATCTTTTCCAAGGGTTTGTGCCTCAATACTCTAAGTCTCTTGTATTTTTCCCTAAAGTTGTGCACCTTAGCCTACAATCCCATAGCTAGTGAGCTTCTATATTGAGAGATTCCTCTTTGTGGTTTAACCCTTCTTAGGGTTTCAATGTAAATATGGTGTTATCTTGTGTATGCGTGTTCATTGAATTTCATTGTTGATGATTAGATTAAGTGTTTTTGATATATTGTTGAGCCTGAATGAGTTATTGATCTTGCTAAGAGTCTGAATCTATATATTGTTGAAGTTTTTATGATATGAAAGGATTTAATTTTTTGTTCAAAGGTACTAATTCACCCCACCTCTAAATATCTAAGTGTCTTCAATGCAACATCCTTGAAAATTTTAATAGTTGAGCCTTAAGCACTTTAAAGTATAAAATACAAACAAAGACCACACTCTTCCTCTCCTATAATACGAAAAATACAAATAAATGTTGACTAATAAATAATCCAAAATGAACATAAAAAATTCCTCTAAAAGGCTCACTCAAAATACTTTGAGTGAATATTTTACCTACATATTTTTCCTTCGAAGAATATCAGATTATTGAAATGAAAATGGAAGTAATTTGATGTTTACTCTATAACAACATTTTCCCAAAAGGATAAAAACCTAAAACTTCATTAATCAACTAATTTAGCAAAAAAATATAAATTAAAATGATAGTTCATCAAATCTCTTGTCTTTATAAGCGTTAGTGTAAATAGGTGCTTACAACTCTAGTTCATGGGTCCTATTTACATGTTAATTTTACTTAGGTCCTAGCAGAGAATCTTTCAAGGTGTTTTTTTTCACTAGATCTTATCTTATCTTTTGACATTTAATACTCATGCTTGAAGTCATTTAATATTAGTTAGATCTCATGAGATAGGATTACAACACTTGTCAAGATCTTGTTTGATCCTATGTCTCACCTTGGCTATATAACTGGGTAGTCTCATGTGTAAATCAACATTGATATAACAATTCATATCAATCATATCATTAAAATTTATCATTTGCATCCTTTGATATAATAGAATTATTTTTTCATAGTTGATCTCTTTCTTGCTTTCATGAAGTTTCAACATCTTGGGTGGTTGTAATGTTTAGCCAAATATTGCATGGTGTAGAGTATTCTATACCAACTCTTACATGATATCAAATCTTTGTGTAATATCTTCTTGATAGTATTTATTAAGAGATCTAGGTTGCAAATTTTGGTGGATATTAAAATTTGAGTATTCTCTTCTCTTGCATTGAATGATGATCTAAAGAATCAGAAAAACTTGAAAAGATATACCAGATTTGAAGTTTCCTCTTTGTGACTTTGTATTTTAGGTTCATTTTGGAGCTTATTGGTGTAGAAATGGTCTCACCATCAAGTTCAAAGGGTAGAAGAAATTCATTTTTTTCCTTTTGTTTCACCTAAATTAGACATCTAAGGTAAAATTTATGAGGATTTGAAGAGGGAGGTTTATTGCCAGATCCAACAATGAGTCATCATTTCAGAGGATTCTGGGTCAAATCTAATCTTTCCATTGCCCTTAGTAGGCCCAAAAATTCCTATTTTCATATTTATTAATTCATTTTTATGTAAGAAAAAAATTAGTATTTTTTTAATTTTGAGCCAACTATCTTAAATTTGATGGCCAGAAAATCATCATCAAATACTATGTTAAATTTGATGGTCAAATGATCACCAAAATTAATGGCTTAAAATTTGCAGTCAAATTACCACCATCTATGATTGTGTTAAATTTCATGGCCAAACGATCATCAATAGGTCACTCCAATCTACCCCCTCTTCACCAGTAGTTTTGAATTTGTAGTTTGACTTCAAACATCCATAACTCAGTCACCCAACCTCCTTTTCTTGAGATTTTTTTTTAATTTGGGATAGAATTTCATGCTCTTTTAATTGGTGCAATTGAATTTTGATTTTGATTCTTGGAGTTTCCAAAAATTGTAGATTCTTGCAAGTGTTGTTTAGCCATTCTCACTCCTATGATAACATTTTTGGGTTTTTTTTTTGAAAGTGCATAATTTTTCATGTACTTTGCAATGGTGTGATTAGATTGATCACATTTTATGTAAAAATTTCCTTTGATCTTATCTTCAAATTTTGCATGCATAGGTACTAAGATCAAGTCCACTTCATTATTTTTTTTAATTGACACCTGCAAGCACAATAAATATAAAGTTCCACAATTATATATTGTTGGGGGTTTCTTGATTGATTAATTTGGGGGCTCAGTATTGTAGTGTTTGATTCCTTTCTTTTGATTATTATGTTTTCTTTAAATGGGGAAACCTCAAATTGAACTCCTAAATCTATATGATTATGCTTCATGAAGAAAATTAGTCTAGAATTATCTCATGGTGAAATGTTACCTAGGCTATTTAAAGGAAACCATTCCTCAGCCTACCAATTCTAAATAATTGGAAAAATGGGAGATTGATTGTGGGAAAACACTTGGATGCATATTTTCATAATTCTCTTTTGATTTTAATTTTATATTGAATCATGTAGAAGACCTAAAGATGCTTGGAAGAATTTTGAGAAATTATATGGTAAAACTGATAACATTAGGGGATATCAGATTGATAATGATTTTATTCAAATCTTGATCCTAAACTTTTTTACCACATCCAAGACTACATCTCCAAGATGAGGCAACTAAGAACGTGTAGTTGAAATATTTGAATATTGATAAATAAGATTTATAATTGATAATGAATGTGTTATCCAAGCTTGCTCATGAGAATTCAATATTTTTTTATGGGTTTCATATCCATCACCTTTCTATCCTAGCATCATATGTTGATCCTACATTTAATGACTTTGCAAATCTCCTAATCCAAGAGGAAACTAAGTTATCTCATATGGTTCTAATCAAATCTTTTATGTCATAAGTATTTTTGGTTAGTGAGTCTAATGTATATAAAGAATTATAGAATCTTGAAAAGGAACAAAAGAAGAAAAATAAACAAAAGGAATCTAAATCCTTTCCCTCTAAAGGGGCATATTCTAAGAAGGAGAAGACTACATGAGAATATTGAAAGAAAATAGGGCATGAATCTAAACATCAATGTTATTCAAAACATATTAATAAGTTGAAGCATCTTTCTAAGAAGCATCATATCAATTTTCCTTCAATACCAAAGGGTTTATATTCTTCATCTTATTCATAAAATTTTGATAGACATAAGAGGCAAGCAATTTTAGTTGCAAATTCTAGGCCAAAGAGGTGGATACTTAATTCAAAAGCCTCACATTAAATGAATTCCTTCAAGAGTATGTTTTCTTCATTTGAGTCTTATTAATCATCACACACCTGGATGGCTAACAACACATAAATGTGTGTTTGTGAGAAGGGATCTATTGAAATGGATGATGGAAATTTTAATGATCTTTGTGTGCTTTCATTTTCAACTAATATCATTTCTATCTATTAGATCACACATGGTGGAGTAGGAAAGAGTGTTAAAAGTTCACACCAAATTTTTGTCATAATCTAGGTTTACATATAATAAAGCTATAGTTGCATTTCAGTAAGTTGATCACCAATCTTGAGATTGTTGGAAGTTTTGTGATTGAGAAGATTGGTGGATGTATGGAAGATAATGTTACTATGGTGTTGTCATTGATTTCAACATTGTCGTGATGTCAACATTGATGTATAGCTAATGCCTGATGAGCATGATTGAATGTAGTGATGGAAACCTATTATATAGATATAATTTTGTTGGTCCAAAATATGCCAAATGTTTGTAGAATTTCCCAAGTCCTAGAATACAATTTTCTAATGTATAGTGAACCAATAGATTTTAACCTATTCAAGAAAAAGTACCAATAAGATAGAAATAGTTATAGGGTATGTTGGCTTCCAAGGAATAAACTAAAATTTTTTGATAGAAGGTCTATAAGAATCCCCACCAATGAATTAGATCGCTTGGGTACCTTTGAAGAATACTTCATAAGGACATTTTATGCACTATGTTAGGTTTTAGGGGGAATGCATGGACTAGGATATTAGTTCCTCTGATATACATGGCACTGATATTTAGAAGCATTTGGTGAATATTGAATTTGAATTTTCCATTTTCATTGCAAATGACATCAACAAGCAACTGATAGAGATCAAGAAGAATAAAAAAGTAATATATTTTAGGTGGTACTCTCTCCTATTTCACATGTTTTTGTATGGAGTGAGGACAAGGTGGGATATGGCCTTGTAGGTCCACATAGAAGATGATAAGGGAAATCCTCTTCTAGTCCAATGTTGGACCCATGTATGGGATATGCATTGTGATGCATGAATCTATGTGATTTTTTAAAACCATTTTGTTAAGAAAGTACTCTCACACTTGGGGGTTAGAGAATGATTGTAAATGGAAAATTTTCATAAATCCTAAGGCCAAAATATAGAGTACCTTAATGAGGAATACAACATAATTGGGTAGATTTGTATCTCTACACTGACTCTACACTAATGAGAGTATATGAGTGTCATGTAGCATGTCACATATTTCCAAAGTATGTATCTAGTGAGTTGGCATTTTTGGAGGTGAATTGGAAATTAAGTGAGTTTGATAAGGTTTACCGAAAGGGGCCAATGAAAGGTTATTTCTTCCCTTTTTTAACAATATTCTCCAATTTTACAATAACTAGAAAAGGCATTGAATTTATTTACCTAATGTTGTAGGCCTATATAATTGCCTAAAAATTCTCACGGCCATTTTATCTTGAAGGTTTTGTTAATCAGATCAAAGCGAGCATAAAGAGATGAAAATTCCATCACCATCTCCACTTTGGTGAGGATGTCCTAAGGAGTTGAATAGATGGAAAGGAGGCTAGTTATAGGAAGATAAAGTGGATTAAATTCAAAAAGACAAAGGATGTGGGTGATCCCACAATACTAGTTTACAATTTTTGGCCAAATTGGACACTAAACTAATTTTTTCTAACTAAATTTTCACTTTTAGCCACCTATAGCAATCAAACCATGAGGAACTTAAAGATGATTCAAACTAGTGATTTGTGACATTTTGTCTATAGATTCTAAATATATTTTTTCATTTTTTTTGGAATTAGATTGAACTTCTTTTTCCATCTCCTTTGAAAACTAGTTTCTTCAGTAAACACCATTTTTAAGGAGTGACACTCATTGTATACAACATAAAAAAATTTCCATGAAGGATAAAATTCATATTTTTTTTAAATTTAGATTTGTAACTATGATATCTAGTGCTTCCAATTGGTTTCATAGTGTTTTATTGAATATTTTTTCCTTAATCATGTTTTGAAGTCAAACCAATTACAATTTAGACATAGGTAGACCATATGGAACATAATTTTTTTTGTATGTATCAAAATTTTATATTTTTTTGTTGGATCAAGGACTTCAATATCTAGTACATTGAGATTTTCAAAAAAAAAATGATAATCTACTATTTTTTCACATGTGCATAATAGAGAGCTTGATTTTTAGTGAAAACCCTATGTTTAATCAAACTAAAAAAACAAATACATAATAAAACCAAAACATATTAAAATTATATTTGTTGGATAGTTCATTCTGAGGACTACCATCATCTAGTTGGGTCTATAAAGTCTCCTCCATTTTCATCCTCAACTCAAGCTTCGAAGGGAAAAATTTTAGAGTTTTTTGGTGCCAGAGGGGGAGAATGGGGGAAAAGGGGCGTTCTAGCAAACTAGGGTTCTCTAGAACCAAGGGGTTCACTTGGACCCCCTAGTTCTAGTGAACCTCCCTTTAATGTAATTAAAAAATAAACCCATTAAAGGGGGGTTCACTCGAACCCCCGAGTTCTAGCAAACCCCCTTGTTCTATCAAACCCATTAGGGAGTTCTAGCAAACCCTCCTAGTTGTAGCAAACCCCCTAAAGTGCATTCCATCCGAAAATAAATTTTTCCTTCCTAATTGGAATTGTAAACTAGTTTTGTGGGTTTACCGATGCAAAAATCAAGAACCCAGATTATGAAGGGGCCTATTTAGAGGTAAGAGATCTAATTGCTAGGATCCATCTAGTCCCATAAAACATTGACAAGATAATTGAGAAAGTCCCAAATTTGGAGGAAAGGCCTACATACTAGCCTAAGATAGATCCTTATATCTATTCTTTTGGAAGAGGTCTAAGGGACCTATAATAATGGAGCCTATCCACATGAAAGAACCATATACAACACCACCATATCCTCCCTAGGTACCACTCTTTCCCAACATGTGCTTATTGCAAATTCTCCTCCAAGATAATAATGATAAAAGAAGAGAAGAATTATGAAACCATCCTTGGCTGGAAATTCCATTAGCCCTGAATAAAGTGAAGAAGCAGAGGTAAGTGTAGATAAGGTAAATCAAGAAATGTCTTCTCCCCCCAAAGAAAATATTGTCAAGATACCTCAAAGTAGATTAGGTATAAAGATAACATTGGGAGGGGATGAGCCCAATGACATAATAGAAATGGAATACACATAATTCATCTCGAATAATGAATTTGTGAAATCAAAGGAATTCAAGGACTTTTTCATAAGGTTAATGAGCGAAGAGTTTCATGAGAAACTTAATAAGGAAAAGGTAAAAGTGAACATTTCCCAATATGAAGAGGTCATGAAGAAGGTCCTCACTAAAATGAATTTTGATGTTAGGAATATTACTCGTGAAGAGGGGACGAGGATAGTAAGATAAAGTGGGTTCATATTTCTCCCTACATGGGATATTACATCACGAATAACCCTTGGCATTATAAGGAAGCAAGATGAAGAAATGTTTTCTTCTTAGGAGTAAGAAGATATGTCATTTTTCAAGTTTAGGTTTCAACCCTAAATGGGAAACACTAGCAATATGGGCCCTTTCTCAAAATACTAATAATCCTCAAGTTGTAGAGGCAACATAGGATATAAGAGAGGGATTATTAATTAAAATAGTATCGGATACTTGTACCCCACAAGATGCTTCATTAGTGGTAGACACTACAAACTTCAGTGAGGCAATAGAAAGGAAACTACAAGGTGAGTATGAAAAACTACTAAAGTATCATGTAGCACTCGGTGCTAAGTTCGATAAACTAAAGATGCAAGAAACTTAGGCCACACCTACTCCAACTGGTATTATAGAAGAAGGGAATCAACCACACCAAGGATCTAGGTCACGAAGAGCTAAGAATAGAGGGCTGCCCTAATCTACCTCAAGCTAGGAATGTTTTAAGTCAAGGATAGAGAATGAAGAGCACTCTTAGGTGCTTTTGTCACTCTACTAACCTGGGAGATTTGATGGGGCTAAGTGAGCAAGCTTTTGGAACCTAAAATGTACCTAAAATAGCTCTCTACCCAAGGACAACAGTCCAGGTGAGGGATGCTAATGAAATACACTAGTGTCTCTCTAGGGTGCTAGCACATGTACAATAAAAAATTAAAGTTTAGTGAAAGGAGAAAAAACCAACTAACTACTTAGCAACTAAGGTCTAATATACTAACTAGAATGATAATGAAAAAAATAAACAAAGTGACTAGTAAGATGATAAAGTAGATGATGGAAGTGAGGGTGATGAAGAGCAACTCATGAGAAATATAGTTCACCAGCAAGCTCTGCACGAGCATGCACCTACACACAACCAAGAGAGGAAAAATGTTGGGGTTGTATAATGGTTTTCCTTAGTATCATGCCCATCAACATGATGGTAGTTACAAAAAGAATTCTTGTCATACTTATCAAGATAAGGCTCCTTCAAAGGTCAGGGATTTTCCAAAGTTATGATCTTATCCTTTAATAACTTCTATAGAATAGAGAATAAGATTCACCTAGCTTTGAAAAATTTCCATTACATCTTCGGCCATGATCATTAGTCATGGAACCTACATTTTCAACAACCTTTCCTTTTCCTGAAATAGACACAATAGATTTTCTTTCAGAATGTGAGCATGAGGAGGATCCCTGAAATTGAACCACTATTTGTTGTTACTCTCACAATGCAACAGACAAATGTGAAAAGGAAGGGTATATGTCATTAAGTAAAATTTCTCCTACTAGGCTTACTATAGGCTGCCTATGAATACCTTTTGCACATTTGATTTGGGTAGCAGGTATGAAATTTGTGAAAAGAACACTTGGTATTGTGCTATGAAGTCAGTTGTCTTATCATTTTATCCTTGCTTACATCATAGCTGGTAAAAGAACTTCTGAAAAAGTTATCACACTATGAAGGAAAAGTATTATGCTAGGGATGCTTGTTGAGGAATGCAATTTTTGAAGAATGTTTTCAAAGAATTTTCAAGAAAAGATTCATAGGCTACTGAATGAATTTTTTGAAAATCGAAGTGATATTATAGCCCACTTAGGATGGTGTGTGCTAAACATAGAGGTAGGTGACATCCTAAGGAGAGAAAATAAAGAATGAAAAAGTGATGTTGTGGCCCACAAAACATAGCGATTTGTAATCATGGTAATGTTTTGCACATGCAAGGGACAACACATGAGCACCACAAAATCACAAATCAAGTGTGAAATATGAGAGGAAAAAGAATGCAAAAAGGAACAAAAACATTACGAACAAGTGACACAGGGGCGATATGATATTTTGGGGTAAAAGAGATGCTCATAAATATAGATAGATAGATAATACTAGTTAAAATAATAGAAAATTAATTTTATTTCTTATGGTTTAGAACATAGATAAAACACATCTCTCAATCATTTCATTGAAGGGAAACCCTAGAGATCTCAATCTCAAGTATGCAAATGAGAAATAGATCTTGCAATAAGGTTGTCCTAGGGTTTGATTATACACTCAGGAGGGTTTCACCACCAAGCTAGAGCTTGGAAAGATAAATGAAATGTACATCAAAATTCTTAAACCTAATATGATGCAATCTTTCACTAAATGACCTAAAAATCCATGAAGATCATAACAAAAGGTTGTAAGATAAAAGGTGTGTTGCATGAATGAAAAATAAATGAAGTGTTTTCATTGATGTCAATTGGTTAGCTAGTTATCTACTAGTTTTTGTTGATTGTATATGTCGAGGATATTGAAAAAATTATATTAAAAGAAGTTTGTTTGGTCTAGTTCTTGTGAACTATGTTTTGTTGTGTGTTGATTCAGGTCCTAGAGAATTGTTGCTGGTCTAGATTTCTCTTTGATGAAATCTTATGGAATATGGTTCAAGAGTTGTGTTGCTCTAGTTCTATTGAAGTTGGTTTTGGCATTTGGATGTATTGAGCTTTATTGATCTATGTGTTTTACATTGGTATGGCTGACCATGTGTCAAGCACTACTTTCAAAGCTAATGAAGTGTGTGTTTGGGTTGCCCTCATTCTAATTCCACCCTAGGATGTTTGGAATTGACCTAATTTGAAAGTTGAAGTTGGATGGCCAATTTTATATCTTTTCAAGGTTTAAAGAGATAGTATAAATATAGAATGTGCTAGCGATGAAAATTGTAGATAAGAAAAGAAGGAAGATAAGTGAAAGACCAGACACAAATTTGATGCTATTTTTAATGTGTGTGAGTTAACTATGTGGTTGTTCAATGTGAAGCTTAACGTCAAGTTTCTGGATGCAGTGAGCAGAAGGTGAACTCTATCATTCATGCGAGTTGATCAATGATTGTGGTGGAATCTTCGTTGCTTTGGGATTGTTCTCTCTATAACAAGTCTTATTTTTCTTCTTTGTATATTTGTGGTAGTGATCCCTCCAAGTTGTATCCCTGTGGACAATAAGTCCTTATTTTAGGCAATGAGCCTTATCTCAGGAAGTGAGCCTTATCTTAGGCAATGAGCCCTTTTGTAATTGGTTTTGATATTCTCTATAGTGTGAGTTAATCCTCACTGTGTTTTTTCCCTCATTGGGTTTTCCACATAAATCTGGTGTTATTGTGTTTGAGCACTTCCATTTGTTGGTTAATCACTGAATCAATTTATGAGTTAGTTCTGGTAATTGAATTTATGGTTATAGTCTATGACAACTGATTCACCCCCCTCTCAGTTGTCCTATCCAACAATTGGTATCAAAGCTCAGTTCCTTAGTGAAGAACTTAATTTCTTGAGGAAGGTAAAAAGATGGCTAAAAAAATGGTCTTTGATTATCCAAAGTTTGATGGAACTAACTATAATATCTAGAAAGTACTAATGATAGAATATTTGGAGTATTGTGGATTTGATGTAGAGAAAGCTTACAAGAATCCCTACACTCCTCCTGCAAATGGTTGGAGTACACTTGAGAAAATTAAAGCACATGAAGTGAATAACAAGGTGAAGTTCATCTTGAAGAATACTTTAGTACATTCTGAATTGATTAAGGTTCAGAATTTGAAGGCAACTAGGGAAGTCTAGGATGCTTTAGAAAAAGCACACGATGGTGATGAAAGGGTAAAAGAAACAAAAATATAGAATTTGGAAACATAGTTTGATCTTTTACATATGAACAAAGATGAGAATGTTAAAGCTTATGTACATAGATTGGATGAGGTAGTGGCTGGAATGGGATCTCTTAGCGCTACTATAGATGAAACCAGAATTGTAAAGAAGATTCTCATAACTCTTTTTGATGCTTACATTGAAAAGGTGAGTACTATTGAGAAGAATATAGATTACGATACATGTAGTAAGGATATTTTGTTAGGATTCTTGACATCTTATGAAATGATGAATTTGAATCTAAGAAGTGGAGGCAAAATAAAAACTTCTTTTAAAACCACAAGAATTAAAGATCCAGATGAAGAGAACTTTGTAAGAAGATTGAGAAAAAGGCTCTAGAAAATATGAAGGTAAATTTCCCTTTAAATGCTTTAGTTGTGGAGAGATTGGTCACTATGTTGCAAAGTGTCCTGAAAGAGCTAAAAAGAATAAACAAAGATATGAGAAAGAAAGGAAAGGAAAGAAGATTAACAAAGCTTACTGTGTTAATGAGAATGCTAGTATTTTAGATGAAGATTCAAAATATGAAGATCTATATGAAAATGAATTCTTATTCTTGGTGATTAAAGATGAAACTACTTCTACTAATTTAGAAATATAGTCAAAAGAAAATCCTCCAAAGAAGGAGAAAGTTCAAGAGAAGGAGGAGAAGAAGAAAAATGAAGGTATAGTTATCTCTGCACTACATGCTAAATAGGAAAAGAATTTTTGGGTAGTTGATATCGGTTTTTCACATCACATGATTGGTGACAAGAGTAAGTTTGTGGAACTTGAAAAATATGATGGAGGTCTGGTTATGTTTGGAGATGATACTAGTGCTAAAATATGTGGGATAGGCTCAGTAAGTTTTGATGGAAAGCATCATACTGATGATGTATAATATGTTAAGGGTTTAAGGAATAATCTGTTGAGTATTGGTCAAATGTGTAGAAAGGGATATGATCTTGTGTTTAAGGATGAGAACTATGAGATCCAAAAGGATCCAAAACTTTGACTGTTGCAGGAGAGAAATATGAAGGGAATATTTATCAGCTTAAAGGTGTTGATAATGATGTTTTATGACTTAGATAAATGACAAATAGTTATGGCACAGGAGAATGTGTCACATGAAGTTTGATAACTTGGCAAGGATTAGTACTATTCAAGCTATGAGATATCTACTAAGAATTACAAAGCCTCTAAATGTTACCTACAAAAATTTCCAGTTCAGGAAACATACAATAAACCATTACAAATTAAGGGAACAATCCACTACTGGATTGCTTGATTTGGTTCATATAGATCTTTGTGGTCCTATGAGAGTGCAAAGCCTACTTGGTGAAAGGTACATTATGATTTTACTTGATGATTATTATATATATACATTAGTTACAATTTTAAGAGAAACATTAGAAGCATTAGATAGATTCAAAGCATTCAAGGCTATGGTTGAAAATAAAATTAATTTGAAGATAAAATGATTGAGATCTGATGGATGTGGTGAAATCACCTCCCATGAGTTCAATATGTTTTTTGAAGCAAATGGAATAAAGAGATAGTTATTTTCTCTAAGAACTCCTTAGCAGAATGGAGTTGTTGAAAGGAAAAATAGAACATTTCAAGAAGCTACTAGGTCAATGATCAATGAAGTCAGATTATCGAAACTTTATTGGAAAGAAGCTATTCACACTACTATGTATGTATTCAATTGAGTTTAGGAAAGAAAAAATAGTACAAAGACTCCCTATGAGATATGGCATGGAAGAATTCCTATAGTTAAATATTTCAAGATATTCAAAAGAAAAAGATACATTAGAAGAGATGAGGAAACTTTGGGAAAGTTTGATGCAAGAAGTGATAAAGGAATATTTCAAGTGGTTACTCTACTAAAAGCAAGGAATAGAAATGTTTCAACAAAATATTGAGGAAGATTGTGGAAAGATTGAATGTGAAGGTTGATGAAACAATGAAGAATTCTATTGATATTGATGGATATGTATCTGATGAACATGACTATGCAAGAATAGAAGAAATTGGAGAAGAACAAGATAGAGATGAGTAGAAAGAGAAGAAGATGCTCCAATAATTTCCTCTAGAACACTGAAATATTTATAGAGGAATCATTTAAAAAGTCAGATTATTGGAGATAAGACATAAGGTGTGTTGACTAGAAGCAAAGTTGTTGCTGAAGGAAACTTGTGCTTACTCTCTGAAATTAAGTGAAATTAAGTAAGAGAAGCCTATGCAAATGAACATTGGAAGGAAGCAATGAAAGAAATTTTACAAATTAAAAAGAATCAAACTTGGGAATTGGTTCCAAGACTAGCAGACAAAAATATCATTGGATCAAAATGGGTATTTAGAAACAAGCTAAATGAGAATGGGAAAGTTGTCAAAAACAAAGCAAGGATTGTATGTAAAGGCTACTCACAAGTGGAAGGTATAGATTTTAAGGAAACATTTTCCTCGGTAGCAAGAATTGAAGCTATAAGGATGTTATTGGCATTAGCTACTTATAAATATTTCAAAGTCTATCATATGGATTTCAAGTCAACTTTTTTGAATGGTGAGCTAGATGAAGAGGTTTACATGGAACAACTAGATGGATTTCATTTAACAGATCAAAAAAATATGGTGTGCATATTAAAGAAAGCTTTATATGGAATAAAGCAAGCTCCTAGAGCCTAGTATGTAGGGTTAGATAAGTATCTGAATCAACAAGGATTTAACAAAGGCATGACATATAGCAATTTGTGTTTCAAAACTGAGAATGAAAAAATCTTGATTGTAGCAGTATACGTTGATGACATTATCTTTGGAGGAAATTAAAAAATGTGCAATATGTTTGTGGAAGAAATGTAGAAATAATTTGAAATTCCTATATTTGGTAAGATGAATTTCTTTCTTGGGCTACAAATTAATCAAATAGAGAAATGAATTTTCATTTCACAGTCTAAGTATGTGAGAAATATTGAGAAAATTTGGTATGGATGGTTTGAAATCAGTAAGTACTCTTATGGTGATTGGATGCAATTTGGGAAAAGATGATGATTCACCTAAGACTGATTCGAAGCAAGTATAGATGTATGATTGGTGGACTACTATATTTGACTACTACTAGACCAGATATTATGCATGTGGTTTTCCTTATGGCTAGATTTCAAAAGATCCAAAGGAAACACATGTTATTGTAGCTAAACAAATATTCAGATATTTGAAAGGAACTTTGGTTTATGGATTATGGTATCGTAAATATATTGATTTTACACTCAGTGTTTAGACAGATGTAGATTGGGCTAGAAGTATAGATGACAAAAAAGGTACAAGTGGTGGTGCATTCTTTCTTGGATGTAGATTGAAGGAATGGTTGAGTAAGAAGAAAGATTTAGTCTCTTTGTCTACCATTGAAGCTGAGTATGTTGTTGTTGCATCATGTTGTACACAAGTGTTATGGATGAAATAGACATTGAAAGATATCATAGTGATACATGATGATCATATTCCTATCTTTTGTGATAAAAAAAGTGCAATTAAAATTTCAAAGAATCCTATGATGCACTCAAGAATGAAGCATATATCTATCAGGTATCATTTATTAAGAGAGAAGGTTATGGAGAATGATATCAAGATTGAGTATGTTTTGAAAAAAAATCAGATTGTGGATATATTTACAAAGGCTCTTCCTAAAGATAATTTTTAGTATCTCTGGGATGAGCTAGAGGTTATTTCCCATCCTTTTACAAACTAATATGAATTTGGAGATGCATCAGTCTAGTGAATTCATGATTCTATCTTTAGGACTGATGTTTGTTTGTGGCTACCCTCAAGGGGAGTAGGCAGATTTTCTAAGTGTTGTCATTATGAGTATTATGTTTTCATGTCAAAGGATATCTCAATGGACATATATTTTTCCTTTTCCATTGATGTCAAAGGTGAAGAGAGATCATGTGAAAAGTTATTAAGAGAAAGTAGGTAATGAGGAAGATGATCTTCTAAAGGGGGAGAAGTAGAAAAAACAAATCTTAAGAAGTATTTTCAAACTAGGTATGATGTCTTTGATGGTTTTTCAAATCATGTGTCCATCAATGACAGAGGGGGAGATTGTTGGAAGAATGGAAAAGGAATGAAGTGTTGCCATTTATGTCAACCAGTTAGTTGGTTATGTCAACTGGTCAGTTGGTTATCTACTAGTTGTTGATTGTATATGTCGAAGATATTGAGAAAATTGTATTAAGAGAAGGTTGTTGGTTTCGGTGCTTGTGAACTATGTTTTGTTGTGTGTTGATTGAGGTCAGGGAGAATTTTTGTTCGTACGAATTTCACTTTGATGAAATATTATGGGGTATGTTTCAAGAGTTGCATTGCCCTGGTTCTATTGAAGTTGGTTTTGGCATTTGGATGTATCAAGCTTAATTGGTGTATGTGTTTTATACTAGTATGGTCGACCATATGTTAAGCACTACTTTCAAAGCTAATGAAGCGTGTTGGATCTATTATGGATCCTAGTGAATCATGTGTTTGGGTTGCCCTCATTCTAATTCCACCCTAGGATGTTTGGTGCTGACCTAGTTTGCAAGTTAAAGTTGGATGGCTGACTTTATATCTTTTCAAGGTTGGAGATAGTATAAATACAAAATGTGCTAGCGATGAGAATTATACTTAAGAAAAGAAGGAATATAATTGAAAGAGTAGACATGAATTTTATGTTATTCTTGAGGTGTGTGAGTTAAGTGTGTGGTTTTTCAGTGCGAAGCTTAATGCCAAGTTTTCAGATGTAGTGAGCAGAAGGTGAACTCTATCATTCATGCAAGTTGATCAGTGATTGTGGTGGAATATTCATTGCATTGGGATTGATGTCTCTCTATAACTAGTCTTCTTTGTCTTCTTTGTATCTTTGTGGAAGTGATACCTTTAGGTTGTAGCCCTATGGATAGTGAGTCTAGACAATGAGTCCTTATTTCAAGCAATGAGCCTTATCTCAGGTAGTGAGCCTTTTTGTAATCAATTTTGATAATCTCTATAGTGTGAGTTAATCCTCACCATTTTTTTTTCCCTCATTGGGATTTCCATGTAAATATGGTGTAATTGTGTTTGAGCACTTATATTTGATGGTTAATCACTTAATCAGTTTATGTGTTAGTTTCGGTAATTGAATTTAAGGTTATAATCTATGACAACTGATTCACCCCCCTCTCAGTTGTCCTATCCAATAAAGTGTGCACCTGGAAACCTAAAGAAGATTGGATGAAGCTCTAAAATGCTAATAACACTGATTTTAAAGCCTGCTGGGACTCATATGCCAGTCTAGGCGATTTAGTCCCAGATTAGGGTTTTTCCGTAGAAATGAAACTTTGGCAAAAAGGTGTCTAGAACTACAAAAATTTGGAAAATGACCTATACTAGGACTCATACACCAAAACTGGCATATCAAACTAGCTAGGGTTTTCTAGAACTTCAAAGTCTAAATCTTCTCGTCAATGTCTTCTCTATCCTTTCTAATTGATTTTTGGATCTAAAACCATGATTTACAACCTACAGAAATCTTCCAATGATCTTCAATGCAAGGTGACAACATTGACAACTTTAAACACTTTGATAACATTTTCCAAACCTTCTCTTTAATGTTTCTTCAACCTAAACCTATAAATCACACACTAAAGAGAGAAAAATATTGTTTTGTTAGTATAAAGGGGTTTTCCTTGGTCAAACCTTATTTTTGTAATCAAACATTAAAATGAAATGAAATTGGAATGGAGAATGATGAATGAGAAAAATAAGATGTTGCAACTCACCAAACCCTAGCAATAAAGTGCTACAAACATGTATAGACCTTGACTTGAATGCTAGCTTGAATCATGAAACCCTACATCGCAATTGTTAGCTAAAAAAAAAAACATGATGCATGATGGCTTTGACATGATGCTTGATACTCAAATAATGCTATAAAATAATTGATAATTTTCCCTTGAAGACTCTTGAGTTCTCTTGTAAACACTTGAATGCTCTTGTGAACTCAAACTTGCTAGGAGTAAAGTGAGTGAAAGAAACTTGTATTTATACTTGATTATATGCCAAATTTCTCAAAATTACAACATTACAAGTAGATATTAGATCTAGGAAGATAAAATATCATGAATAATTTGAATTAATTTTAATTTTGGGCCACATGGGAGTCATATGCCCAAGGTGGCATATGAGTACCATTAGGCATAAATTATGGGACCATTTTCAAAAATGTTTGAAAGGTGTAAAATCCAAATCAAGACCCAAAACCCTAGGTGGGACTCATATGCTCATGGTGGTGTATGAGTCCTAGATCACTAAATCTAGTCCACACAACCTAAAAACACCTAAATTATGATTGGATGTTGATTTATGTTGGGATTATCTTCAAAAAGATGGATTAAATGAGGCTTGTGGATGTAAAATAATGCCAATTAAAGCATAAAGAAGCCTAATTATTTAAAAAAACCCTAGATAAATGTGAAAGTGCGTTACAACACTTTACAACATTCCAAATAAGGTACCAATTAAGTTCATTTAGTTCACAAGGTCCCAAGACCTAGATATATTACAACATTAAATCAAGGCCATGCTAGGGAGTACTTTTTCTGTCATTACAATAGTATATCAATGAACTATCATCAACCCCCTACTATATCAAACCATGTGAAGAATGTACAAGAAGATAAAATAAAAATTAAAAAATTGGGTCAACATGGAAGGGAATCCTAAATTCTCCCAACACTTTGCATTGTCCCCAATTGTCAAAAATCAATACACATAATAGAGGAAGAAGGATGAAAAAAGTAGAGGAAGTTGTAAGACACATAAAAAATCCTATATCCAAGAACCTACAAGGGTGACAAAGTTCATCTAGGAACACATAATGCAAGCATGGGGGAACACAAAATAACACACACAATCTACTCTATAGATAAAGAAGAGGTGCCCCTAGTCCTCATCAACCAAGAGGTCATCAACCTCCCAATCTAGATCATTATAAGGGAAAGGTGGATGAGCCTGCAAGGGTAGAATATCTAGCGGGAAACCTTTGATCCTCCTGCAACAAGAGCCAAGGAAGAAGGGCCCAAAAGGTTTTCTCTACTTAGTTTTTGTAGGGTGAAAGTTAGCAACTTCGTAAAGATCATTGATAGGGTCGGGACCTCATTGAGAGAGTTAAACATGAGCTTCACATGAGTTCCATGTGTTACCTCAATGGATAAGGGAGGTGGCACTTGAGATTCACTTCTAGGTGCATTGAATGACTCGGGAGTAGTGTTAATGCCAGGACTTCCTTTGTCACCAAGATGGCACATACTAATGTAGAACCACCCCCTGAAGAAGGTGGACCCTTCTTCCAACCCCCATTTCTAGTGGGCCCATCCTCCATCTTCTGCTTCATCAAAGGATGCAAAATCCCATTGGATGAGGAAGAAGGCATGGAGGAAGAGGAGAAAACTGAAATGGACACCAGTGAATTATTTGAAATTTCCATGGGCTTTGAAAAAAGCATGATGTCCAGGAGGGACATCAAGAGGGGTGGATCAACTAAAGGAGAAATAAACACCTGCTCCCTCTTCAGGTTAGGAACCTTTATGCTTGTAACAGGAGCCAAAAGTAGCACTGAAGCTGATGGAATTGAAGCAGAGGGGATAGGAGAGGAAGATACATCAAAAGCTGATAGAGCAGAAACTATTGACACCCCTTCCTTCCTCTACAGGGTGGCTTCCTCAGTGGCCAAAGCCTTTCATTGAAACTTGTGCTCACATGAAATGAGGTTCCTGCAACTCTGGGAGCTAGAGGTTGGAAGCTAATATGTACAAAGGACTCTTGCTCAACCATTAGAGTGTCTATCATGACTATTAATGGAAAAGAGAGAGAATCCTAGATGGGAACATGATGGAGAGGTTGGGAAGAGGTTGGAACAATAGCAGGGGTAATTGTTTCTAATGCCTTAGCAGTGGGTGTATTCCTATTCACCACCTTAGTGGCAAGAGAGGTAGGAGGCTGCAAAGGTTGAGACATAGAGAACTCTCCATGGGGACCCTTCCTATTACCATATCAAATGGACTGAGGCACTGTGGGAAAGGTAGGAAGGTTGGATACCAGTGTCTTAGCTTTATGCCAAATAGGTACCATCGAAATTCTTATGCAAAAGCCAATAGTAGTAACCTAAAGTTCCTCTTTATGAAGGCAGAAAGAGGTGGTTCCCTAAGTATGGGTAGACTTCTCCTTTTCCTTCCAAGAGGAAGAGGAAAAAATTTTCTACGCTATTGAGTAAGTCTATTTTGGCTATCTTTTTCCCCCAATTTTATACTTTACATAATTTCAATAAAAGTATGTCCATTCTAGGTGGGAACAGACCAAACGGGGCGGGCCAAAAGTGATCAAAATAATAGCCTCTATGAGATACCAATGGATAATATCTAGTGTCATGTACAATGTGTATGACACCCTTTGTGGGAGAACTTCAAACATTTATGAATATAAAAAGTGATTTCATTCATGGTAGCTAGCCATAGGACGACCAACTTCATCCTGAATAGATTGGATTTTGAAATGACATCAAAAGTTGTATCCACAGCCCTAGGTCCAACTAAGATGGAAAGAGTTATAGAACCATACGATGCAAGAGAGATATTTTCATGTGTATATATAATAGATTTTATTTTCTCATATTCCTTCATCTATAATGAATTTAAATATAATGTCTCCTCCATAATAAGATTCACTCAGCTTGTGTGGTCAACTAGGACTCCTATCACAATTTTTACATTGAGGCGAGTAGGAATGTATAGGGGAGAGGGCTTGTTATTTAGAGGAAAGTCTTGTGAGGTGAAAGTCATATCTAACAAACTAGTTGCAGGTTGTGGGGGAGGAGTAGGAGTAAATGAAACCACATTAACATATGCCGAGGGTTTAGGAGAAGCATCGAAAGGGTCAATAAAAAATTTCATAGAATGGGATGAAAATGGGTCCATGTAAATATGTAACTTGCTATTGGCCTTTGCTACTAACTAATTTGTATTATGTTTCTTCCCATCGAGATAGATAGTACCATCATCAATGTAATCCTATATCTCATGATGCAGGCACATGCAATGTTCGATATCATGCCTATTAACATGATGGTACTAATAAAAAGAATTCTCACCATACCAATCAAGATAAGGATCCTTCAAAGGTCAAGGATTTTCCAAAGTTATGATATTATCCTTTAATAACTTCTACATAATAGAAGAATAAGATTTAGCTAACTTTGTAAACTTTTTGTTGCATCTAATGCCATGATCATTAGTTGCAACAACTACATTTGCAACAATCTTTCCTTTTCCTAAAATAGAGATAATAGATTTTCCTTTCAAATGAGAGTGCAAGGAGGATCTTCCAAATTGAACCACCATTTGTTGGTACTCCCACAACGTAGCACAATAATGTGCAAAGGAAGCCCCTGGTATTTCATTAAGGTAAAATTCTCCTACCAGGCTTGTTGTAGGTTTCCTATGAATAACATTTTCACATCCGAGTCAGGAAATGGTTATGAAATTTGTGAAAAGAGTTCTTGGTATCACGCTATGAAGTCAGTTATCTTCTTGAGTTCTCCCTGCTTACATTAGATGAGATCTGAGAAAGTCATCTTCAAACTGATGTTAGTCTAGAATTGATGGATAAACTAATTTATGAGCTAGTCAAATGACAATATAAGATTATCATACAAGAAATAGTACCACTCAAGTGTTACATATCCTTAAGAGATAAAGGGAAAATCTTAGCCATTAGAGCATCATGGTGGAAGAAATTAGTGCACATAGCATTACATTTTGACACATTTGTTTTTGGATCTCCCTTACCACCATATTTTTCAAATTTAGGAATCTCCATTCCCTAGGGGAAAGTATTGCTCAAAATCATCACTAAAAGTGGGTCATGTTAGAAAAAAGGTTGGAAGATAGGTTGGGCAGAGGCTTGGGAAAGGCTCACTAACTGGTTTTGCATTTGACCCATGTTCTGAAGAAAAGCATTCAAAACAAGGTCAAAGAATGGTAAAGGCCCAGTGGAACCTCCCCCAGAACCACCTTTGGACCCACCTATGAAGCCACCACTGTGACCACCACTAGAGCCACCACTGAAACCACCAGTGTAACCTCGTCAGAGCCACTGCCATAATATACACTAGTGCCACCACCACTACCAAATACACCATCTCTCATCTCATTGGAGCCCCCACCACTAGGGGTGGTAGGAGGGGTGAAATTGAAACCAATGGGTATCCTACTCACCTTGACAGTGTTAAGATTTTTGAGGAGCAAAGGAAACACTGATTGAGGGGGCCATTTTGGCCATGCATACAAACGTGGTAGGCATCAGGACACCTATTAGTTTCTCATAGGTATCAAGCACCTCTCCTCAAGTGGTACCTGATCTAATGCTATACGAAGGGATGTATACTTTGATTAGATCAGTGAGGTTGTGTAAGAACTCTATACCTATTTGATCCTTTCCTAACATGTATCTCACCTCTCTAGCAAGCCTAGCAACTCTTGCCATATTTAGTGATTTCTCCAAATGATTCACGAGGTCTAACAACCTCTTCTCTAGTGGTAAAATATTTTTTGTTGGAATATGTATAGTATCATCGTCATCCAATAACAAAGCTTTATCAGATGTTGAAGGATTGGGTACATGAGTGGTCTCATCAATGAAACCCATCTTGTCTGTAAAACCTATGGAAAAACTACTAGTAAACCTAGAAGTTACCTTCATCTTTTTCATTGGTAAGTGTCGTAGACTTCTAACAACGTACCTTGAGGTTGTCAACTAGGTTGTGATGCTCATAAACCCTCACAACACCCAAGTCTAATTTGGTTACCAAGTGCATGGGAAAAAGTTTTGATCCAAATAAACAAATAGAATTTTTTCACATTGCATTCACCAAAATGTAAAAGAGGGGGACCAACCACACAAAGGCTCCAAATCACTGAGAGTTGAGAGTGGAGGGATTCCGTAATCTATCTCGAGCTAGGTAGGCATTTTAGGTCAAGGATAAAGAATTAAGAGCACTCTCAAGTGCTTCTATCACTCTACTAACCCAGGATATTTGATGGGGCTAAGTAAGTATCATTTTGGAACCTAAATTTTACCTAAGACAACTCTCTACTTGAGTACAATAGTGTAGGTCCGGGATGATAGCATGGCATGCTAGTGTCTCTCTAGAGAACTCATGCTTGTACTGTCAAAAAGTGTAAAGTATAGTGAAAGGAGTAAAAACCAACTAACTACTTAGCAACTAAGGTCAAAAATACTAACTAGAATGATAATGAATAGAATAAACAAAGTGACTAGTAAGATGATAAATGAGATGATGGAAGTGAGGGTGATGAAGAGCAACTCACAAGAAATTCAGTTTTCTAGCAAGCTCTACACAAGCATGTACCTACACACAGCCAAGAGAGGAAAAATGTTGGGGCTTTATAGGGGTTTTCCTTAATCAAACCCTTGCTTTGGTGTTTCCACCTCCATAGATAGGTAGATAGATCAATAGGAAGTAAGATAAAGAAACTAATGGAAAGAAACCAAATAATAGCAAAAACACTATGCTATGTAAATCAAGAAGCATTTTCACTTTCTCAATTGAGGTGCCCTCAAGCATGTAGAGGAGGATGAAAGCTTGGTAGGGTCTATGATTCCACAATAATGAAGAAGCAGTCCCTTGAGAAACCAAGTTGCAATTCCAATGGTGGAAAATGTGTTGCAAGATGTCAAGAAGTTGTAGAGAATTGCTCAAGAGATACTAAAAGATCAAGCGGGTGTGTAGAATGGAGTCAGAATTTCCAAACAGATGATGTGAAGTAGAAAGATATGCATTTGAAGATGTTTAGGAGGGAAAGAGCCATTCTCAGGTATATTGGAAGGTGTTGAGGCATTATGGTTCATTGCCAATGGAGAACGTAATGTCTCTATGGATTCCAGAGCTAGGAATCTGTTAGGGACAACAACATGCCATGTAGATGTCCATGCACCATGCTCATGTACCAAATATAAATTCCCCCACCAAAACAAGAGCCAAGTGGCAAGTGGATAGAAAGCAACTAGGTGATGTAAAATTATTTAGTCGGGTTTGATTTTTCTAAAGTAGATGGTGTAAAAGATGAATTTGGTAGAGGGGTGCAAATTCTCTCCTATACAAGTAGACATGTAGCAAGTTCTTCATTAATAAGGCTTGTAGATAATTTGATAAAGGAGAATGAGGAACTTGTTGGCAAGGTCAAAGAGTTGGAAGAGAAAATAGGGAATGATGAAAATATTTGGCATGGTGAGATAAGCCATATTATATCAAATGTCTTATTTTATAGATTATCTAAATTTTGGGGATACTGGAGGAATCCCACATTGCCTACTCAAACCTAAAAGATGCTTATGCTAGAGTGACTAAAAATCAAGATCAACTGGCAAGCATCATAATTAAATGGGTCCCTAAAATTTCAACTTTGGAAGTCATATATATACAGGATCAAGGTTTGAAAATAATGCACATAGCAACATTTTCCCAACTTGGAACATGGAAAAAAATAGAGTGAGAAGAATAGGAATTCATGACTAATGTGGCACTACATATAGGGACCAAATTCAAACATTTTGATTTTTTTTTATTGATGAAAGTTGCTATGAAGGGCCACACCCTTTGGAGGCCACAAATTTGGGACCAACTCCCTGACTTGAACATAATTGACAAGTCTAATTACATGAGAATTGGTTGTCCAATAGGATCCCAAAGCTTGTTAGCACACCAGCCTAACAAGGGATTGGAACCTCAACCATGAATGCTTGCCACATGGCATGAACACCATAAGGATTCTCATCATTGTAGGTTAAACCTATAGAGGTTTGAACCCTATGGCCACAACAACAATCCCACAACTAATGCACTATGGGATGAACCCTAAATATTTTGAAAATATATAAATAATGATTATGCCTAGTATTTTGAACATTATGAGAGCGGTGAAATTAAAAATTATGATGAATAGAATTCAAAGTTTAGAGCATTTTCTCCCATTCTCTCACTCTTCATATGTGATGGTCATAGGCTTGACATCAATCTACTCAATACTATTGCACAAACAGTTTTTTTTCTCCAAAAGATCAATCTATTAATGCTTGATACAACTAGCAGAGCTAATGAATCCACAAAAGGTAGTTAAGATGTGTCACAAACCTGAGCATTCAACTACATAGTGTAAAGATATCAAGGGTGGACACTATGCAACAATCCCCCCCCACCAATGCAAGTGAGGGGCTCAAACATGTGACCTAGGCTCTAATACCAATTGTTGATTATGCATTTCTCTGAGCATTATTCCTTCCATTCATTATAGATATACATTAATTGGCTTTGTGTCCAAATCCATAGCATGTATAATAGTAACCATTGAAATATTGAATCATTCTACCATTGTTATATCCATTCATCATTTTAATTCTACACTCATTTTCTCTATTTCCAATTTTTTTGCATGTAAAGCATTGACCAGTAAAGGATGGAACATTTCGATTCATTTTGCTTCTACATTTCTTTGCTCTATGTCCAAATTTATTCCAAGAATAACCAAAACCATTGAAATATGGGTACCTTTGAGCATTTAGTTGTTTGATAGGGGGTCTTCTAGCATTGCTTCTTTCATTCCATATCTTGCCATTTTTCTTTGCTAGTTCATTGATCTTCTTTTTAGTATTAGATGTCTGAGTTGCTTTTGAGCTTCATCATTTTTCAAGTCCAAAACAACATTTGTCTTTAGATGCTTTCTAACCTACAATAACTCATCAAGAATTGTAGAACTTGTCTTGAATTTGTCTTCATGACTTCTTTCCTTCTCCAAATCTGATCTTAGATTTCAATATGTGTAGGATCATGGTGGGCTAAAAATTGGTGATATGATGGGTAGGTGTAGGGTATTTGGCTGACGAATATTTCTTCCCAAAATTGATGAAACGAAAAATGGTTTTTAAAAGAGATTCTTAGCTTTCCACCAATATAAATTATGCTTTACTTTGACTTTAATAAATAATTATTATTCATTTTCTATTTGAATTATGACTAAATTCTTGATTGATAGGCTTATTAAAAAGTATCTATAACTTTCAAACGGTATCACATTATTTGAATCTAAAACACGTGTCACATTCTATGCTTCACATACTATAGGATTAAACAATTTGAATTTCATGAAGTTTTGACCAAGTTAAGGTGGTCAGACATACGAGATTTTATATTTTTTAAAATTTGTAATAAAAAAATCATAATTAATTATTTACTTGGGAAAAAATTACAAAAAAATATGCATCACATCAAGACATGAGTCCTCTACTTATATCTAAAATATTATAAAAAAATATTACCATTCTACTGTGGTTAAGGTGGTCACAAAGACACCTACTTATTTTTTCCCTGAAATTTAATTACTACTGCATTGAAATTTCAAAATTTCACCAAATAGATTTTTTTTTAAATAAACCTAGTAGTTTAGAAACTACATTTAATTTTCTATAGATTCTATTCTTACATATTTTTGAAATAATCCAGATAACTAATTCAAATTTTTACATCAAGTTTCCTAACTCTGATTTTTCTAAATTTTTCACCACTTATGGGACCTTTTTTTCCATGATTGTCCTGAACATACCCATTTACCACTTCTTGCTCAAGCCTCATGCATTCATTAGATTTTATTTCCACCATTGCATTTAGAAATTCCTCAACTATTTTATTTTCTTCCACTTGCACTTTGAATCCAGTGAGATCTTCATTTTCTTGCTTCAATTACTCATTGAATTTGTTATGCATTTCTTTGAAATTCTTGGTCTACTCACAAACCATTCAAATAGAGAGCATTCACATACCAACCTTGGATTTTCAAGTGTGTGGACCTATCCCATGACTTGTAGAGCTCAAGAAACCATTTCATAAGGATGCACATTAATCAAGGAACCTTCATTCCAAAACACATTGTGTTTATCCAAGGATTAAAGGAGAACTAAAACTTTTGGCTAACCTTTACATATTTCATCAACTTCGGGTTTTGAGACCTCTTAAGGATGACATGAACCCTTTTCAAAGTTGGGAAATGATATATATATGCATTGTGTAGTTTCATTTACAGAGGGTAGTAGAGCTAGTAGAGATAGAGAAGTAGGAGATAAGGGCTTTGACCTGCATTGTATTTCTGGGCTTAACACCATATCATTCAGTAATCTATAAGCTGGAAGGCAGGGCATGTTTCTTGTGAATAATTGATCATTATCTATATATATCCATGTGGGATTTTTGTTCCAATTCTTTGAGTTTCTATTGTGTTTACTCTTGCTACAAGGCTGGATAGTCCTATTCCTAAACCCTCCATCCTTGACTGCACCAAGTGGTATTAGAGAAAGTTTGCAAACCTTGGGGGAGGAAAGCAAGTTGAGCAAGGTATTCTGTAAGATCCTTTTGTGGAAATATCGGTGACTTGAGGCAACCTACTTGTGTTTTTCAACTTATTGTCGACTATGAGGCAATTGCAACCTTGTAGCCAAATCATTGACTTGAGGCAATTGCATAAAATCCTAAGAAGAGATGTCATTGAGGAGAATTCATACTACTGTTAATGCTATTGGAAAGTTGGATGAGATGATAGAATTGATGCAAACAATGAAAGCAAGATTGGATGTTGTTGAAGAAGACAGAAGAAAATGCTTAAACCCTAGACCTAATGATGAAAGTGGTGATGATGAAGTTCAATTTGTAGACCTAACTGAAGAAACCACAGAAGAGGAAGAATCAAATCAGGTGAAGATGTTGAAGGATATTTTGAAAATATGAAAGTGACCTAGAATGTATATTTTAAACTATATTGGTAACCTAAATCCTGAGGAGTTGATTGGTTGAATAAATGACATTGAGGAATACTTTGAATATGAAGAAATTGAAGACCCTGAGAGGGTGATATTTGCAAAGAATAAGCTGAAAGGACATGCTGCAATATGGTGGAAAGAAGTTCAATTAGAGAGAAAAAAAAGAAAAAGAAAAGATTGTGAAATGGGATAAAATGGTGACAAAATTGAAGAACCTGTTTATACCTACAAACTATGAGTTGGATTTGCTAAATAGGTTGTAAAACTTGAGAGAAAAGTAAAAGACCATGAAAGAATACACTAAGGAATTTCATAATATCATTATCAAGACTGGACACAGTGAAGCAAATAAGGAGAAAGTGGTAAGATATATCAATGGGTCGAGGATGAACATTCAAGACAAGTTGAGTCTAGTAAGGATGAATTATGTAGAGGAAGCATATCAATTTACATTAAGGGTGGAGGACAAGTTGAATAAAAGAAATGAACAAAGAAAGAGAGGAAGAGGCGATAGATTTTAGAAAGACAAGTCACATTCTAGAGTAGAAAAACCATATCTGAAGCAAAGAAAGGACATAGATTTGTACTGAAAGGAAGAGAGGGATTCCAATTTATACCATAAAGGGAGTGATGATGAAAATTATTACCACCACAATAGAGGAGGGTACAATTCTTACCACAATGATGGATACTAGAGAGAAGAGAAAGGATATGACAAGAGAACTTTTAGAGGAACATGTTTTAAGTGTGGAGGAGGACATAGAGTATTTGGGTGTTTCCAAGAAAGTAAAAATATTGAAAATCATGCAAGAACCAGATACGCAAAGGAAGAACTAGTGGAATCACTGAGTTTTGGAGGAATTCCTGAGAAGGGAGAATTATTATTGATAAGGAGAGAACTGATCTAGGAGAAAGAAGTATCTAAGGAAGCACCATAGAGGAAAAGTTTTTTGTAGACTAGATACAAAGCATGAGGTAAGTGTTCTAAAGTTATCATTGATAGTGGCAGTATAGATAACCTAGTTTCTAAGGAAATTGTGATAAATTTGAATTTGGAAAGAAGAAAACATTTGAAGACTTATAAGATAGCCTGGATTCAAGATGAGCACAAGATACTAGTAAGTGAGAAATTTCTAATAAAATTTCATATAGGATCATATCATGATGGAGTACTATGTGGTATTATACTGATGGATGTATGTCATATGTTGTTGGGTAGACCTTGGCAATATGATAAGAAGGCTATACTTGATGAGAGAAAGAATACCTATACCATAACATCCAATGGAAAGATAATCACCTTGACACCTTTGGAAGATGAACCTAAAACTGAAGTATATGGTATAGCTAGAATCAATTTGGTAGATGGAAGGAAAATTTTGCATGGATTGAGACATGAAAACATGTGTATTTATTTGATTCCAAAGAGGTTTGGAGTGCTAGATGTAGGTAGAATTATGAGAGAAGAAGAATCATCAAAGAAAGAAGTCACTGAACTATTGATAGAATGCCAAGATATTGTATCAGAGAATGTGCCTAATGGATTACCACTAATCTAGATTATCATTCATGATACAAATCTTATTCCAAGAGCTATTTTTCTAAACAAGGCTACACACTAGTTGGCACCAACAAAGAATGTGGAGCTAAACAGACAGATACAAGAACTGTTAAAGAAAGGATTGATTAGAGAAAGTATGAGTCCATGTGTGGTACCACCTATACTTGCACCTAAGAAGTATGGAGAATGGAGAATGTGTAAAAATTCAAGATCTATCAATAAGGTCACAGTGAAGTATATATTCCCATTTCCTAGGATGGATGGCATCATGGATAGTTTGAGTGCAGCAAAGTATTTCACCATCATAGACCTAAAGACTAGATACCATCAGATCAGGATTAGAGAGGGAGATGAATGGAATACTTCTTTCAAGAAAAATGAGGGATTATATGAGTGGTTGGTCATGCCATTTGGACTAGCTATTGTACCTAGTACATTTATGAGGCTGATGAATGAAGTCTTGAAGAAATTATTGGGCAAGTTTTTAAATTTTTATCTGGATGATATTCTAATTTTTAGCAAGACTAAGTAAGAACACTTGGAGTAGATCAGATAAGTATTTTAAATGCCGAGTGAAGAGAAGCTATTGATAAATATCAAGAACCATAGTTTCATGAAGGAAGTGTTGGACTCTAGGAACACTGAGAAGGGGGGGTGAATTAGTGTTCCACAATCTTTAAATTTTGATCCAAAATTAAGACTATCAATAGCAATATTTAAACTTCAATATTACTCTGCATATAAACTGAGACAAACATGTAAGTACATTAAAGAGACAATGTAAACACCATAATACCAATATTTTTATGTGGAAACCTTGTTAGGGAAAAAACCATGCTGGAGATTAATCCATAATTTATACTGTATTAAAAGTATGAACAAAAGTAAATGCACATGCATTTAGGAACACTACCTAGAGCTCACTGCTCAAAATGAGGAAGGATCATTGCCATAAAAAATACAAAGAGGTTTGTGATTAAAAGAAAAATTTGAACTGAGAAGATAGCATCTCCAAATGCTTGGATTCATCTCCAATGAAGCTCAATTAAAATGATCTTCAGCCCTTCTGACTGACTCTGTAATTGTACTTTGCTCTGCTCTGCTCTTCTCTATTTTTTGCCCTTCTGAAATTGTGCATAGATCACTTCAATTACCCTTCTAATATTTGCACACACATTTTATCTACTTTATTCACATTCAAACACTTCCATACTTCTTTCACACACCATAATGAATTATTGATCTCACATATATATCCGCTAACAAGGATCTCATTACTTCAAATCAGATTTTACAAAACATGAAATATCTTTCAATGGTCGGCTCAAATCACCAATTAAAATTAATGTGTACCCACACAAGTCAGCTAGACTTTAGTTGAGACCCAAATCAAAATTCCCAACACAAGAAATATTAAAACAACTACTCCTTATACATTCGCAACACACTATATACACCAGGTCGACCATAATGAGAAAATAAACAATAAATCATTCTATCAGATCTCTTAACTCGTACACCAATTGTTGCAACACCACAAAACTTACCAATGAGGTAATCATACATGATTAACAAGTTTTCTTGGGGATCCACAACACAAAATAATGATATGGTGAAGCATACAGATCTACTAACTAATCAAATACCCTATTCTTCATGCTTTCTGCCAGTAAGACACTGTCTTCTACATTTTCTACTAGTATAAGTAGATCCTGATCTGTGGAATGAGATAATGACTTTAGTTGCCATCAATGACAACACTAGTAGCCAAAAAAAATATCCCAAGCCATATGCCAACAATCTCCCCCTTTGGCATTAATGGCAACACTTAGTGAAAAATCACTAAGTGCCGGAACCAAAACTCAAAACTTCAAAACTCATAAGAAAAATAATCCCCCTTTGGTTGTCAAGGCATTTTTCATTTCATTATCTGCCCCTTTGACATCAATAACAAAAAAAATTCTGCTCTCTCTCCGACTACACTCTTTCCCCCTTTGATGATGGAAAAATTGATGAAAATTTGAAGAATTGCAACTACTGCTCAAATCAGAAAATTATTTTATACTTATCTTTCATCTCTGAAAGAATTTTTTTCCAAGCATCCACTTCAATCCCAATAATTATTATCAAGCTGTTATTTTCTGATGTCCTATTGATCACCTAGACAAGGGATTTAGGAATGGTAATGGCTTCTTCCAGCTTTTCTCCTTTCTTCATAACTTCAATCATTTGTTCTAGTTTGCATTCAATTTAATCCTTCACTTTCCAGAAGGTATCCATAAGAGTGATTCTAGAAAAGTGAACGTTTGCATGCTCAACCTACAACTCATGAATCTTTTTCTTAACTACTCCATCCTGGTCTTGAGACATATTGTAATCTTGATCGATTCTAATCAACTCATTCTCAATTTTCTCCAGCTTGTCCTTGTATTTAATAACCACATGAGGCCACCTAAGACAATAATTTTAGATCTTATTTGTTGAGTCAATGGATTGTCTTAACACATTCATTTTCATTTTCTATTTGGCAAGAGATACCCTAAAATGCTCCTTCAGATGTAAGATTACTTCTTCTTTTCTATCTAGAGGCACAATGGCCATAGCCTCCTTGATACATTCAATCAATTCTTCTGGAAGTACATTTTGTAGACTTCCTAATTCAATGTTATTATGCACAAAGTATCAACCTAGAGTTTCCTCAATAATGTCCTATTCATATGATGGTCCACTTCTCCATATTTCAACTATATTTTGCATTCCATCTTCTTCCTAAATAATCTACAATATCTTTGCTTTGAATAAAGCACCTTCTTCATCGCTTTCTTCTGCTATTATCACATCTGGTTCAACTGATTTTGGTTCATCTCTTGGGGTGTATTTAGAGTTTTCATTGATTATATCCACAACTATCTTCTCTTTACCTTTTCCCTCAACTTTTGTTGACTTGAGTACTATAGGAGTGTCATCAACTAACTCTCTTGTTTTCTACTTTTTCTCTACCTTACCAGAAGAAGATCCAACTTCAAATACTTTTACCGGGAGTGGAATACCACATACTTCAAAATTCCCTAACAATTTGGTAAGGAAATTTTCATAAACATGCTCACCATTTTCAAGATTGTTGAAATGCTCAAAGATTTGCTTACAAATTGCATATTCTCCTTCCATACCACATTTTCATTCTAAGGTAAGCAATTTAGAAAATACATCATAATGCATATAACTAGGTTACCAAACCTAAAAGAGTAATCTATATCCTTCGTCAATTGCACATTTTCCATCAATTGATCCTTTGAAAATCCACACAGATCAAAGTCTTTTTCTTCCATTATCATTTTGTGCGCAATGAAGACTACACCTGTAGAGGTTGCTCTTTCCCTATTTTTGAACAAAATTTTGTAAGAAATTCCATATATAATGTACCTTGTAAATGGATCTTTGATCGTTTCAATTGCTCAAACCCTTTGATCTCCTTTTACATTGGTTAGGGCTTCCACCTTGATGCTCTGAATCGACTTCTTTTTCTGCACATATCTAATATTGCATAATCTTATCAGATTTCTAATCACATCCTTTGAAATTTCATAGCGTTTATCCAAAGTATGGATATCAAAATCCAATCTATTCAAGACAAACCTTACCACTTCTGCATTGAAAAAATAAGAAAAGTCATTCTAGATGTCCAAATTCTTATGTTTTGCACCTTCAATCCACTTCAATTTACTGGCTGGCAACAAATTTCTTACATCCTTAACCTTCCAACTACTATATTCATCCAAAATCACTATTCCTTTGATTTGCTTCACTTTCTATACCAAATAGGGTTTCACTGATCACTGAATAAGTAACATGGCTACTGACAACTTCCTACATTCTGGTACCAACTACACATAGGGGGGAATAATATTTTCTTGAAAACTCCCCTTAGGTCAATGGTTTGAAATCAATTGCTAGAGGAATTACTGGAGGGAGCTTCTAGTACAGCCTTATCACCTTCATCAGATCCACTGTTCTTTACCCACATTTTCTTCATCTGATCTCTTATCTCTTCCATGGATGCTTTTCCTTTTCCTCTATCATCTTTCTGTGAATTTCTTCCTTGATATACTAGACCTCTTCTATCCATGTTCCTACAAAATCTTGCAATATGACCAATTTTTTTATAGTTGTAACACACCAAATTTCTTTGTCTAGACCACTCATTCCAATGATTTTTCCTTGATCTACATTAATTAGCAATATTCCCAAATCTTCCACAAGTGTAGCATTTAATATTCTTTATACTAACAAACATACTTTTGCATTCTAATGACTTATGACCAATCATTTTGCAATTAAAACAATGACCGAAAAATGATGGACTTCTAGAATTTATCTTACTTCTACACTGAGAAGCCATATGTCCAGATTTATTACAAACAAAGTAGTAACCATTAAAATATTGAGCATTGGGTTGTCTTACCAGATATATTTTTCCTTTGTTCATTTGAATTTTTTTGTCTAGGAGCCTTCTCTTCAGATCTAGAGCTTTCACTTTTCACATAACTGAGACCTTGCTTATCATTTGCATCCTTTTCTCCTTTAGTCGTCTCATCAAGCAATCCTGAACTTCTCCTTAAACTCATTTTCAATAGTAATTTCATCATTAAGAATAACTATTTGTCTCTAAAGCTCTTGTTCATTGTTTCTGGATTGTTGCAGTTCAATCTCCAACTGAATGAATCCACTATTAACTATGTTGCATTCTTCAAATTTTTCTTTCAAAGATTGAGCCATATTCTCCTCATTCCTTTTTATTTCTTCAATTTACTTAGTTAACTTCATCACCACAAATTCCATCTCAAGCTTCAGAGTAGCATTGTTCTTAGCAAGCTTTTCACACTCTTCAATTATTTCTTTTAGGGTTTGATTTAGACAAACATCTTTCAGGCCTCTACTTTCCTTTTGCTTCAACTGACCACATAATTCCTTCCTCTTTTCTCTTGACTCTTTTATTTTATCCATCAGTGATTGAATGAATTTTTTGGCAACCACAAGATTTTCTGTTAATTCTATGACTTCTGCTTTAGACCGACCAAGATCATCAAGTGCCGCCATAAGCTGCTATTGAATACCACCAGAGTCCATTTTAATCCAAGATACACCTCAAGCTATTAAACTTTTGAAGAGGAACCTACTCTAATACCAATTTTTGGACTCTAGGAACACTCAAAGAGGGGGGTGAATAAGTGTTCCACAATCTTTAAATTTCAATCAAAACTTAAGACTATCAAAAATAATATTTAAATTCCAATATTCCTCTCTGCATATAAACTAAGAAAACATGTAAGCACATTAAAGATACAATGTAAACACCATAACTCCAAGATTTTTACGTGGAAACCCTATTATTGGAAAAACCACAGTGGGGATTAATCCACAATTTATACTTTGTTAAAAGTATGAACAAAGGGGAATGCACATGCATTTAGGCACACTTCCTAGAGCTCACTACTCAAAATGAGGAGGGCTCAATGCTTTACAAAATACAAAGATGTTTGTGATTAAAACAAAAATTTGAACTGAGAAGATAGCATCTCCAAATACCTGGATTCAGTTCCAATGGAGCTCAGTTAAAATGATCTTCAACCCTTCTGACTGACTCTATAATTCTGCTTTGCTCTTCTCTATTTTTTTTCCCTTCTGACACTATGCATAGAACTCTTCAATCACCCTTCTAATACTCACACACACATCTGCTCTACTTTACATAGATTCCTACACTTCCATACTTCTTCTCTCACATACCAGAGTGAATTACTAATCTCATATATATATCTGCTAACAAGGATTTTATTACTTTAAGTTGGCTTTTACAAAACATGAAATATCTTTAATTGGTCGGCTCAAATCACCAATTAAAATTTATGTGTACACACGCAAGTGGGATAGACTATAGTTGAGACCTAAATAGAAATTATCAACACAAGAAATATTAAAACAATTACTCCTTATACATATGTGACACTCTATATACACCAGGTCAGCCATAATGAGAAAATAAACAATAAATCATTTTACTGAATCTCTTAACTCATACACCAATTTTTGCAACACCAAAAAAATTAATAATGAAGTAATCATACATGATTAACAAGCTTTCATAGGGATCCACAACACAAAATAATGATCCAATGAAGCATACTGATCGACTAACTGATCGGATACCATGTTCTTCATGCTTTCTACTGGTAACACACTATCTTCTACATTTTTTGCTCGTATAAGTAGATCCTGATCTATTTATTGAGATAATTACTTCAATTTCCATCAATGACAACAATATTAGCCAAAAATTCATCTCCCAATCCATATGCCAACAATCTCCCCCTTTAGCATTGATGGCAACACTTAGTGAAAAATGACTAAGTATCATAACCAAAACTCAAAACTTCAAAACTCATAAAAACACTACTCCCCCTTTAGATGTCAAGGAATTTTTCACTACATTCTCTACCCCTTTTACATCAATGAAAAAAAAAATTATGCTTTCTCTCCTATTGCACTCCCCCCCCCTTTGATGATGCAAAAATTAATCAAAATTTGAAGAATTGCAACTACTGCTCAAATCAGAAAATTATTTTATAATTATCTTTCATCTCTAGAAGAAATTTCTTCCAAGTATCCATTGCAATCCCAATAATTATTATCAAATTGTTAATTTCTAATGTCCTTTTGATCACTTGGACAAGGGATTCAAGAATAGTAATGGATTCTTCCAGCTTTTCTACTTTCTTCAGAATTTCAATCATTTGTTCTACTCTGCATTCGATTTGATCCTTCACTTTCGAAAAGCTATCCATAAGAGTGTTTCTAGCAAAGTGAACCTTCACATGCTCTGTTGAGATGATGGATTGCACATCCCCTGAAGTTCTAGAATCTTCAATGAAGGACTTTAGCCATGAAAGATAATCAACCACAAAGAGAAGTGTTGCAACAATGGAATGCTGATTAAAGATTCTATTGATATGATGAAAAAGATATTGGATATTACAAATGAACAAGATGCCTGATTATATAGGCAAGAGGTAAACCCTAATATGCATGAGATGTTGCCAAGTGTTAAAATCTAACAACATGTGACAACATGTGAACCCTATGTAGATGATCATTAAATGATGAGATAAGTTCTAGAAGGAATCTTATCCCACAAACTAGGAAAGGGAATAAAACCCCATTTATTAAATGATTTATCTAATAATGCAACCTAGGACTTAACTAATTAAATGCAAGACCTAAGTTATCTTATGTTAGTGTAATAATTAATTAATTAATTACACCAACACCCCCCATAAGTGTAACTTAGGGAGGAAAATGCAATGATTATGCAAGATGATGATGATGGGTCCCGGCTATGAGGCCATGTTAGGTACCCATGTACATGAAGATGCAAAAAATCTCCCACAACCGAAGAAAAGGGGAAAACGCAGTGGGAACAAAACCCCTCTCCAAAAAGGAGATAAAAAGAAAGAATGTGAGAATGGAAAGGATGGAGGACTCCCAAATACCCCCCAAGTACACCATTTGTCACATGGATACAATAGAGAGACTAAAGAGCCCCCCCAGAAGATGAGATCACCTGCAAGAAAGGTAAGTGTCTGAAGACAAAACAAGATCCAATATCGACAAACAACTTGTCTCCCTTTCGGAAGAAACAAAACCAATTGCAAGTGCAAAGATGCTTCCCGTTTCGGATAGGAATTGAAGGAAGGAAGGATGAACATGGATGATGATGTCTTTGAACGCTGTTCAAATGTCTCCTTTCCTGATGAAGAATATGCTACAATCAATGAAGAGAGTGACAAACTAGGTCGATGTAGAAACTGATGTTGAACAATATCCAAAGATGAAGATAGGATGAATATGATGGATGTGATGGAGACTTGATAGCCCCCCCTGAATGAAATGTTTGAAAAACAACTGAAAGAAGTATGAAGCAACTCCAATGGTGGATGCTGAAGAAGCCTCAAATCCTAAATAAAATAACAAGGAAGAAGTCTCGGATATGAAATATTTGAAGAGAAACTCAATGCCTCCAAGATGGTCTCTAGATTCCTAATCAAGGTCGAGACAAAGGAATGAGGAGACTCAAAAAAACTCTCCAAAGCCAAATCTGAATAGAGGAGTGATATCCCCTCAAGAATTGCCTCCAAACCTGTAGAAGTAGCCAAGTTAGTGATACCTGAAACGGAGCCATCCTGTGATGTCAAGTCTGAAAAACTGAATGTGTCCTGATGGATGATGATAGTGGAAGCCTGAATCAATGATTCTGGACAAGGAATCATTGAATGTGAAGGGATACCAACTGTCTCTGATGAAGAAGAAGCACCGAAAGGAAGCTTGTCAACCTCTTCAAAAAGATCAAGGTAATCAACTTCCTGCACAACAATAACATCATGGGGTACTTGATTGGAAGAATGATATTATGAATCATGACCATCGGGGAATGGTGGAGTGTCTGAATCTCCATATAGCTCCCAAAGCTTAGTTCAAATAATGTGAGGACAATCACAATGATCAATAGATCTCAAAACATTGCAATCAACTTGTATCTCAAGAATCTCCAAAACAGTGTACCTGCTGCAACTCCAAGCAAGTTCATGAATACCTTCACTTGGATGAGGAACTATACCAAATAGATGTGGGAACAAATCAAATGAATGAAGATGGTGGCAGATCCCATCTCGCCATTGTTGATAGTTACCCTTGTGCAACATAACTAAAGGAGAATAATATGCAAGCCCCATAATGAAAGTTCTCCACAAAAATCAAAGACAATGACCTTCAATAGAAAATAGAATACTTCCAAATAGATATGCAACTGAAAATATGCCTCCGAGATCAAGAAATTATTCTTCAAGCTTAAGATGTCTCAGGAATCAGAAAAATACACCAAATTGCAAAAAAGCAGTAAAAGATACCTAGATCTGAAACCAAAGAATATGACTGGACTGCTAAAAAAATTCACTAAAATATCTCCCGAATGCTGGTGGAATCACCGAAATTTGACAATCTAATGTGAAGATATGTGCTTTTGAGTCCAGAATTGGAGGGTTGAATTTAGTTGAATTTATAAATTTATAGTAGAAAAATCCTGCAAAATAGATGGCACCACTGGACAGTGCTTTGAATTCTCTTTCCGTCGATATCTCGTTTGCAAAATTTTGATATCATGGCATGAAGATATGGCCCTCAGAAAACAAACTGCAATTTGATTTGTACTGGCTAACAAGGTGCAAAAATCAAGCACCTGGGGCTAAAAAAAAAAGCCCCCGGTCATTGATGTGACCGCGGGGCTAGGGCGTTGGAAAAAAAAAACTTCGCCCGAATGGTGGCATCGGAGCGGCTGCAGGGTGGTGGAATGAGATGGCGCAGCCAGAGGGAAGATGGACCGCCGAAGACTAGTGAAGCCCTTGTTTGACAATGGAACTAAGGCTTAAACGCAGTTGTCAGTGGAGGCTTTGGTCACAGGATGGTGGCCGAAAACCTTCGACGGTGGTCGGAGCAAATGTTGGGGAAACTAACATCGACGGTTAGTTGACGACAGCGTGATGTAGAGAGGAGGTCGAGAACGGGCCGACATAGATGACGGTCGGCTGACACAGAAGTTGTTGAAGTCTACAGACTGACGCTCCCTTAATTTTTGAATATTGCAATTTATTTGCAATTCAAAAATTAAAACTAAATGCCGATAAAAAAAAAATTGATGGATGAATAAAAAAACTATAGTCCGATGATTAATTTTTCTGCCAACTGCATAATATATTTGCAGGTCAAACACTGCAGAAATTTATCATGAGACTATATAAAAAAAGCCCAATAATAGCCAGAATTTTTTTTTGATTTTTCTAAAAAAAAAATTTCCTTGATGGAGGACTGAAAGGGGGATTTTTTTCTGCAAATATGTATGGATTTGTACAAAAAATGCAAACCCTAGATAATACCTTGAAGGCTCCCAGATGATATGTCTCCGATTTTGGCAAATGAACAAGCGATCTAGGGGTTTTGAGACCTTCTAGTCACAATGGAGAGGTCGAAGAGGTCCTGATCTACACCAGAAATCAGCTTGGCTCCCGGGTAGAGCCAACTAGCCTGCAACATAAAACTCCAAGCCTACTTGAATCTTACATTCCAAACTTCCTGGATCAAGGGTTGATGTTTCAATGGACTAGCTCTGATACCATGTTGAGATGATGGATTACACAGCCCCTGAAGTTCTGGAATCTTCAATGAAGGACTTTAGCCATGAAAGATAATCAACCCACAAAGAGAAGTGTTGCAACAATGAAATGTTGATTAAAGATTCTATTGATATGATGAAAAAGATATTGGATATTACAAATGAACAAGATGCCTGATTATATAGGCAAGAGGTAAACCCTAATATGCATGAGATGTTTCCAAGTGTTAAAATCTAACAACATGTGACAACATGTGAACCCTATGTAGATGATCATTAAATGATGAGATAAGTTCTAGAAGGAATCTTATCCCACAAACTAGGAAAGGGAATAAAACCCCATTTATTAAATGATTTATCTAATAATGCAACCTAGGACTTAACTAATTAAATGCAAGACCTAAGTTAACTTATGTTAGTGTAATAATTAATTAATTAATTACACCAACATGCTCAACCTACAACTCATGAATCTTTTTCTTAACTGCTTCATCCTAGTCCTGAGACATATTGTAATCCTAATTGATTTTGATCAACTCATTCTCAATTTTCTCTAGCTTGTCCCTGTATTTACCAACCACATGAGGCCACCTAAGACAATAATTGTAGATCTTATTTGTTGAGTCAATGCATTGTCTTAACACATTCATTTTCTTTTTTAGTTTCGCAAGAGATAGCGTAAAATGCTCCTTCAAATGTAAGATTACCTCTTCTTTCCTATCCAGAGGCACAGAGGCCATAACCTCCCTAATACATTCAATCAATTATTTTGGAAGTACATTCTATAGACTTGCTAATTAAATGTTATTGTGCACTAAGTATTTTCCTAGAGTGTCCTCAATAACATCCTATTCATATGATGGTCCATTTATCCATATGTCTGCTATCTTTTGCATTCCATCTTCTTCGTGAATAATCTACAGTATCTTTGCTTTGAATAAATCACCTTCTTTGTCACTTTCTTCTGCTATTATCACATTTGGTTCAACTGATTCTGATTCATCTCTTGGGGTGTATTTGGAATCTTCATCGATTATATCCACAACTATCTTCTCTTTACCTTTTTCCTCAACTTTTGTTGACTTAAGTGCTATAGGAGTGTCATCAACTAACTCTCTTGCTCTTTTTTGCTTTTTCTCCGCCCTACCAGAAGAAGATCCAATGTCAATTTCTTTTGCTGGGAGTGAAATACTACCTACTTCAAACTTCCCTAACTATTTTGTAAAGAAATTTTCATAAACTTTCTCACCATTTTCAAGATTGTTGAAATGCTCAAAGTTTTGCTTAGAAACTAGTCTATTCTCCTTCCATACTACATTATAATTTTAAGGTAAGCAATTCAAAAAATACATCATAATGCATATAACTAGGGTACCAAACTTGAAGGGGTATTCTATATCCTTCATCAATTGTATATTTTCCATCAATTGATCCTTCAACAATCCACACAAATCAAAATCTTCATCTTCCATTATCAATTTGTGGACAATGTAGACTATGCCTAGAGAGGTTGCTCCTTCCCTATTTCTAAACAAAATTTTGAATGAAATTCCATATGCAATGTACCTTGTCAGTAGATCTTTGATCGTTGCAATTACTAGAGCCCTCTAATCTCATTTTACACCAATTACGGCTCCCACCTCAATGTTCTGAATCAAATTCTTTTTTGGGACATATCCAATATTGCATAATCCTATCAAACTTCTAATCACATCCTTTGAAATTTCATAGGGTTTATCTAGAGTAAGGATATCATCATCCAATCTATTCAAGATAAACCTGACCACTTTTGTGTTGACAAAATAAGGAAACTCATTCTAGATGTCCAAATTCTTATGTTTTGCAGCTTCAAGCCATTTCAATTTACCGACTAGGAAAAAAATTCTTACATCCTTGACCTTTTGACTACTATATTCATCCAAAATCACTGTTCCTTTGATTTGCTTCATTTTTCGTACAAAATAGGGTTTTACCGATCACCATATAAGTAACATAGCTACTAAAAATTTCCTACATTCTAGTACCAACTACACACAAGGGAAAAATATTTTCTTGAAAACTCCCCTTAGGCCAATGGCCTGAAATCAATTGCCGGAGGAATTCCTGAAGGGAGCTTTTGATACAGCCTTATCAGCTTCATCAGATCCACTCTTCTTTACCAAAATTTTCTTCATCTAATCTCTTATCTCTTCCATGGATTCTTTTCCTTTTCCTCTTTTTTCTTTCTGTGAATTTCTTCCTTGATATACCAGACAGGTATTTTATCCTTGTTCCTACACAATCTTGCAAAATGACCACTTTTATTGCAGTTGTAACATACCATGTTTCTTTTTCTAGACCACTAATTCCATTTATTTCCCCTTGATCTACATTGATTAGCAATATGCCAAAATCTTCCACAAGTGTAGCATTTAATATTCTTTATACTAACAAACATACGTTTGCATTCTAATGACTTAGGACCAATCTTTTTGCAATTAAAACACTGACTGAAAAATGATGGACAACTAGAATTTATCTTAATTCTACATTGAGAAGCCATATGTCCAAATTTATTACAAGCAAAGCAGTAAGCATTAAACTTCTGAGCATTGGGTTGCCTTACCGGATATCTTCTGCCTTTGTCCATTTTTTTTTTTTTCTGGTATCCTTCTATTCAGATCCAGAGCTTTCACTTTTCACATAACCAAGACCTTTCTTATCATTTGCATCCTTTTGTCCTTTAGTCATCTCATGAAGCTTAGCAGAACTCATATTGAACTTCTCCTTAAACTCATTTGTAGTAGTAAGTTCATCTCTAAGAATAACTATCTCTCAAGCTCATGTTCATTGTTTCTGGATTGTTGCAAAAATTTCATTCTCCAGCTGAATGAATACACTATTAGCTTTTCCTCATTCTTTAGAAATTTCTTTCAAAGAATAAGCCAGATTATCCTCATTCCTTCTTCTTTCTTCAATTTCATTAGTTAACTTCATTGCCACAAATTCCATCTCAAGATTTAGAGTAGCATTGTTCCTAGCAAGCTTTTCACACTCTTTAGTTATTTCTTTTAGGGTTTGATTTAGATCAATATCTTATGGGCCCTTACTTTCCTTTTGCTTCAACTAACCACATAATTCCTTCATATTTTCTCTTGAATCATTAGTTTTATCCTTCAATGATTGAATGCATTTTTTTGCAGCCACAAGATTTGCTTTTAATTCTATGACTTCTACTTTAGACTGATCAAGACAATCAAGTGCCACCATAGGCTCCCGTTGAATACCACCAGAGTCCATTGTAATCCAAGATCCACCTCAAGCTGTTAAACTTCTGAAGACACCTACTCTAATACCAATTGTTGGACTCTAGGAACATTGAGAGGGGGGGTGCGAATCAGTGTTCCACAATCTTTAAATTTCGATGGAAACATAAGACTATCAACAAGAATATTTAAAATTCAATATTACTCACTACATATAAACTGAGACAAACATGTAAGCACATTAAAGAGAGAATGTAAACACCATAACACAAATTTTTTTACATGGAAACCCTATTAGGGGAAAAACCACTGTGGAGATTAATCCACAATTTATACTCTGTTAAAAGTATGAACAAAAGGGAATGCACATACATTCCATCACACTACCTACAACTCACTACTCAAAATGAGGAAGGCCCGCTGCCTTACAAAATACAAAGATGTTTGTGATTAAAAAAAAAACTTGAACTGAGAAGATAGCATCTACAAATGCTTGGATTTAGTTCCAATGAAGCTCAATTAAAATGATCTTCAACCCTTCTGACTGACTCTAAAATTCTGCTCTGCTCTTCTCTATTTTCTACCCTTTTGAAACTATGCATAGATCACTTCAATCACCCTTCTAATACTCGCACACACATTTGCACACTTCCATACTTCTTCTCTCACACACTAGAATGAGTTACATATCTTACATATATATCCACTAACAAGGATTTCATTACCTCAAGTCAACTTTTACAAAACATGAAATATCTTTCAATGGTCATCTCAAATCACCGATTAAAATTAATGCATGCCCACACAAGTTGGCTAGACTATAGCCAAGACCCAATTCAAAATTACCAAAACAAGAAATATTGAAACAAATACTCCTTATAAATCTGCGACAAGCTATATACACCAGGTCGGCCATAATGAGAAAATAAACAATAAATCATTCTACCAAATCCCTTAACTCATACACCAATTGCTGCAACACCACAAAACTTACCAATGAGATAATCATACGTGCTTAAGAAGCTTTCCTAGGGATCCACAATACAAAATAATAATCTGGCAAAGCATAGAGATTGACTAACTAATCGGATACCCTGTTCTTCATGCTTTTTGCTGGTAAGAGATAGTCTTCTACATTTTCTTGTAGTATAGCTAGATCCTAATCTGCAGACTGAGATAATGACTTCAGTTGCCATCAATGACAACACTAGTAGCCAAAAACAATCTCCCAAGCCATATGCCAATAGGAAGAACTAGTATATTTGGGATTTGTGATATCTAAAAAAGGATTGAAGATGAACCCTGAGAAGGTTAGAGCTATAGTTGAATGGCCTACACCTATGACCATTAGAGAGGTAAGATCATTTAATGGACTAGCAAGTTTTTACCAGAAGTTCATCAAAAAAATTAGTAGTATTTGCACACCTATGACAAAGACAATGAGGGGTGACTGAAAGGAATTCAAGTGGACATCAGGAGCACAAAAGAGTTTTGATTTGTTGAAGCAAAAATTGACAGAACAACCTATGTTAGCATTACTAGACTTTGATAAGGTATTCCAAGTAGATTGTGGTGCTAGTGGAAGTGCAATAGTTGCTATGTTAAGTCAGGAAGGGAGACCAGTAGCCTACTTCAGCCAAAAATTGAATGATGCTAGGAGAAGATATTTAGTTTATGATCAAGAATTCTATGCAATCATACAAGCCTTGAAGAAGAGAAATTACTTGTTACCTAAGGAATTTGTGTTGTATATGGATCATAAAGCTTTACAATGTTTGAATAGTCAAGGGAAGTTGAACCTGATACATATGAGATGGGTATAATTATTATAGAGTTACACTTTTATGTTGAAGCACTAAAGTGGAAACTTAAACAAGGTTGCAGATGCATTGAGCGGGAGAAGAAGTTTGTTGACAAAGATGAAAAATGAAGTATTAGGTTTCGAAGAACTGAACCATATGTATGGGGATGACATTGATTTTTTTGAGACATGGAAGGCTTGCATGGAACCTGTAGAGACAGATAGAAGCAAATGGTTGGATTATTTCATTTAGGAAGGTATGTTATTCAAGAAAAACTAGTTTTGTATCCCTAGAAGTTCAATGAGAGAATTTGATCAAGGAAAAGCATTGCATAGGATTAACAAAACATTTTGGAATTGATAAGACTATAGCATTGGTGAGTGGGAATTATTTTTGGCCATAGTTGTATAAGGATGTCAGGAAATATGTTAAAAGTTGTAGGTTTTGTCAAGTTGCAAAAGGAAATAGTCAGAGCACTAGAATGCATACACCATTGATAGTACCAGAGAGACCATGGGAGGACATTAGAATGGATTTTGTGTTGGGATTACCTAAGACACTAAGAAGATTTGACTCTATACTTGTTGTTGTAGATGGATTTTCTAAGATGGTACATACCAGTGATGCAACACATGTTTTTGACCTATTTTTTAGGGAGATTGTGAGATTACATGGACTACCAAAGAGTATAGTATTAGACAGAGAGACTAGATTCATTGGCTATTTCTAGAAAACATTGTGGAAGAAGATGAAGATAGATTTGAAGTATAGTTCAACATTTCAGCCATAGATAGATGGACAAAGAGAAGTGGTAAACATGAGTTTGGGGAACTTGTTGAGGTGTTTGAATGAAGGAAAATTAAAAAATTGGGACTTAATACTATCACAAGAAGAATTTGCATACAACAATTTAATAAATTGGAGCACATGAGGACACCATTTGAAATTTTGATAGGACAACAACCCATGGGAGTAATAGAAATAAGAGATATTAGTATGGAGAATAAAAGGAGTTCAGAGGTAGAATAATTTGTAGGATTCATGGAAACCATGCATACTCAATTCAAGGTGCATCTGAAGAAGATGAAAAATACCTACAAGGAGAAAGAAGATAAGAAGAGAAGACATAAGGAGTTTGTATTAGGAGAGAAAGTAATGGTATATATGAGAATAGAGAGATTTCTAGTTGGGACATATAATAAGTATTGGAATTTGACATACAGCCTATATTCAACATTGTAGACCCATACTAGTACCATGAAGGAGAGTCACTGAAGGATAGAGAAGTTGGTTTTCCAGACCAAATAGCACATAATACAGAGGAATTGAGGGAATTTTAGACAACAAAGTGGGATGTAGTACCAAAGAAGGGTAATACAAGGAATATCTAGCCAAATGGAAAGGAAGACCAAAGGAAGGTTCATCATGGATTTCCTAGGCTGAGGTGGACTGCATTAGTTTTCCTCTGGGCCTAGTAAAGTGAAAGGCTCAATTTTCTTCAACCTCGTGTGTCTAATGTAGGAGCATTCCAAGTTTCCAGCAATCTTGCATCAACCAAAAATATTTTCATTCATGTTTTCTTGTATTTCAATAGTTAACTATTAGGACCCAATATCAGTTTTCATACTACATTATACTACATTGTAACATCAAAGCTCGCAGAGTAGGACACATGATATTCATTGCAACATTTATATCATATCCAAAATTCAAGTGTTTTACAGATTCCAGTATGAAGATATTGCAAACAAAATATTAGTTGTAATTGGACAAAGAGCATTCATAGATCAGCCCTTGCTTTTCAAGTGTGTAGACCTATCTCGTGACTTGCAGAGCTCAAGAAACCATTTCATATGGATGCACATTCACTAAGGAACCTTTTTTTTGATCTAAATCATGTTTTTCCAAGGATCAAAGGAGAATTAAATGTTTTGGCCGACCTTCACATGTTTCATCAACTTTGGGTTTTGAGACCTCTTGAGGCCGATGCTTTTTAGAGCTGGGAAATAATATATATACATATATTGTGTAGTTGCATTAGGGAGGGTAGTAGAGCTGGTAGAGATACAAAAGTAGGCGATAAGGGTTGTTACCCATATTGTATTTCCAGGCTTAATGCCATATCATTCAGTAATCTATAAGCCGAAAGGAATGGTATGTTGCCTATGAATAATTGATCATTATCTATATATATCCATGTGGGATTGTTGTTCCAATTCTTTGAGTTTTTATTGTATTTAATCTTGCTACAAGGCTAGACAGTCCTATTCCTGGACCCTCCATCCTTGAATGCACCAAGTGGTATTAGAGAAAGTTTGCAAACCTTGGGAGATGAGAGTGAAGTTGAGCAAGAAATTTTGTAAGATCTTTGAGCGGACAGATCACCGACTGTGAGGTAGTTACAACCATGTAGCTAGATCATCGACTTGAGGTAGTTGTGCTAGATCCTAGTAAGAGATGTCATTGAGGATAACTCATTCTACTATTAATGTTGCTGGAAATATGGATTAGATGATGGAAATTATGCGAACAATGAAAGTGAGATTGGATGTTGTTGAAGAAGACAAAAGAAAATGCTTAAACCCTAGACCTAATGATGAAATTGATGATGATGAAGTTCAACCTATAGGCCTAACTAAAGAAACCACTAGAGAGGAAGAATTAGATCAGGTGAAGATGTTGAAACCTAGAATGGAGATTTTGAACAATATTGGTAACCTAAATCCCAAGGAGTTGATTGATTGGATAAATGACATTGAGGATAACTTTGAATATGAAGAAATTGAAGACTTGGAGAGGGTGATATTTGTAAAAAATAAGCTAAAGGAACATGCTGCAATATGGTGGAAGGAAGTTCAATAGGAGAGAAACATAAAAGTAAAAGAAAATATTGTGAAATGGGATAGAATGGTGACAAAATTGAACAACCAGTTTATACCTATGGACTATGAGTTGGAGTTGCTGAAGAGGTTGTAAAACCTAAGATAAAAGGAAATGACTGAAAGAATACACTAAGGAATTTCATAAGATTATTATAAGGACTAGACATAGTGAAGCAAGCAAGGAGAAAGTGGCAAGATATATCAATGGTGGTCCAGGAGCACCTTTCATCAAATATTGTGAATTCAAGATGATGATAAGTAGACTTTAGGATTTTGGGTAAAATGCACTAAATAAGGTCAATGACACTATTTTTTAATGTATTTGGGTCATGTTTGCTTGGTCATTAGGTGTTTAGATGTTTAAACTTCAAAAAGTGAAAAATATTGAAGAGTTTCTATTTATGCAAAAATGCAAAGTTTAAAATGTGGTAAAAAGACAAAATTTGAAGACCAATGGTCACTCAATTTCAAATGGCTGTGTGGGGAAGTTGAAGTAGTTATTTTTAGAGGGATAAGCATAAATATGGAGGAAATAATTGATGGATGTTGCAATTTTGAAGTTTTGAAGAATAAACTAATTGAATACTCCTATTTTAACAATACTTTTTGTGTTTTTTCTATTTTCATAGCATGGTACAGACCCATACTATGTAGAATAGGATGAAATCATTTGGGAATTGGATTCAAATCAATGTTAATAGAATTCTTATTTTTGTAGAGTTTAATTTCATTAAGAAATAAAGTTGTTTGACCCAATTTTCTATAACTCAGTCTGAAAAAAAAGTTCTCTAAGGGTTTGTTGCTTTAAATTAGAAATGAGCCCATTCCACCTTTTGTAAGTGTCATTCCTTAGTGGAATGGGTAGTTTTTATTAGGAATAAATGTTGGGAATGTTTGAGAGTGCAAGGGAGGTCAAATGGTGAGTTGGGCATGATGCCCTAATGGTAGAAAGTGAGTTTCGCTCATGAAATTGAGAGGTTAGAATGAGGAATTGTCTAAATATGGTTAGGGAAGAATTATTTCTTGATATATTAAGCATGTTTAGAGGATATTGAACCTATTTTAGGTGGTGTCAAGTCTTGTTAAGGTCTACAAATGTTTTTTCCATTAAAACCCTAGATTTTTGGCTAGAAAGGAGGGTTTTTGGTTTGGGCACTTTGGAAGTGGAATTTCTAAAAAGTAATGGTGGAATCTTAGGTTTTGATATCTGTATTTTTCTTCCCATATGTGTTTGGTGGTTTTGGAAAACTTTCAAGAAAAATTTCTTTGTTGAAGTAGCCTAATTTCAGGCCTAGTTGGTGTAGAAAACTAGTTTTGAAGAAGTTGTTACAAATAATCCTATTGTGGTTTGTTGATATGTTTTTGGAAACCTTAATGGGTGCTTGAAAAGATGCTAGTCCTAGTTTGAGAGGGCCTCATTGGAGAGATATACCCGATTGAGCCAGTTTGTAGTGCTACAAGGAAGAGTGTAGTTTTGATGAGATAAAGAGATTTTGAGAGTTTGTGATTTGGAAATTTTTGTTGTTGGTTGATATTGTGTTGAGTGTGGTTGCAAGACCTCCCCTGGTTGCTATCAAGTGGTATCGGAATGAAAGTACCAAATCTCTGTGGAAAGATATTGTAGTTTGTGAAAGAAAGATTGGAAGGTGAAGAGGCAAAACTAATAAGATGCCTCCAAAAGGAAAGAATGTGTCAAAGGAGATGAATGACTTGAATATTCAGTATATTAGAGAGATAAAAGAATTGAAAGAGAGGTTGGTAACCTTAGAAACAAACAAGAGAAGAGAAGAAGTTGAAAGTAGTGATTCAGAAGATGAAGATGAGGAAGAGTTTGAAGATGTTGAGGAAGAACTTGATCCAGAAGATTAGAGAATGGCCAAATTGTCGAAGGAAGTCAAAGGTGACAAATATAAAGTGAAAATTGATGTTCAAAAGTTTGGTGGAAACTTGAATGAAAAAGAGTTGTTAGATTGGATCGCTTCTTTGGACAATTGTTTTGCGTGTGAGGACATTCCTAAAGAGTAGAGAGTCAAGATTTCAAAGACAAAGTTAAAAGGTCATGCACTTTTGTGGTGGAATTATCTATAATCAGAAAGCAAGGAAAATCCAAGATTGTATCATGGGACAAGATGGTAGCCAAGATGAAAGGTAAATTTCCCCCTTCTAATTATTCTATTTAGATGTTTAAGAGGTTGCAAAGTTTAAGAAAAAAAGGAAATGGATGTAAAAGCATACACTAAAGAGTTTTACAAATTAAGTACGAGATCTAATCATAGAGAATGAGGATGACAAAAATTTCTAGGTACTTGGGTGGTTTGAGAATGAACATACAGGATGAATTGGCTTTAAAAATTCCAAGGAGTATAGAATAATGTTATCAAATGGCATTGAAGGCTGAAGAAAAAGTAAGAAAGAAGACAAGAGAAGATAGTTAGAGGAAGAGGAACCAAGACAAATAAAAGAGATGAGCAAGTTGCAGATTTTAGAGGTGGTTATAGTTGTAGGTCTAATAGAGATTGCAAGGAGTGATGGTACAGTTGACAATGGTAAAAGTGCAATTGATAAAGGTAGTGGACAAAGATCCAAGCATGAAGTGAAGAGGGAAGTGATGGTAGTTGATGAAAGCATGTGTATTGGTGTAAAGGAGAATGTGACATCAATGATTGGTGATGGAAAAGCTAAGGAACACCCCATAGAGTAGTATGATAGAGTGAAGCATGTTTCAAGAAAAGGCAAGGTCAAGGAAGACAAGGATAGTGAGAATCAAGAACAAAGTAAACCTATTGAAGGAAAACATGAAGGTTAGAAGCATGAAGAGCAAAAAGGTGGACAAGCTACATTAATCTTTCCATAGGTTTTGGAAAAATTACAAGTTGGGGTGTATGGTGTAAGAGCACCTTTGATCAGTAGTCAATTTTAGAGGGAAAAGCATAATATGGAGGAAAGCATCGATGTATGTTGGAATTTTGAAGTTTTGAAGAAAAAACTAATTGAATACCCCTATTTTAACAGTATTTTCTATTTTTTTCTATTTTCAAAGCTTGGTACAGAACCGTACTATGTAGAATAGGTTGAAAGCATTTGGGAATTGGATTCACATCAGTGTTAATAACATTCTTAGTTTTGTAGAGTTGAATTTCATTAAGAAATAAAGTTGTTTGAACCAATTTTCTGTAACTCGATCTGAAAATAGAGCTCATTAAGGGTTTGTCAATTTAAATTGGAAATGAGCCCATTCCACCTTCTATAAGTGTATTGCCTCGGTGGAATCAAAACATGGAATGGGTAGTTTTTAGTAGGAATAAATGTTGGTAATGTTTGAGAGTGTAGGGGAGGTCAAATGGTGAGTTGGAAATGATGCCCTAATGGTAGAAAGTAGTTTTCCTCATGAAATTGAGAGGTTAGAATGAGGAATTTTGTAAATCTGGCTGGTACAACATTATCTTTTGATAGATTAAGCATGCATAGAGGATATTGAACTTGTTTTAGGTGGTGGAAAGTCTTATTGAGGTCTAGAAACGTGTTTTCCATTAAAACCCTAGATTTTTGGGTAGAAAAGAGGGTTTTGGGTTTTGGTACTTTGGAGGTAGAATTTCTGACAAGTAATTGTGGGATCTTAGGTTTTGAAATTTGTAGATTGCTTCCACCAGGTGTTTGGTGGTTTTGGAAAAATTTTCAAGAAAAGTTTCTTTGTTAAAGTGGCCTAATTTGAGGCCTAGTTGGCGTAGAAAACTACTTTTGAAGAAGTTGTTATAAAGAAGACTATTTTGGTTTGTTGATGTTTCTGGACACCTTAATGGGTCCCTAAATTTTTTTTGTTCCTGGTATGAGAGGGCCTCACTAGAGAAATATACCTAATTGAGCCAGTTTGCAGTGCTCCAAGGAAGAGTGTAGTTTTGATGAGCTAAAGAGATTTTGAGAGTTTGGGATTTGGAAATTGTTGTTGTTGGTTGATAGTGTGTTGCATGTGGTTGTAGGACCTCCCCTGGTTGCTATCAAATGGGTTGAGGATGAACAATCACGAAGAGTTGAGTCTAGTAAGGATGAATTCAGTAGAGGAAGCATATCAGTTTGCACTAGGGGTGGAGGACAAGCTAAATAACAGACATGAACAAAGAAAGGGAGGAAGAGGAGGTAGATTTTAGAAAGGAAGGTAACATTCTGGAGTAGAAAAACCGTATGTGGAGCAAAGCAAGGACAAAGATTCATACTGCAAGGAAGAGATGGATTCCAATTTATACAATAAAGGGAGAGATGATGAAAATTCTTATCACCACAATAGAGGAGGGTAAAATTCTTATTGCAATGATGGATACTGGAGATATGAGAAAGGATATGACAAGAGAACTTTCACAAGAACTTATTTTAAGTGTGGAGGAGAAGGACATAGAGCATTTGAGTGTTTCCAAGAAAGTAAGAAGATTGAAAATCGTGCAAGAACCAGATATGTGGAGGAAGAACCAATGGAATCATCGATTTTTGGAGGAAGTCCTAAGAAGGAAAAAACATTATTCATGAGGAGAGCACTGATATAGGAGAAAGAAGTATCTAAGGAAGCACCATAGAGGAAAATTTTGTTTCAAACTAGATGCAAAGTAGGAGGTAAGTGTTGCAAAGTTATCATTGATAGTGATAGTACACATAACCTAGTTTCTAAGGAAATGGTGATAAAATTGAATTTGGAAAGAAGAAAATATCAGAAGCCTTATAGGATAGCCTGGATTCAATATGAGCACAAGATACTAGTAAGTGAGAAATTTCTAGTAAAATTTCATATAGGATCATATCATGATGAAGTACTATGTGATAGTATACCAATGGATGTATGTCATATGTTGTTGGGTAGACCTTGGCAATATGATAAGAAGGCTATACATGATGGGAGAAAGAATTCATATACCTTAACATCCAATGGAATGATAATCACCTTGAAACCTTTGGAAGATGAACCTAAAAGTGAAGTATGTGGTACAACTAAAATCAATTTGGTAGATGGAAGGAAATTTTCTCATGGATTGAGACATGAAAACATTTGTTTTTCTTTGATTCCAAAGAAGTTTGGAGCCCTATATGAAGGGAGAATAATGAGAGAAGAAGAATCACCAAAGAAGGAAGTCACTGAACTATTGACAAAATGCTAAGATATTATATCAGAGATTGTGCCTAATGGATTACCACTAATCTGTAGTATCATTCATCATATAAATCTTATTCCACGAGCTAGTTTTCCAAACAAAGCTACACACTAGATGACACCAAGAAAGAATGCAGAGATAACATAATAGATACAACAACTATTCAAGAAAGGATTGATTAGAGAAAGTATGAGTCCATGTGCGGTACTAGTTATACTCACACCTAAGAAGGATGGAGAATGGAGGATGTGTAAAGATTCAAGAGCTATCAATAAGGTCATAGTGAATTATATATTCCCATTTCCTAGGATGGATGAAATCATGGATAGTTTGAGTGGCAAAGTATTTCACCATGATAGACTTAAAGAGTGGATACCATTAGATCAGGATCAGAGAGGGAGATGAATGGAAGAATTCTTTCAAGACAAATGAGGGATTATATGAGTGGTTGGTCATGCCATTTGGACTAACTATTGCACATAGTACACTTATGAGGCTGATGAATGAAGTCTTGAAGAAATTCTTGGGCAAGTTTTTCATTGTTTATCTGGATGATATTCTAATTTTTAGTAAGACTAAGGAAGAACATTTGGAGAAAATCAAACAAGTATTTTAGAGGCTGAGGGAAGAGAAGTTGTTGATAAATATCAAGAAGTGTAGTTTCATGAAGGAAGAACTAGTATATTTTGGATTTGTGATATCTACAGAAGGATTGAAGATGAAGCTCGAGAAGGTTAGAGCTATAGTTGAATGGCCTACACCTATGACCATTGGAGAGGTAAGATCATTTCATGGACTAGCAAGTTTTTACTAGAAGTTCATCGGAAATTTTAGTAGTATTTGCACACCTATGACAAAGACAATGAGGGGTGACCAAAAGGAATTCAAGTGGACATCAAGAGCACAAATGAGTTATGAGTTGTTGAAGCAAAAGTTATTCAAAGTATATTGTGATGCTAGTGGAAGTGCAATAGGAGCTGTGTTAAGTCAGGAAGGGAGACCAATATCCTACTTTAGTGAAAATTTGAATGATGCTAGGAGAAGATATTCAGTTAATGATCATGAATTCTATGCAATCATACAAGCCTTCAAAAAGTGGAGACATTACTTGTTACCTAAGGAATTTGTGTTGTATATGGATCATCAAGCTTTACTAGATACATATGAGATGGGTATAATTTTTTTAGAGTTACACATTTTTATTAACGCAACAAAATGGAAAGTTAAACAAGGTTGTAGATGCATTGAGCAGGATAAGAAGTTTGTTGATAGAGGTGAGGATTGAAGTATTAGGTTTTGAAGAACTGAAGCATATGTATGAGGATGACATTGATTTTTTTGAGGCATGGAAGGCTTGCAAGGAGCCTGTAGAGACAGATAGAAGCAAATGGTTAGATTATTTCATTGAGGAAGGTATGTTATTCAAGAAAAACTAGTTCTGTATCCCTCAAAGTTCAATGAGAGAGAATTTGATCAAGGAAAAGCATAACGGAGGATTAACAAGACATTTTGGAATTGATAAGACTATAGAATTGGTGAGTGGGAACTATTTTTGGCCACACTTGTATAAGGATGCTAGGAAATATGTTCAAAGTTGCAAGATTTGTCAAGTTGCAAAAGGAAACAGTTAGAACACTGTAATGTATACACCATTAACAATACCAGACAGACCATGGGAGAACATTAGAATGGTTTTTGTGTTGGGATTATCTAAGACACCAAGAGGATTTGACTCTATATTTGTGGTTGTAGATAGATTTTTTGAGATGGCGCATACTAATGATGTAGTACATGTTGCTAACCTATTTTCTAGGGAGATTGTGAGATTACATGGACTACCAAAGAGTATAGTATTAGACAGAGACACTAGATTCATTGGCTATTTCTGGAAAACTTTGTGGAAGAAGATGAAGATAGATTTGAAGTATAGTTCAACATTTCACCCACAGAATGATGGAAAAAGAGAAGTGGCAAATAGGATTTTGGGGAATTTGTTGAGGTGTTTGACTAAAGGAAATGTAGGAAATTGAGGCTTAATACTATCACAAACAAAATTTGCATACAATAATTTAGTAACCCGGAGCACAGGGAGGACACCATTTGAAATTGTGATAGGACAACAACCCAGAGGAGTAGCAAAATTAAGAGATATTAGTATGGAGAATAAAAGGAGTGTGAAGGCAGAAGAATTTTTAGGATTCATGGAAACCATGCATACTCAATTCAAGGAGCATTTGAAGAAGATGAACAATACCTACAAGGAGAAAGAAAATAAGAAGAGAATACTTAAGGAGTTTGTAGTAGGAGAGGAAGTAATGGTATATATGAGAAAAGAGAAATTTCTAGTTGGGACATATAATAAGTTTAAGATGAAGAAGTTTGGAATTTGTAAGATCATTAGGAAGTTTGATTCTAGAAATGCATATGAAGTGGAGCTACTAGAGGAATTTGGCATATCACCGATATTCAACATTGTAGACCCATCCCAATATCATGAAGGAGAGTCACTGGAAGACAAAGAAGTTGGTTTTCTAGACCAAATAGCACATTATCTAGAGGAAATTGAGGGAGTTTTAGACAATAGAGTGGGACGTAGTACCAGAGAAAGGCAATACAAGGAATATCTAGTCAAATGGAAAGGAAGGCTAAAAGAAGATTCATCATGGATTTCCCAAGCTGAGGTGGACTGTATTAGTTTTCCTCTAGCCCTAGGAAAGTGAGAGGCTCACTTTTCTTCAACCTCGGGTGTCTGATGTACTAGCATCCTAGGTTTCGAACAGTCTTGCATCAATTAGAAATATTTGTATTCATATTTTCTTGCATTTCAATAGTTAACTGTTAGGACCAAGTCTCATATTTTCATACCACATTATACTGCATTGTAACATTAGAGCTCATGAAGCAGGACATATGATATTTATTGCAACATCTATATCATATCCAAAATTGAAGTGTTTGGAGATTCCAGTATGAAGATATCGTTAACAAAATATCTGATGTAATTGGACAAAGAGCATTCACATACCAGCCCTTGCTTTTCAAATGTGCAGACATATCCCATGACTTGTGGAGCTTAGGAAAACACTTCATATGGATGCACATTCACTAAGGAGCCTTCATTTTGATCTGAATCATGTTTTTCCAAAGATCAAAGGATAATTAAATTTTTTGGCTGACCTTCACACATTTCATCAACTTTGGGTTTTGAGACCTCTTGAGGTCGATGCTTTTTAGAGTTTGGAAATGATATATATATATGCATTGTGTAGTTGTTTTAGGGAGGTTAGTAGAGTTGGTAGAGATAGAGAAGTAGGAGATAAAGGCTTTGACCCACATTGTATTTTTGGGCTTAATGCCATATCATTCTATAATCTATAATCTAGAAGGTAGGGCATGTTTCCTGTGAATAATTGATCATTATCTATATATATCCATGTGGGATTGTTGTTCCAATTCTTTGGGTTTCCATTGTGTTTACTCTTGCTGCATGGCTGGAAAGTCCTATTCTTGGATCCTCCATCCTTGACTGCACCACTTTAGATATTTGTTTCCATCTTCAAACTTTTTAAGATCTTCAGGAGAAACTTTGATTTCTACTTTGTCAATCATGTAATTTGTTGAGTTTGTGTATTCAATAATAGGAAACTCGTAAGGGAGGAATATGAACTTTTTTACTAGCCATATGTTCAATCTTCAAGATCTTCTGAAAGTGGTCAAACTCCTTCTATGGATTGAATCTCTGATACTAATTGTTGAACATATGGTTTCCATTGCACCCGAAGATCATCCTATTAATTCTTGACACAACTGTCAGAGTTAATGAGTCTACGAGAGGTGATTAAGCCATGTCATGAACCCAAGTGTTGTGCCACATAGAACAAGACTAAGGGTACACACCTTACAAAAAATAATTTTGTAGATAAGCTAATTGCTACAGAGCATGGTTTGGAAGATTTCTTTAAGGAAGGAAGTGCAATTTTGCATGTAATATTTTTTGAATATGTGCACTGCATTGGCCAAATACTTGAATTTTAGTGGCCATAAAAAATGGAATATAAAATGGGATGAAAATTATAACAAGCTAACAAGTACTTAATTTTCCATCTTTTCATCAAAGTTAAATCAAAATATTTAATCCATATAATGACATGGCATTCAAAGCTCCTAGTTGTCTACAATCATCCCTATAGTTTTGGCACCTTTTTGTCATTTTGTGACCCACTTAGCATTAACCCCAATGGTTTTTTGAAGGAATTTATGTTCATTATGGATAGAGAGACCTAAATAATTCACCATTCATATTCTCCATTATACATCATCATTATAGAATTATAAATATCTCCTACAACTTCAAATTTCATTTTATCTTCTAGTGGAAGGTTCTTTTTGTCTTTTACAAAGCAGTTGTCTTAGTTTTGTCTTATCCTAGGACATTATTTTCAAATTGAAATGTAAAATATATCCATGGACTTAATCTTGAAGGTCCCTTGTTTCTATTAAAGGGAATTCATGACCATTTTGTAAACGATATTAGATTTTTGTAAGAATAAGAGTCTATTCTAGTTTGTATAAGTCTAGTATGGGTTTCTAGAGAAGAATTGAGAATGTAATTACTAATTTTGTATAATAGTACTAGCTCTGTACATGAATATAGTATGAAAATCTCACTATCAATTGTCTCTTCAATTGTATACTTCTTTCACTTACGAAAACAAATTGATCAAGGACCATTTCTGTTCATCTTTGGAAATTCTCTAAAATTGAGGGTTTCTTTTATAACTTCTAGTCAAGTAATATATTAAATTGTTATATAAGGAATATTAAAGGTTTTGACTATATACATGGATTTTTAGGATGATTTGGTTGTAGATTATGAGTAATAACATTGTAAGCCATTGATATCAGTATTTTATATAATTAGGTGAAAATATATTATTAAAGATTTAATATCTTTTTCTTTGACTCTGTTGCCTAGATGTAAGGCACTAATCTAAATGTATGTTTTGGTTAAGTTTTACAGATCACCAAAATTCAAAATCACATTTCCCTTCATGTTGTAATTTATTTCATAATATTATTTCCATGTAATTAGATATAGAATGAATAAAACATCCAAAAATCTATCCCATAAAGCCTATTGTATCTATAATTCTTGGTGACTTTGAGAGAACATATCTATTTCAAAGCAATATCCTATATAAATTTTTTGAAATCCCATTAGATATTGTACAAGACTACCCTCATATTTTCTCAGATCTTGAAGTGTAGAGAAGAACATTGATAAATCCTTCAATTCTTTGTTGGCCAAGCTCTTGTAACATTTGAGCATCAGAGCTAGCTACTTCTTTAGATAGTTTCATAAATCAATTAGAATTATAAAAAAACAAACCAATACTTTGGATAGCCTAACTTTAAATGAAATTGATCTAGCATCAATAAAATGGTGAATAAAAAATCCAACTGTTTTATTTCAAATTTGAGTGGGAGAATTATTGAACCTATCCTAGGAAAAACAAAACCATCATAAGTTTTTAGCCATTCTTTTGACTGTTCATAATTATATTTGTAAATTTCATGCATAGATAAAAATTATTTTATGATAGCATTCTCTAAATATGTAGAATCAATGAGTATTCCCCTTGCTAGTTTATCATTAATACAAGTGGTGATATAGAGAGGACAATTGTATATATGCATAGATGCATCAATATGTGTAAAAGTAATATTAGGCTTGCACAAGTGGTTTGGACCTTATGAGTTTGAAATTATATTTTGTTTATCATGTTAGAAATATCACCATATTCTCCATCATTATAACTACATTACACAAAGCTGGATGAATGGCTTGTTAATGGGTTGGTGAATATTTGTAAGTTTTGGTTAGGCAGTGAGACTAATTTATTTCTATTGTTATTAACACTAGCCAATTAGATTTTATTAGAATCAATGAGGCCTTGTACTTGGTTCTTAGGAGGTATACATTGTTTTGTATCATTTCCAAGTGTATGATAATATTGAAAAAAATATTTTGCATTGAGTTTTGGCAGTAATGGTTTACTTGTGTCAACATGCCTAATCATATAGAGTTGAATTAGGTTCTTAATTAATAATTTCAATATATCATATGGACACATGCCTATTTCTACTTCTATTTCAACTGAGTTCAACAACTCAAATGAAGATGAGTCATGAAATCCCACCTTGGGGAACTCTCCTATGCACTCTTCAGCTCATGAAAATACCTCAGATGTACCCAACACCCCCCCATTTCTAACCCTAACCCATAAAATTCTCCCAACCTGTGCATTAATCTAGAGGGAACCAAAATTGAACCTATGTCAGTTCGTGCCCCTGTTGACCACCTAGGAGAAAAATGAAATCTCAAAAACAATTAACATTCATAAGGATATCATGAAGTGGCTCTTGGTCCAACTAGCCACGACTAAGAAAATAATTCAAATTCTTGAGCCTAAAAGGTTCTCAAGCAATAGGCCTTGTGGCTAGTTGAGGTGGAGAACAAGGAGCACTGGGACATCATTGCTTCTATGGCAAGTCTTTGGAGAAGTGGTAAAGCTGGGAAAATGAGGTGGATGATTTATGGGCCATTGTTGGTATGAAGGAAGAAAAAAATAATTTACTAACTAAAATTCATGCCATCCATCAGAACTAGGAGAAGACTATGCAATGCCTCAAGGTCATCACTGATTATAGTAAAGAAATTGTAAAGAACACTACCCTCACCCTTCTATTTTTCAAGATGAGTTAAGGAAGTGCTAGTGAAAGCAGGTTGCGAATGGTGTGGAGGATGGTCATATCCAGAAGAAGGGTAAAATGGCACACACCTTGGCTCATGATGGCATGATGAATACCTAGGCCATTCAATAGGGGCCTATGACTTTAGAAAAGAAGTTGTAGTTCCTATCTCATGAATGGAATGTGATCACTAGTCTAAAGTTTTTGGGAGACCTATAGGTGTCATGTGGTTCTCTGTTGGTCCTAGTTTTGTGGGCTTTTCTGGATGTTTTATTGTTTGTCAAATTGTTTAAGCTTTAATTTCTATTTTAATTTTTTAGATTTCTCATTGCTCGTGAGTTCCTCATCTGCATCTATGGCTATTTTGTAATGGGTTATAGCCCTTCTAGTTTTAATCTAATCAAAACATTATTCTACGAAGAAATTCACAAAATTATGTGAATTTTCTCTCTTGGCTGAAACTAATAAGGAACTTGTTACTTGTAGCGGTGACATGTGTTTTAATGTTATTGGTAGATTGGGGAGTTTTTATCTTTATGAAGTTTTTATTTCTCTTAAATCATGGGAAACTATTTTGAGGTATGGATTCAGATTGACTATTAGGATTTGATGAAGGTGTTCCTTCATACTAAGTAATCAAAAAATTCACAATTCTAGATTTTTCTTCCTTCAAAATGGTGGATGATGGTTTCAATCCTTGTGAATTTTTGTTATGTTGATGATGATGTGAATTATGACTAACTGAGTAATTAACTAACTATGTAAACTATGAAAATTCAATAGTCTATTTCAAATGAAGATGAAAAAATAGAATCCAAAAATGCATAAATTAGACATAGAGATACTTGGGGTATAAATTTGAGCTTGAATTGGTTGGTCTAGGGAATAGTGTGCCCTCAACTATTCTCCTTTTTTGCAAGATCTTAAAGTACAATCCTGAGGTCCCTAGTTTGTAGCTCTTATTATTCTACAGGTATTTCTGAAACTTTATTTGTTGATGAGAAAATTGAGTTTCTATGTCTTGACAACTTGTAAGTTTGATTGCATAAATGAGAAATTAGTCTTTTATCTTCCTTTGATTATCTTTATATCTGAAAACTAAACACATGATAAAGGGTGGAGGGATTTTCCATAGAGGAGCTTCCCTAAGTCAAATTTCATTTTGGTATTTCTAAATCCATGACAACTATGATGATATGAAAAGAGAGCTTACACTTGGTAGGATAGATGCTAAATGATAAATAAGGATTGAATTGACTAATTATATAGCTCACCATTCAGATCTACATTCCTTGATGGGCTAAAGTCATGTACTCATAACCTTCAAGAAAAAATTGAAATCTTTATTGAAATCCTACAAGTGTTACTGCTCACAAAACAAATAATAACGAAACATGAAAAAACTTACATGAAAACATTCTTGATGCTTGAAATGGATAAATGCTACTAAAATACTGATAAACCTACTTGTTGTGTGGTCTCACAACACATCCCAAGAGTGTAAGGATTGGGGATCCAATTTTAAAAAATTAACTCTTATGGCAAGTGTTGGTTGGCTAATGATCACCAGGAGAGAAAATGTTAAAGTGGAGATTTCTAGAACAATTCATGGTTTTAATACCAGGTGTTGAATACAATGGGTATCGAGGTATTGGCGTACTAGGTCGATGTCAATGCTTTAAGCGAAGTCTAGTAAGTTGTTGCAATCCATGACTAAAAAAACAAGGAATATAAAGGTTTTTGTGGTAGCTATGGTCTAGGTGAATTTTGTTCCAATAAAGTTGAAATATGTTGGGTGCAAGGTGTTGGGTACTAGGTAAAAGAACCATTGATGATGAAGTTTCAAAGTTGGTTTATTTTTTTTCAAATTCCTAAAATGTTTGGTAGTCTACCTAAAGTGATAATTACAAGAGAGTGCATTAAAGGGTGTTATTTATGGCTTGTTTTCAAAGTTGATTTATGATTAGCGATGGTTTTATATTAATGAGTCTTATTAATTTTATTTAAAATAGATTGATATATAGAATTATATGTGCAAGAGAAATAGGTTGTTGGACTATGTTTTGGTATGGATAGTTAGGTAAATTTGGATTGCAATCAAATTTGATGATGTTACTAAGTTTGGTAGTGCACTCTAAAATCTCGTGTGAGAACAAAGCTTTTCACTAAGAAACACCAACAATCAGGAGATAGGGGATGCAAGTATTATCCATGTGATGAATGAGGGTGCCTAGCTCTGGGGTGATCTACTTTTAGGTGTTTTAGCCTGAAGCCCAAACCTAAATGTAGGAACAAAAGTGTTGATGGATTTGAATAACTAGTTCCACCTGATCGCTCTAAATATCTAATAGAGGAAGTTCCTACTATAATGTTTTTGACAAATCTGCTCAATTTAGTTTGATTTCCTAATCAAATTTTAAAGAAATAAGTTTGGAAGTTTCAAACTGTTGAATAAGGTCAAAATTTGTTGATTTATTCAAAAGTTATCTTCCCGGCTGTCATGTGCCATGTGCCTTGCTATGACTCGTCCCTTGGATTCCCTCTTGTGTGTTGATTGAATTTCTCAAGTGTCTTGTTATTATAAAATGTCGAGGTTTTCTTCATTTCATTTTCAAGTTTAGAATTTGTTGATGTGACCAGAGAACAAAAAAAATTCAAGTTTTGTTCTTTTTCCTATTTTCTAGTCCATTCCAAATTAAAAAATTGTATGTTTCAATAGAAGTTAACTAATATTATTGTTAATCTCAAAGCAATTTCTTGATATGAAATCTTACATAGCTAATTGTTTGTTCCTATCAGATAGGACTTTGTGTTGCATAATTTAAGGGTGCATAATAACACTATCTAGTGGAAAATAATCCCCCTTTCTTTAAACACTTGCATCATTTTATTCCTAGTTCTGAAGCAATCTAGTGACGTATAGAATGGTTATCTTTAGCTTGGTTATTTCTTGAGGCATGTGTGGATAATACTTAGGAGAAAGTTTACTTTCCAGTAATATTTTATGTTTTATTTTAGAATAGACGCTCTATATTCTAGGAAATGTTCCAAAAATGATAAATACATGAACTTTTATTATAAATATTTTGATTCCATGAAGTTGTTGAATGCTTAATGCTAAATCTACTTAAGTGTATGCAAGTTAATTTGAGGTTCATGAAATATTGTAGTAACAAAAAGTATTCCTTTTTCCTTACTAGCTTTGATAATTGACATTAAAACTGAATTAATGATGTCTTGGAGTGGTGTTGTAATGTGTTGTAAACATTCACACTATTCTAGGACCTTTATTTGACTAAAAAATACCTTAATTGATCCTTTGTAAAGTATTGTAAAGTGTTGTAATACACTTTCATACTTTTCTACAATGTATTTGCTTAATTAAGACTAATGGACCTCTTTTAATAAAATGTATGTAAATTTGTACCTTGTTTAAGTATTCTAAAGCGTTATAAGGCACTTTCACACTTGTCTAGGTGGTATTAATTAATTGAAGGTAATTGGATTAAATAACCCTCTTTTAATTCAAATTTAAGCCTTAATTTTGACACCTTCCGAAGATCTATCCCAATACTCATGATTTAATAAATAAAATATTTCATTGGGTGAAGTTAGGTCATGGAAAATGGTGCTAGAAACCATTTTCCCTAGGTGGTGAATTGGTCCTCCCTTAACAAGACCCCCATTTTTTAGTTGATCTGAAATGGGATTTTAGTCTTCTTTCAATTCCACGGGGTTAGGTCTTGGTAAATTGATCTAGAACCCATTCACCCTAGGTGGCCAATGGGTTCTCCCTTAATGAGACCCCCCTTTTTGAATTTCATTCTAGAGGCAATTTAATAATGTTTGTTTATAGATCTAGTGTCAGCCTTAATTGTTTGAATTTCAGGGTTAATCTCCTAATTTAGTATAAATAAGGGGTTAATTCACATTGTTTATCCTAACAAGATCCAAAAATTCATTCTAAGTCTCCAAGCATTCAATTTTGCAAGCATTAGAGAATTTCAAGGGCATTCATAAGGAATTTCAAGGTAGATTGCAAGAGTTCATTGTAGCAATTCAAGATCAATTCATCATGTCAAGGGTTTGATGCATGCATTCATGTTGTTGAGCTAAAGAGGTGGATGTAGCATTGCATATCTACTTGCAAGCATTGTTCACATCATATTCAAGGATCCAAGATCTACATTCTTCATGGCCACTAAATGTTATATTGTAGATTTGTTTCACAAGACATCATCCAAGGTGATATCATTTACATTACCTCATGTTTCATGCTTCATTTCATTCATTCCATCATTTTGTTTGCTTACCTATAAGGGGTCTGATTGAGGAAAAACCCCATTCACTAACTATCAACAATTTTTTCTACCCTTGAGTGTGTGATTGTAGATTTATAGGTTGAAGATCAATAGGTTGAAGATCAAGTGGATTAATTTTGGAGCAAAATTGTCAAAGTTGCAAAGTTGAAAAATTTTTCATTCAAAGTGCAAAATCAATGAATGAAAGCTACAGAATTGCATACACATTATCAAAAGTTGATAGCAGGGAATTTGATAGTGTAGAAATCAAGGAATAAGAACCTGATCTCAATTTTAGAAACCCTAACAGGGACCCATTTGCCACTAAGGCACATGAGTCATCTGTAGCTCAAAAACAACTTTTTAATTAGGTGCACAACTTTTAATACTCTAAAAAATTTCCCCATAGTTTCTAGAATAGTTAGGTAGCATTTCTAACTATTATTTCCATCTTTTTTCCTTGATAATTAAATGTTCCATAGTCAAAAAATATTTGGTTCATCATCTTGATCCATTCATCTTGATGGTGAACCCTATTTTTCCATGTTTCAAATATTATAACAATTTTTTTATTTCATGAAGTTAGTGAATGACTGGACTAAGAGTATGTTTCTATCTTTTGGATACTATTTAATCCGTAACATAAGTTTACCCCTTGTGTTTAATAGTAATATCAGAAAAAACCATGAGTGAGTTGAGTGCGTCAAGACTTGACATAAATGAGCCTTGGGATCAAATTGAGTTCACCTTAGATTTAGGTTTCTCAATGGATTCTTTCAAGAAATGTAGGTTTCCACAATACTTTGTGAAAATTTATTTGCCTGCTAGTGTGTGTGTAATATCTGTCAATAGAAGTGGGGCTAGAAGGAGGGCCCTTTGGTGTTTTCACTTGATATTATTGTCTCGATTGCACATTCAAAGTCCACTTGTGAGTTAGAAATGTAACTAGGTTTGTAATGGAGAGTGAAAAGCAGATTGATAAGCTCTAGAAAATACTTAACCAAAGGCCCTTTCCCTTAAGTCTATTCACTTTTGGTAGGGTTGTAGAGTGCAAGATCCATGACATGAGTGATCATAGTGAACTTCAATGTAAAGGTTTCCTGACTAGGCTATGGTTGGCTACTCATTAGGTAATTTTGTTAATGGAGGTGTCCCTAAGTGCAAGAAGAAATGAACCATTCCTAGAAATGAAAATTGCATATATGCATAAATGCATCAATATGTGTAAAAGTACTATTAGGCTTGCACAAGTGTTTTGGACCTTATCAGTTTTAACTTATGTTATGTTTATCATGTTAGAAATATCACCATATTCTCCATCATTATCACTACATTACACAAAGTTGGATGAATGAATTGTTAATGGGTTGGTGAATATTCATACATTTTGGTTAGGCAGGGAGACTGATTTATTTCTATCATTATTAACACTAGCCAATTAGATTTGATTAGAATCAATGAGGCCTTGTATTGGGTTCTTAGGAGGTATACATTGTTTTGTATCATTTCCAAGTATATGATGATATTGAAAAAATATTTTGCATTGAGGTTTGGCAGTAAAGGTTTACCTGTGTCAACATGCCTAATCATAGGGAGTTCAATTAGGTTCTTAATTAATAATTCCAATATTATCACATGAACCCATGCCTATTTCTACTTCTGTTTCGGGGGAGTTCTACAACTCAAATGAAGATAAGTCATGGAATCCCACCCCAGGGAATTCACCTTTGCACTCTTTTGCTCATGCAAATACCTAGGATGTACCCAACACCCCCCCCATTTCTAACCCTATCCCACAAAAATATCCCAACCTATGCATCAATCTAGAGGGAACCAAAACTAAACCTAGGTCAGTTTGTGTACTTGTTGACCCCCTAGGGAAAAAAATGAAATCTCAAAGACAATTAACATTCATAAGGATATCATGAAGTGGCTCTTGGGCCAACAAGCCATGACTAAGAAAAGAATTAAAATTCTTGAGACTGAAAGGATCTCAAGCAACAGGGCTTGTGGCTAGGGGAGGTGGAGAACAAGGATCACTGGGACATGGTTGCTTCTTTGACAAAGTAACTTGACAAGTGGTAGAGGTGGGAAAATGAGGTGGATGATTTATGGACCATCGCGGGTATGAAGGAAGAAAAAAATACTTTACTGACTGAGATTCATGCCATCCATCAAAACTAAGAGAAGACTATGCAATGCCTCAGGGTCATCACCAATTATAGTAAAGAAACTATCAAGAACACTACCCTCACCATTCTATTTTTCAGGATGAGTTAAGGAAGTGCCAAGGAAAGAAAGTTGTAGATAGTGTGGAGGATGGTCATATGTAGAAGAAGAAGTGTAAAAAGGTAGAAACCTTGGCTCATGATGGCATGATGAATACTTAGGCCATTCAATAGGGGCCCATGACTTTTGAAAATAAGTTGTAGTTCCTATCTTAGGAATGGAATGTGATCACTAGTCTCAAGTTGTTGGGAGACCTATAGGTGTCATGTGGTTCTTTGTTGGTCCTAGTTCTATGAGCTTTTCTGGCTGTTTTATTGCTGGTTGAATTGTTTAAGCTTTAGTTTCTATTTTAATTTTTTGGATTTCTCATTGCTCGTGAGTTCCTCATCTGCCTCTATGGCTATTTTGTAATTGGTACTATCCCTTCTAGTTTTAATCTAATCAAAAAATTATTTTATGAAGAGATTCACAAAATTATGTGAATTTTCCATCTCTTGGCTAAAACTAATAAGGAACTTGTTACTTGTAGTGGTGACATGTGTTTTAATGTTATTGGTATTTTGGGGAGTTTTTATCTTATTGAATTTTTTATTTTTCTCTTAAATCATGGGAAACTATTTTTAGGTACAGATTCAAATTGACTAGTAGGAGTCGATGAAAGTGTTCTTTCATACTAAATAATCACAATTCACAATTCTAGATTTGTGTTCCTTCAAAATGGTTGATGATAGTTTCAATCCTTGTGAGTTTTTGTTATGTTGATGATGATGTGAATTATGATTGAATGAGTAATTAAATAACTATGTAAGCTATGAAAATTTAGTAGTCTATTTCAAATGCAAGAGGAAAACATAGAATCCATAAATGCATAAATTAGACATAGAGGTACTTGGTGTATAAATTTGAGCTTGAATTGGTTGGTCTAGGGAATAGTGTGCCCTCAACTATTCTCCTTTTCTGCAAGATCTTAAAGTACAATCCAGAGTTCCCTAGTTTGTAGTTCTTGTTCTTCTAGAGGTATTGTTTAACCTTCATTTATTGATGAGAAAATCAAGTTTCTATGTCTTGATAACTTGTAAGTTTGACTGCATAAATGAGAAATTAGTCCTTTATCTTCCTATAATTTTCTTTATATCTGAAAACCTAAACACATGATAGAGGGTGGATGATTTTTCCATAGAGGGGCTTCCCTAAGTCAAATCTCATTTTGGTATTTCTAAATCCACAACAACCATGATGATATGAAAAGAGAGCTTAAACTTGGTAGGATAGATGTTAAATGATAAATAATTATTGAATTGAATAATTCTATAGCTCCCAACTCAAATCTACATTCCTTGATGGACTAAAGTCATGTACTCATAACCTTCAAGAAAATATTCAAATATTTATTGAAATCCTACAAGTGTTAGTGCTCACAAAACAAATAATCATGAAACATGAAAAAACTTACATAAAACCATTCTTGATGCTTGAAATGGATAAATGCAACTAAAATACTGATAAATCTACTTGTTGTGTGGTCTCACAACATACCCCAATAGTGTAAGGATTGGGGACCCAATTTTACAAAATTAATGCTTATGGAAAGTGTTGGTTGGCTAATGATCAGCAAGAGAGAAAATGTTAAAGTGGGGATTTATGGAATAATTCATGGTTTGAAGATACCAGGTATTGAATACACTAGGTATTGAGGTACTAGGGTACCAAATTGGCATAAATTCTTTAAGAAAAGTCTGTTAAGTTCTTGTAATCCAAAAGTAAAAAATTGAGGAATATAAAGGTTTTGGTGGTAACTTTGGTCCAGATGAGTTTTGTTCCAATAAAGTTGAAATATGTTAGGTGCAAGCTATTGGGTACAAGGTAAAAGAACCATTGGTGCATAAGTGTTAAAGTTGGTTGTTTAATTTTTCTCAAATTCCTAAAATGTTTGGTAGTCTACCTAAAGTGACAATTACAAGAGAGTGCATTAAAAGGTGTTATTTATGGCTTGTTTTGAAAGATGATTTATGATTAGTGATGGTTTTATATTAATGAGTCTTATTAATGTTATTTAAAAGGGAATGATATATGAAATTTTATGTGCAAGAGAAATAGGTCATTGGACTATGTTTTGGTATGGACAATTAGGTAAATTTGGATTGCAAGTAGATCTGATGATGTTACTAGGTTTGGTGGTGCACTCTAAAATCTCATGAGAGAACAAATTTTTACACGAAGAAACACCAACAATCAGGAGACTAGGGATCCAGGTATTATGCATACGATGAATGAGGGTGCCTAGCTCTAGGGTGATCTACTTTTAGGTGTTTTATCCTAAATCCCAAACCTAAATGTAGGAAAAAAAGTGTTGAAGGATTTTAATAACTAGTTCCACCTGATTGCTCCAAATATCTATGAGAGGAAGTTCCACCCTCTTTTTTTGACAAATCTACTCAAATTAGTTTGATTTCCTAATCAAATTTTAAAGAAATAAGTCTAGAAGTTTCAAACTGCTGAAGAAGGTCAAAATTTGTTGATTTATTCAAAAGTTATCTTACTGACTATCATGTTTCGTGTGCCTTGCTGTGACTCATCCCTTGGATTCCCTCTCCTATGTTGTTTGAATTTCTCGAGTGTCTTGTACTTATTAAAGGTAAGGAGTTTCTTCATTTCATTTTCAAATTTAGAATTTGTGGATGTCAGAGAACCAAAAAAATTCAAGTTTTGTTCTATTTCCTATTTTCTAGTCCATTCCAAATTAAAAACTTGTATGTTTCATTAGAAGCTAACTAATATTAGTGCTAATTTCAAAGCAATTTCTTGATGTGAAATCTTACGTTGCTGATTGTTTGTTCCTATCGGATATGACTATGTGTTGCACCATTTAAGGGTGCATGCTAACACTATCTAGTGGAAAATAATCCCCCTTTCTTTAAACTCTTGCATTCTTCTATTTCTAGTTGTGAAGCAATCTAGTGACGTATGAAATGGTTTTCTTTGGCTTGGCTATTTCTTGAGGCATGTGTGGATAATACTTAGGAGAAATTTTACTTTTTAGTAATATTTTATGCTTTATTTTAGAATAGATGCTCTATATTTCAAAAAATGTTCCAAAAATGATAAGTACATGAATTTTTATTATTAATCTTTCGATTCCATGAAGTTGTTGAATTCTTAATGCTAAATCTACTTAAGTGTATGCAAGTTAATTTGAGTTTAATGAAATATTGTAGTCATGAAAAAAGTATGCCTTTTTCCTTACTAGGTTTGATAATTGAGACTAAAACTGAATTAATAATGTCTTGGAGTGGTGTTGTAATATGTTGTACAAATTCACACTATTCTAGGACCTTTATTTGACTAAAACATGTCTTAATTGATCCTTTGTAAAGTATTGTAAAGTGTTGTAACACACTTTCACACTTTTCTAGAATGTATTTGCTTAATTAAGACTAATGGGCCAATTTTTATAAAATGTATGTAAATTTGTACCTTGTTTAAGTATTGTAAAGCTTTATAAGGAACTTTCACACTTGTCTAGGTGGTATTAATTAATTGAAGGTAATTGGAGTAATTAACCCTCTTTTAATTCAAATTTAAGCCTTAATTTTGACATCTCCCGAAGATCTATCCCGACATTCATGATTTAATAAATAAAGTATTTCATTGAGTGAAGTTAGGTCATGGAAAATGGTGCTTGGAACCATTCACCCTAGGTGGCGAATTGGTCCTCCCTTAACAAGACCCCCATTTTTTAGTTGATCTGAAATGAGTATTTAGCCTTCTTTTAATCCCTTGGGGTTAGGTCTTCGTAAATTGATCTAGAACCCATTCACCCTAGGTGGCCAATGGGTCCTCCCTTAATGAGACCCCCCTTTTTGATTTTCATTCTAGTGGCAATTTAATAATGTTTTTTTCTAGATCTAGTGTTAGTCTTAATTGTTTGAATTTTAGGGTTAATCTCCTAATTTAGTATAAATAAGGGGTTAATTCACATTATTTATCCTAACAAGATCTAGAAATTCATTCTAAGTCTCCAAGCATTCAATTTTACAAGCATTAGAGAATTTCAAGAGTATTCATAAGGAATTTCAAGGTAGATTTCAAGAGTTCATTGTAACAATTCAAGATCAATTTATCATGTCAAGGGTTTGATGCATGCATTCATGTTGTTGAGCTAAAGAGGTGGATGTAGCATTGAATATCTACTTGCAAGCATTGTTCACATCATATTCAAGGATCCAAGATCTACATTCTTCATGGCCACTAAATGTTAGATTGTAGATTTGTTTCACAAGACATCATCCAAGGTGATATCATTTACATTACCTCATGTTTCATGCTTCATTTCATTCATTCCATCATTTGGTTTGATTACCTATAATGGGTTTGACTGAGGAAAATCCCTATTCATGAACAATCAACAATTTTTTCTACCCTTGAGTGTGTGATTGTAGATTTATAGGCTGAAGATCAATTGGAGTAATTTTGGAGCAAAATTGTCAAAGTTTCAAAGTTGCAAAAGTTGTCATTCAAAGTTCAAAATCAAGGAATGAAGTTTTTAGAATTGCATACACACTATCAAAAGTTAATAACAGGGAATTTGAGAGTGTAGAAATCAAGTAATATGATCTTGATCTTAATTTCAAAAACCCTAATAGGGACCCATTCACCACTGAAGGTGAATAAGTCATTTGTAGCTCAAAAACAACAACTTTTTAATCAGGTACACAAATTTTTATGCTCTAAAAAATTTCCAATAGTTTCTATAATAGTTAGGTAGCATTTTTTACTATTGTTTCCATATTTTTTCCCTCATAATTAAATGTTCCATAGTGAACAATAGTTGGTTCATCATCTTGATCCATTCATCTTGGTGGTGAACCCTATTTTTTTATGTTTCAAATATTATTACAATTTTTTCATTTCATGAAGTTAGTGAATGACTGGACTAAGATTATGTTTCTATCTTTTAGATACCAGTCAATCTTTAACATCTATTTACCCCTTGTGTTTAATAGTAATATCACAACAAACCATGAGTGAACTTAGTGTATCAAGACCTGACATAAATGAGCCTTGGGATCAAACTGAGTTTTTCTTAGATTTAGGTTTTTCCAATGGATTCTTTCAGGAAATGTAGGTTCCCATAGTACTTTGTGAAAATTTGTTTTCCTGCTAGTATGTGTGTGTGTGTAACATCTGTGAAAATAGAAGTGGGGCTAGAAAGAGGGCCCTTTGGTGTTTTCACCTAGTATTGTTGTCTCAATTGCATATTCAAAGTTCACCTGTGAGTTAGAAATCTAAGTAGGTTTGTAATGGAAAGTGAAAAATAGATTGATAAGCTCCAAAAAATCCTTAACTAGAGGCCTTTTCCCTTAAGTTTTTTTACTTTTGGTAGGGTTGTATATTGCAAGATCCATGACATGACTAATCATAGTGAACTTTATTGTAATTTTTTCCTGACTAGGCTATGTTTGGGTACTCGCAAGGTAATTTTTTTAATGGAGGCATCCATAAGTGCAAGAAGAAAGTAACCATTACTAGAAACATGTTTGAATTCTAAGAAAGTTACTAACCCTAGTGAAACTAGAAATTTTGGTGATTTAATCTTTAGACTAAACAGATTCATTAACTATAATTGCTATGAAGAGATTCCAAAAGCTTTGTAGGAAAAGAAGCGAAGTCATCAAAATTATTAATATCACATTTTATGCATGAATTTGAAAGAAGAAGGTCAACAATATTCACACATGTGGATGATAATGAGAAGAAAGAATGGGTGAAATGATTGGGAGATGCATTATTTTTTCTCCTAATTGTGAATCCACAACTTTAAAGGGAAGAAATTATTGATTTTACACAAATTGCAAAATATTAGGTTTTAATTTTCCCCTTTCTAATAATTGTGCAAATTGTATTAAGGACTGGCCTAATGAAATGATTAGTGATGTTAACATCGAGGATAATATGGGTAACAAAAGAAGTTCTAGGGAGGGAGAAAATCAATAAATAAACACTACTCATGGAAAAAATAAAAATGAAATTGAAGACCATGAACGAAGAATGGAAGAAGGTACATGACAAAGAAGATGGCGAAGGTGTGTGCAATCGATTGTTAATAAGGTCATTTCCATACATCTTACCCAAATTATTTGTAAGTATACATTCAAATTTTTATTTATCAAATGTAAAAAATTAAATAATTCTTGTTTATAGTGGGTTGTCCAAAATTTATTTGACTGAATTAAAAGATAAACCTACTAGGATTCGAAAAATGAGCACTATGAAGTTAGTGGTAGAAATTAGAGTAAATTGCTTAATTAGGGTTAACCATTTGATTAGGGTAACTTATAATTATTTAGGTTAGTTTTCTTTAGTCATTTTTCCTTGCTTTTTCGTTTTGTTCCCAATATTAACAAATTCTTCTTAACCTAAAACACATGATGATTGAATTCTGAAAACATTTCCACTATAAGTTCAAGAATGTAAAACCATTTGGAATAAATACACACATGAGTATAGAAAAGAGAAAATTTCATTATATTTTGTATGTACATGGAAATACAAAATTCTTGTTGTAGGGAGATAGAAAAAGGAAATAAAAAAGGATGGTTGGATGTTGGCAAAGTAGTACCAGCATAGTTGGAAAGTAGGTTACTCAATTTGGTATGCTTCATCTTGGAGGAGTGTATACCCCAGGTAGGTGTTGTCCCTATGGTCTTCAAGGTTGGGGGTATGCAAAGTAGTAAGGTAGGGAAAAAGAGGAACTACTTCCCCTTGTTCTAGAAACAATGGAATGTCATTAATAGATTGAATTCCTATGGTTGTATGAGAAACAACGAGAACATGGTCAAAATTTCCAAAGAAAATTTGTGACAATATCATCACCATAGCATAATGAACTTCAACTATTGGGAGGTCAAGGTCCAAAAGAGAAGCAACAAACTGCGAAGCCAGATCTGAATTTATCCTATAGTAGGCTTTGACATTCATGAAATTCTCTCTAAGGAGCATACATAGAAATGCCTTAGTAAAATTAGTCCAAAGGAATAACCCTTTTCTAAGACTCTGTGTTGTAATAATGCCTAGAAATCTAGTTTGGCTACAAAAAAAGTGAGGCAAATGGGAGTATCCATATCCTAGAAGTAGGAAAGCACACAGAGAAAAAATAGATAAATGAAAGAAATTGAAGATAAAAGTGAGGAATTTGAAGGAAAGTGTTGAATTTATAGAAAGATACCATGTGAGAAATGTGTGGTACATAGTTTCCCAAATAGAATGTCTTGGGAATGCAAGTTGAGGTGGAAAAAGGTCACTTTTCTACAAAATTAAAAGTTAAATCAAATAAATTCTCACAAAACTGGTGTTCAGTGCTTCAAAGTTTGCTAGTACGAAGATCATGGATCAAGAAAAGCTGAGATTTTAGAATTAAATGTGGTCATTTCAATTTATTTCATCAAGTTGTATTAATTATGAATTGTCCAAGTGTGCTATTTTGAAAGAAAGTTAAGCCGGTAAGGTGGCACATGTCAGCATGTTGAAGAGCTTGAGGGAAGCAATACATGAATAATTAGGCATCCAAAATAAATGAAGGGTATGATGGTCAGGCTTAAGTATAATCATGATAAACTTGATGCATTAATGTAAGTGTAGAGTTGCCAAAATTGAAAATTGTTATAAAAATTTATTTTAGTGGGTTCCCATGGGAAATAAAATGGATGGGTGCTAATCAACATCTCTAAATTTAGAATTAATCGGGAGATTTGATAGCTTGCTACTAAATTTTAACTTATGTCTATTTTTTTAGTAGATAACAAGTTGCAGTTAGCTAAAATTTGGCATAAGGATGGTAGAATTTAGTTGGATAGTTTCACATATAGGAAATTCATTAACTAAATCTTTTGGGAATATGTGAAATGATGAAGGGAATTTACATTTAGTGTAAAATCTTGAAAAGTAACCTTTGGTACCACTGTAATTCCCAACCTAATAGCGGGCTTTGTTTCTTGCGGATGGAAGCAAAAGAGCTTACAATGAAATATCAAATGAAAAAATGTAAAAATGAATATCAAGAGAAGAATTCAACTCTTGAGGCTATCCAAATATCTCTACCGAGGCTATAGACACCTAACTGGCAGTAGAGTTGTGTTTTGGGGAATTAAAAAGATAATCTTGTCAGGGCTATGGGTGCCTGACTAGTAGCAAGGCTCTGTCCAAGGTTGTCTATGGAGAATTGCTAAATTATATAGCTCAATGTAGATAAACTAGTTTTTCACCAAGTTCTAGAGATGGGAATTAATCAATGCACACACTGATACTTTTCAGCAAATTTTTATAATTTTTATGTCAAGATTCAGGTAAAGGTAAAGAGTTATTATAGAGAAAATATGCATAATTTTTAATTTACCATGGGTAATTGATTCTCAGGTTTCTTTTAGATTTTTTTTGTTGGTTGCAAGTTGTTGCATGGTCTAGGTCAGTGCAGGATCATAAGGGTCCGAACTAGGCCTCTAAGTGGTGATGAAAATTCAGAAAATTAGAGTTAGACAACTTGACATAAAAATTTGAATAGGTTATTAACATAATTTAAAAAATATGTAAGAATAAAAGTTGTAGCAAATTCAATGTAATTTCTAGGCTACTAGTCCTTTTTTGGAAAAAAGTAAATTTATTTTGAGAAAATGTGAAATTTCAATGCAGTGGTACTAAATTTTCAGGAAAAGGATAAGAAGCGGGTGTATGTCTGATCACCCTAAGTATAAAATAAATAAATTAAAAAAAATAAAAATAAAATAAAAATAAAAAAATTATGAAATTTTCAATATAAGTAGAGGACAGATAATAAGAAGTGCCAAACTTTTTTTTTGTAATTTTTTTCCATTTAAATAATTAGTTATGATTTTTTATTATAACTTTTTAGAATTATTAAAATGCCTATGTTTGATCACCATAACTTGGTCAAAATTATATAAAAATCATTTATTTTTTAATCCTATAGCATGCAAAGCATAGAATGTGGTGCATCTTATAGATTCAAAAAATGTTAAGTAGTTTGAAAGTTATAAAAATATTTCAATCAGCCTATCAATTAGGACTTTAGACATAATGTAGATAGAAAATCAATAATAATTATTTATTAAATTCAAAATAAGGAAAAAAGTTATATTGGTGGAAAGCTGATAATTTTTTCTATAAACCCTTTTCATTTGATAAAATTTTGATTACAAAAAGTCATTAGCCATAAGGGAAAACTTCAAAATACTAAGAAAATTTTCAAAACACATTTTTTTGGTTGAATTTCCAAGTCAGGCAATTTTGAACCAAATCCTGACACAAATCCTCAGCCTACTGATTATGTTAGAAAAGAAAGATATTCATTCATAATAGATATATGTTACTTGTATTATTTACAATACATAATATTATATAATATGTATTATATATATAATATATAACATATTATATATTATAATAATATTCTGTAATATATATTATATATGTTATATAATATTTTAAATACATAGTATATATCATACACTACATAGTATATATTATATATTTATTAATGTGCGGCCAATTCACAAGAGAGAGAGAGAGAGTGAATGGGAGGGACTTGAGAGAGAGGGAGAGAGAAAGACCTAAGAGGGAGTGGGAGACCTATGAGGGATGGGGAGAGAAAGCTGAGAGGGAGAGAGAGAGGGGGGGACAAATAGAGGGAAGGAGAGGTAGTTATATAGTTGACATGGAGAGAGGGAGGGAGAGAGAGAGAGAGAGAGAGAGAGAGAGAGAGGGGGGGGAGAGGGAGAGAGAGAGAGAGAGAAAGTTGAGAGGGAGAGAGTGAGAGAGAAATACATGAAAGGGAAAGAGGGAGAGAGAGACTTGAGATTGAGAGAGAGAGAAAGAGAATTGAGAGGTAGAGAGGGAGGGAGATATTTCGAGAGAGAGCGAGGCTTGAGAGTGAGAGGAAAAGAGAGAAAGAGAGAAATACCTAGGAGGGAGAGAGAGAGTTGAGAGGGAGAGCAAGAGGCAAAGAGGGAGAGAGCAAGAGAGAGAGACTTGACACACACAAACACAGAGTTGAGAGGGAGAGAGGAACAGAGAGAGACTTGAGAGGGAGAGAGGAAGCTCTGAGAGACTTGAGAGAGAAAGAGAGGGATCTGAGAGTGAGAGGGAGAGACAAACATAGATTTGAGATAGAGAGAGGAAGGGAGAGACAAACAAAGAGGGAGAGGGAGAGAGAGGGAGGAAGAGAGGGAGAGAGGGAGAGACCTGAGAGAGAGGGAGAGAGAGGGGGGAGAGAGAGAGTTGAGAGGAAGAGTGTTTTCTCATGTTGGGACCCTCTAGAATAAGAAGTGATATGACCATCAAAAAAAACCATTACAATTCAATTCAACATTCATGCCATTAAAACCTTCAAGCTTAATAAAATGGTGTTGGATAATTCATGTAAAAGGTATAAAATTATCATGAATAAGAATCATTCTCTTTCAATAATGATACATAAACAAGAACATTATGTACACCATAGGGGTTTGATGCAACTTTCAAACAAAATCCTTAGAAGACATCAAGATACATGTTCATTAGATTGTTCATGTGAAATCTATACAATAATTATGATCAACAAATAATACATTAGTCAACTATGATGTATGAATAAACACTATATATGAAAAAACACTAAATTAGTAGATTATTTAATATTTATTACCAAACTTTTGTCTCATCATTATACTATTATATTCATAAATTCAACACTAAAAATATCCATCCAACCAATTTCTTTATAAAATATCCATCCAACAAAATTATTTATAAAATATCCATCCAAGCTCAATTTTTTTATAAAAATAAGAAATAAAGTTTTGTGGCTCTTAGTTTCATATCTTCATTTCTTTGTGTTTCCTTTTTATATTGGGACTATCTCTTGTCCTCTAGCCATTGTTGATGCTCATCTACATCTACTTCCATGGACCTAACCGAATCAACAATAGTTCACATTTTTGAAGCAAAATGCCTCAATAATGGGTGAACACATTCTTCATTTTGAATAGAGTTAACTTGATCCTGAATGGTTCTAACATTCACATCAACTTGTTCTCAAAAGCGAACACCATCAGATTCAAATGGTGGCGGTGGGTGGTTACGAGGTGAAGTGGGTAGAGCTAGAGTGGGTGGAGCTGGAGGGTGTGGATCCATGATTTAGATATAAATTAACCTACATTAAATTTTTAATTTCAAAATGTAAGATGCATGTTTAAAAATCCCCTTAAACCATTGAATATAAATGATTTAATTGAATACAAATGAAAAAAACATGTAAAGCTCATTTATCTCTAAAGCATGTAAATGAAAAAAAAAAAAAATTGTTAAAGTGATGTGAAATCTCATTTAAAAATACATTAAATTTTTACCTCGCTACAATGTGGAAGTGTTAATCTCCAAATTTATTCAAAAAAGGTGGAAGTGTTAAGCTCCAAATTTCCAATACTTAATAAATCTTTATACATAGTTAGTACTGGTTAAACAAAACTTGTCCCTATAGCCATAGGGAAATGGTAAAATTTAATGGGTAATAATTGATGGGCTGTGTAGGAGGATATCATATAATATGATACAATATGATAGCCTCTTGCATAGCTCATTGATTATTACCCACTAACTTTTCCCATTTCCCTATGGCTGCAGGAACAAGTTTTGTTTGGCCAGTACTGACAATGGATCCAGACTTGCTAAGTACTGGAAATTTAGAGCACTTCCAACAAGGATCCTTTCTATTTTGAGAGTTGAGGAGAGTCAAAAAAATTTAAAAAAAAAAATTAAAAAAAGAGCAAAGAAATACTAACTGAAGAATAAGAAACAAAGCAAGAATTTAAGAAACATGAAAATAAATGATAAAGAAGAAGGAAAAATAGGCACGAATGTAAAACAGTTTAAATAAATGCAAAAGGGGGGTAATGAAGGTTCAATTTTATGTTTCTTTAGTATGCTAGGTTCAATATTTATTTTTTCTAGTAACAAAGGTTCAATTTTTTTGTTTGATGTCTTTTTCTGTTTTCTACTAACTAGGGTTTCAAATTATTTTTGTAAGTTTGGATAGAAATTAAAAAAATTAACAAAACTACAAAGAATGCAAAAAAAAAATCAATAATTAGCAAAAAAAATAGAAAAAAATGCAATCAACACATACCTGGAACACACTAGAGGTCGTTGGAGGTCATTACTCAACTAGTAGCATTGTGAAAATGAGGCAAGGTTCGGGTTATAAAGTCCTCATTGAAACAGATATCCGTTATAAATTGATATCCATTTTGTAACACTATATTATATTCCCACGAGGCTTCAAATCTAATGAAATTAATAATGGATATCCATTTATTATATAATAAATTTATTGTATATAAATATACAATACTATATACTATATAATATATATTAAATATATTATATGTTATATTATATATATTATATATTATATAATATATTTAGTACATAGTCTCCCTTTGAAGTCTCCATCTCCCTCTTAAGTATTTAATATATATTTAATCATTATATAATAAAGAGAGGGAGACAGAGAAAGAACTAAAAGGGAGAGGGGGAGAGAGAGACTTGAGAGGGAGAGAGGGATAGTGAGGGAGAGATGGAGAAAAAGAGGGAGAGGGAGAGTGGGAGAAAGAGAGAGAGGGGGGAGAGTGGGAGGGAGAGGGATAGGGAGAGAGGGAGAGAGAGTGGGAGAGTGGGAGAGAGGGAGATAGAGGGAGAGGGAGAGAGGGAAAGACTTGAGAGGGAGAGAGGGAGAGTATGAGAGAGAGATATTGGGAGAGAGGGATATTAGGAGGGAGGGGGAGAGAGAGAAAGGGAGATAGGGAGAGGGAGAGAGGGGAAGAATTGAGAGGGAGATTGTGAGAGAGGAAGAGGGGGAGAGTGGGATAGAGGTAGAGTGGGAGAGAGGGAGAGAGAGAGAGAATGAGGGAGGGAGGGAGAGGGAGGGAGAGTGTGAGATAGGTAGTGGGAGAGAGGGAGAGAGGGAAAGACCTAAGAGGAAGAGAGGGAGAGTGGGAGAGGGAAAGTGGGAGAGAGGGAGAGAGAGGAGAGAGGGAAAGACTTGGGAGGAAGAGAGGGAGAGTGGGAGAGAGAGGAGAGTAGGAGAGAGGGAGGAGAGGGGGGAAAAGACTTGAGGAGGAAGATAAGGAGAGAGTGGGAGAGAGAGGGGAGGAACAAAGAGAGAGGGAGAGGAGAAAAGACTTGAGAGGGAGAGGGAGGGAGAGAGAGGGAGAGAGGGAGAGAGAGAGGAGAGGAAGAGGGAGAGTGGGAGAGAGAGGGAGAGAGAGGGAAATACCTAAGAGGAAGAGAGAGAGAGGGAGAGAGGGAGAGAGGGAGAGTGGGAGTGAGGAAGAGGAGAGTGGGAGAGAGACTAGGTTTAGGGTTTAGGGTTTATGGAGAGAGGGAGAGTGAGAGAGTGTGAGAGAGGGAGAGAGAGAGTGGTAGAGAGGGAGAGAGGTAAACACCAAAGTGAGAAAGAGGGAGAGTTGGAGAGAGGAAGAGAGGGGGAGGAAGAGAGAGAGGGAGAGTGGGAGAGTGGGAGAGGGAAGCGAGAAATAGCCCTTCAAACATTGCTTCCCTTTAGCACTTTGGACTCTTTAGGTAAATTGTCGGTCCAATGTAGCTAGAAGTGGTTCAACATGTTTGGGTGCAAAAGAGGATCATGCCTAGTGTAAGCATACCCATATGAATGTGTTTGAATAGTTTGCTTGGTCATACAAGTTTTAGAACAAAAGTTGCACCACATTGCAACTTTACAATGCATGCATTTGACAAATTTTCCTCAACTAAAAACTTGTCACAATGGGAAAATGCCTCTGAGATAGAAAAAAAAGAGAGTTTATTGTAGAGGGTCCTAACATGATCCCATAGCCTCAGATAGATAGTCTATAAGCATCATGGTTTCTGAGAAATAGCCCTTCAAAGATTGTTGTCTTTTAGCACTTTAGACTCTTAAGGGAAATCGCCGATCCAATGTAGCTCAAAGTGGTTCAACATGTTTTGGTTCAAAAGAGGACTATGAATAGCATAAACTTACCCATCTAGATGTGTTGGAATAGTCTATTTGGTCGTATGAGTTGTAGAATGAAAGTTGCACCACTTTGCAAATTTACACTACTTGCATTTGACAAATTTTTCCTCAACTAAAAACTCGTCACCATGAAAAAATGCTCCTAAGATAGAAAAAGCTAAGAGATTTATTGTAGAGGGTCCCAACACAATCCCATAGACTCAGATGGAGATTCTGTAAGCATTGTTGTTTTTGAGAAATATCCCTTAAAAGATTGCTACCTTTTGACACTTTGGACTCTTAAGGGAAATCATAGGTCCAATGTAGCTCAGAGTGATTTAGTATTTTTTGGTGAAAAATAGGACCATGCATATCATAAACGTACCCATCTAGATGTGTTGGAATAGTTTATTTGGTTGTACGAGTTGCAGAACGAAAGTTGTACAACTTTGCAGCTTTACACTATTTGCATTTGACAACTTTTTCCTCAATTGAAAATACATCACCATAGGGAAACACTTCTGGGATAAAAAAAATTGAGATAGGTTATTGTAGAGGGTCCCAACATAATCCCATAGCCTCAGATGAATAGTTTGTAAGTGTCACTATTTCTAGGTAATAGCCCATCAAAGATTACTGCCTTTTAGCACTTTGGACTCTTAAGGGAAATTGTCGGTCCAATGTAGCTTGGAGTGACTCGGTGTGCTTGGGTGAAAAATAGGACCATTCCTAGCATAAACGTACCCATCTAGATGTGTTGGAAGAGTCCATTTGGTTGTACAAGTTGTAGAACAAAATTTGCACCACTTTGCAACTTTACACTACTTGCATTTGACAACTTTTTCCTCAACTAAAAACTTGTCACCATGGGAAAATGCATCCAAGATAAAAAATGAGAGAGGTTATTAAATAAGGTCCCAACACTATCTTGTAGCCTCAAAAAAAGACTCTATAAGCGTCATGGTTTATGGGTAATAGCCCATCAAATATTGTTGTCTTTTTATAATTTGGACTCTTAAGGGAAATCACTGGTCCAATGTAGCTTAGAGTGATTCGAAGTGTTTGAGTGCAAAATAGGACCATTCCGAGCATAAACATACCCATATAGTATGCCTATTTTTCTTATTGATGCATTATGGTTAGCAATATTCATTTTTGTTCATTTTGATATTATAAATTGCATGTCGAAGGTCAAATAACATGCATGTCATGGAGTTGTATTTGGTTTGTTTAATTGTAGTATCACACTCATTTGGTTTTTTTTATGGTTGCATCATGGTTGCATGATGTCTTAATTTTTTATCATGATTATTGTATGGATTTCACATGAACAATCTAATGAACATGTATCTTGTTCAGTTGTAAGGACTTTGTTTGAAGGTTGCATCAATCCCCTATGGTTGAAAGATAGTGATTCTTATTCAAGATGATTTTATACTTTTTACATGTTATTAATATTGAATGAACATTGAGTGACATTGATTTTTATCAAGATGATTATATTACTTTTGAATGAACATTGTAACATGACATATATTTAATTAAGTTGTATCCATTTTTCATTAATTTTAACTTCTTTTGAAATAAAAAATCAGCTACCCACTTCATTACATGAGTTCAAAAAATAAAATAATGTCAAATATATATTCATTCAACAAATATTTAAATCATGGGTATTCTCAAATTGAGTTTTTGATAAAAATTTATTGGTAGACACATATGAAAAATGTGGTACAATAGAAAAAGGAAATGAATTGTTTGAAGAAACTCCTCAAATAAATATGGTCTCATGGAATGTAATGTATGTGAACCTTAATATGAATGAACTCTAGCATAGATGGATTACCAATTGTAGTTCATAAGTTCTATTAAAATGTAAATTCATTAATCTATAACATACATTATCAATCATAACTTTAAACCATTCTAAGATAATTATACATTCCATTTTGAAAATTTAAAGTAGAAAGACATGCACAAGAGGAAAAAATTAGATTGAATATCAATTCTTATATATCAAACTGTAGAATGATTATCTTTGTGCATATAAAAATTTGGCATATGCCTACGTAGAACAAGTTTTACAAAATGTGGCATATATTCCATCTCAAGATCTATCAAACCCTTAGTACATATCAATTTATATCAAATCCTGATCCTATGCCAGACCATCAAAATTGAGCCTCCTAAAAGAATTTAGTTTCTCTGAAGTTGCACAATAACAATTCAAACCACAAATTAGATTAATTATGTGAATGGTTCAAAAGATAGACTAGTAAATAGAAACTTATATACCATCATTTATAAATTACGAATTTAACATAAAAATTAGTATACATGTACTATATTATATCAATAATACAATTCTTGTTTACCTCATGTCTTGCTCTCTTTTCTACAAGATGGTCTGCATATGATTGTCCCTTAGGAAGATCGAGAGTGCTTGTATAAACTAATGGTGTCACACTCATCACAGTGTTGAGTCGAGTAGAGGACTATAGTAGATAAAATAAAAATGATACAAATTAACATATAATTGTTGAGAAATAATAATCTCTACTAAACACATATCCACTCCTATATAAACATAAATATCTACATTATAAAATAAACGCATACCCATTATGATGCTATGACACTAGATGGGCTCATAGTGGATGAATCAGCTAAGATGGTTTCCTATAGAAAAAATGACAAGAATGTAACACAATTTAAATGCACATGCACATATAATCATAATGTCAAGAATAATATATATATATATATATATACCTATTGTGTAACTTCATCCAATGGGTTAGACCCAGTCAACAAGGATATATAAGAACCAAGTTGTTGCATAAAAAGACAAGATTACATTATACTATCAATATATGTAGTACATGTATTTAAACATAATAGATTTCAAAAATTAATATCTAAAATAATAATTTAAATAATATTGTATACTGATTTTCTTGGGAAAATGAAATGGCAGTATGCATAGTCTCCTACACTTGTGACATCAACTCCTCTGTCAACAACTATTAAATATTTGAACACATAAACATATATTAGTACAAATATCTCTCATAAAATATGAAATAATTTACATAAAACACACTATGAAATTACTTTGTCTTACTGATCCTCCCATATCATTCCTAGTAGTCGATGTCTCTCTTGTAAATGGTCCACTCCATGCTCTATCAACTCCTACATCTAACATATCATGAACCTCATAGTTTGATGTGTCTATGAAAACCTCAATGGACTATCCGAGAGGACCCAAACATAAATTTTTGCACATCATGCAACGATGAGGCACACAAATATGTCTCGAAGAGGATGGTGTACTAGTGGGAACTGCTGATGGTGTACTAATGGGAGCTGATGCAACGGGTACACCACCATCATGTTGGGATGTATCAGGTGTTGCACCATCATGATGGGATGCATCTATAACAATATTAGGGTAAGGTAGTGGAGTTGGGGACATAATAGGAAGACCAAGACAAACTCAGTGACTCAGCTTGCTCTAGGTCTATTGTCTAGCATCCCTCTACTAACACCATAGAAATCTTGCATGTCAATGTAATTGATATGTTTCCCTAGAAAGAAACTTAGTATATAATTTTTAGAGAAAATACTGAGGTACATCAAGATTTTTGTTGGGTGGTTTATCAAAAAACATCCACCAACATCTCTATAAATTATCTAATATTCCTTTCTGGGTGCACCATTTAATTGAAAATTTTGGTTCCCACACATTAATAGGCTATCATGTTCTATGATCGATGAATAACTAGGCTAATTGGACTTTCTCAACATCAAGTGCCCTAACCTCATCATATGATAACCCATCAGAATAAAATTGTCTTTGTTCCTCTTACCACTATGTAAATCTATTGTGCTAAGTTTCCAAAGTTTCAACATTTGAAATGATTGTTTCCAAAGTGTTTTTCATGCTTGATAGCTCAATGAGTGTCTCATAGATTTGACATGCATTTCTCAATTGATTTTAATTTTTGTGAATAAATTCATTTATTGTTGGCACATTTTTGTTTGGAAACAACAGTTGTGGTGAAGGAGGATTTGGAGGGTTTTCATCTTATGTGGGGTTAGGGTTTTCATGTTGATCCTTTTAAAACTTGTTAATTGATAAATTTTTTCAAAATTAACAATGATTTAAATGCAATAAAAAACCTATCAAATTTACCATATTTTGACTAAAATTCAAAAAAAAAAATCAAAAAGAATATAAATTGAATAAAAACATAAAAATCCAAACATACCTTTGAAATTTGATTGATTTGAGCAAAATGATCCCCTAAAAATGGATATTTGAGTTGCAGAGTAAAATAATGCACACACAATGAGCTAAATATGAGCTCTCAAGTTTTTCTTTTTTAATTTATAACACAAGAAACAGATATCCATGTCTTTTTTTATACTTTTTATAATATATGGTCGAGTCCAAGACCCAACCATATATTAATTAGCGGCATTTTTTTTCAAATCTATAGTATAAAAATATAATATATAATATATATTATACTATAATATAATATACATTATATTATGTATAATATATATTATTGTGCCATACAAAAATGACCCCTTGTCATTTTCATGGCCTTTTAGGTCTTGTTTCATGGTGTTGGAACTATTTTTCTTTGATTTTATGTTGTAATATGGTTTGAACATGCATATTTAGGTACTAAAATTCAAAGAACAATGTCTTGTGAAGGTGTTGTGAAGTGTTGTAAGACATTTCTACACTCTTCTAGACTCTATTCATTACAATTCACCTAAAAATTTCCTTTCATCACTAATCAAGTCATATTTTGAAGTGTTGTAAAGTCTTGTAACAAGCTTTCATTCTTTTCTAGGCATATCTTCACTATTTACACCTTTCTCATGCTTTATTTGGTCCCTTTATGCAATCATATGACTTAATTAAGTGTGTTTTTGAATATTATCTTGACAAACAACATTAAATACAACATATTTCCTTACACACATTTTCAAGTCTTAGGTGGGACCCATTCGCCATGGGTGGTGAATGAGTCCCCCTTGGCCCCAAATTCAAATTTTTTAAATTTTCCTTTCGGTTTTTTATTCAAAAACACTTGATGTCGACATACATTGATAAGGTATGAATGGGTAACTAAGGCACAAGATTGTATAAATAAGTGATTTTCACCTCATTTTACATCTCCTCCAATCTCCTCATCCATTCAAGCATTCAAGAATCCTACAACATAAATTCAAGCAATATTCAAGCACTTTGAAGCATCTATTGACATTACTTCATATTTGCATCATCAAGAGTTTGGTAAGTTGATAGAAATTGCATGTTATTAGTTTATCTTTCTCTTGCATTTAATTATTTTATTAAGGGTTTGATTACCAAAAGTGGGGTTTGACCAAGGCAAACCCCTATTTGCTAACCCTCAACCATTTTTTCCCTATTGCATGCGTATTTGTAGACTTTTGTGTGTAGATTTAACAATATTTTTGGTGTTGAAGATTGGTTTACAAGTCAACTAGGTGCTTCAAGTCAACTCAAGTCTATTTCAAGCTTGGAGAAGGTTTTCTAACTGTTTCCTACAAAATTGACTTTGGAAACTTGACAATAAAGGATTTCCAGATCTGGTATTGCAGAGTTGTCTTGATTTTTTAGAATTTTGGGAGAGGAGTGATTTTCTACTAGTGGAAAATGAGTCCCACCTTAGGATTGAAAATCTGAATTTTGTTAGATTCTGGATCTCGATAGTCAGAAACTTGTTTATGACAAATTTTCACCAGGAGAAGGACTAATTCACCACCCTAGGCGAATGAGTCCCACTATGAAATTTTAGTGATTTCAAACAACATTCACAACATTCCAAAATAATCAAACATTGGGGTATCTGCAGGATCATGATGGGCTAAAAAGTGGTGATATGATGAGTATTTGTAGGGTATGTGGCTGACGAATTTTTTTTACCCAAAATTGATGATATGAAAAGGGTTTTGAAAGGAGATTCTCAAATTTCCACCAATATAAATTATGCTTTATTTTGAATTTAATAAATAATTGTTATTCATTTTCTATTTGAATTACAACTAAATTCCTGATTGATAGGCTGATTGCAAAACATATATATCTTCTAAACGGTATTACATTTTTTGAATCCAAAACATGTGTCACATTCTATGCTTCGTATACTATAAGATTAAAAAAAAAGAATTGAGTTTCATGAATTTTTGACCAAGTTAAGGTGGTCAGACATACAAGCTTTTATATTTTTTAAAAGTTGCAATAAAAAATTCATAATCAATTATTTACTTTGAAAAAAATTACAAAAATATGCATCACATCGGGACATGAGTCCTCTACTTATATCAAAATATTATAAGAAAATATTATCATTTTATTGTGGTTAGGGTTGGTGAGACACCTACTTCCTTTTTTCCCGAAATTTAAGTGCTACTGCATTGAAATTTCAAATTTTCACCAAATAGTTTTTTAAAAATAAACCTAGTAGTTTAGAAACTACATTCAATTTTCTATAGATTCTATTCTTACATATTTTTGAAATAATATAGGTAACTTAAATTCAAATTTTTACATCAAGTTGCCTAACTCTGATTTTTCTAAATTTTTTGCCACTTAAGGGTGTATTTTTTCCATGATGATCCTGCACATACCCATTGCTCAGGTGCACTCTATTTCATCTTATTTCCTTATGTTTTGCATTCTTTCTTAATTTACTTCATTGTTTCCGTATCATAGCGTGTTTTCAAACATAGCATAAATCTTACTTTTTATTTCATATTCAGTCATTTAAATCACTCAATTTCATTTATTTTACTTCAGTTAGGGCATTTTTGGCCCTAACTCTCTCCTTTTAGGTGAAAGAAACCTAGAAGTGTTAGAGAAGTTTTAGGAACCCAACAATCAACAGTTCATTTTGGTGAAACTGACATGAATCTTTCACACCCACCATAACACAACCTTATATCATCGATCAAGAAGGTATTTTGTCAAGACTTCTCCAAAATAACTTGATCACCCTCCCTCCTAAAACTCGAAAGAAATGTTATGACAAGACTTTATTCTACACATATCATAGAGTTCATGGAAACTCCAGTAATGAATGTCATGATTTGAGTCGTAAAATCCAACACTTTCAGGAGTTTTGTATGCTTCCCTATGTGGGGGCCTCTAATTCCTCTAAATGCTACTGATTTTCACTTTAGCAGGGATTTCATCAATCCTTTTGGCTCACCTTTGTCCTACACTCAGTGGGGCAAGGGGTTTGATAGCCTTGTCCTCATATGTCACTTGTGGCTACTTCCTTTGGCTAGTCATTAAATTTTCATGAATACATAAGAGCAAGCTTGGGATGTGGATGGCATGCCTTAAGTTGGATCACATGTGACATACTTCCCCTTTTCATGACACAGCTTATTGGAAACATATGACTTGGCATAGGGATTTTCGACTAAGCTCTCATGTCCTCTTCTTCTACTTTAAAGCAATTGCTAATAGTATGGGTGCTCACAACTACTTTAAAGTTGGGGCATACATCACCATTTTCATTTCATTGTGTGATTTTCTATTTCTTGCAATTCCCTCTTTTGGAAACATTAGTTACAATGTTTGCTAGGATGAGATCACTTATCCTCTCTTGGAGACATTGAGCATGATGTTACCTAAGATGATACATTGCATGAATAAAGAAAAATCCCTTTAAACAATCCTTATACTATTTTTCATTAGCAATGTTTATAAGTATAAAAATAATTTCATTTGATTTCCTTGTGGTGCCTTGTTAAAGTTTTGATGAATAGGGAAAAATAGTTTTTGAAGGGACCAAAAACCATTTACATTAGATACAAATTTCTGCTCCAAAAAATAATCAAAAGTCTACTAGCAACAACCCAACAGCCAAAAAACCAACCACCATGAGTGCCAAACTAAAATAAGGCAATCAGTAGCCAGTGACACCCACCAACAAAATAAAAGCAAAACAACAGATAGCAGACAAACACCAAAAAAAAAGAAAAAGAAACAAAAAAGACTAATTAAGGCCACTCAGAGTTTTGGCCACCTCAATTTGCTGGTTTTTATATTTCTCAACCATATCCAATAGTTCCTTCTTCTCAGCATTGAATTCTTTATTGCATTCAACCAATCCTCTACCAATAGGAACCTTGTCATCATCCTTCATAGTTTTTTTACCCTTACCCTTAGCCATTTCATCTTTCTCCATGATCTTTGAGAAGAAAACCTGATCTTCCTTGAGCTACCCAATTTTCTTAAAAAAAGAATTTCCAAGGATTTTGCACTATTCTTAACCGAGGTATGGCTAACTTGCAGCAATTTTTTGATATTTTTGGTGCCTTGTTAAAGTTATCAATAGGTATAACTTTAATATTGTTGAGCGGGAAGCTCACCTAGTGGCATGACTTTTCCCCATAGCCACCTTTGTGTTTGTTAGTGCATACCTATTGGAAACACAGGGGAAGACAACTAAGAGGGGGGGTGAATTAGTTGTCCCATAAATTTAAAACTTATTCAACTTATTATCCTTATTCCTAGATCTGATTATTAACCATAAAAGCATAAATCATCAACACATTAGAAACACACATAACACCAAGATTTTTTATGTGGAAACCCTGTTAGAGGAAAAACCACTATGGAGGTTAGTCCACAAGATTATACCCTGTTAAAAGTATAAAGAATGAAATATGGGAATGCACATGCATTCAAGCACACTACCTAGAGCTCCTTGCACAATTACAACAAGGCTAACTTCCAAAAGGAAGACACACTTTCGTACAAAAAGATTCAAATTACATCCACGGTAATTTCAACTGATAAAATAACATCTACTAATGCCTTATCACAATTCCAGTTAAGCACATGAACACTTCTTCAATCTTCTTCACTCTTATTCGAACTCTGGTTCACCTTCAAATGATTTAGAACCTTATTTGTACACACACACATTAGGTATATGTTGGCATACTTCAAAGGATGTAAACAATTTCTTATATATATCTACAACTAGAAATTTCATCGCTACAGGTCGGCTTCAACAAAATAATAAAATGAATACAAACTGTCGGCCCAAATCAACAATTAATTTTCTATGCGAATCAACCAAGGTTGGCTACAACTTAGTGAAGACCCAAATAAAAATCCTCAAACACAAAACACCTCAATTAATTACTCCTCAAACATCCACAACACGCTACAACCACCATGTCTGCCAAGAACATGAAAAACATGAACACGCAAGAGAAAATCGCCAACCATAAGCACAACAATCAATGTGGACGTGAGAAAAAGATAGAGCATGATGTAGAAACATCCACAAAAACCTTGAATCACTAAAGAATCATTTGCAACAGCTGAACTAACTAAAATCACATCATCTTCAATCAGGAACACCAATTGAAGCAACAAAAAACTTTCAGAATACAAATCTTCATAACTCGATCAAATATTCATGCAAATCTCTGAAACTCAGCATGGAAAAACTAGATACACTCAACAACAAACCCTTTAGTCCACAACCTCTGATCATCAACGTACAAAACTCACCAACAGACTGAACTTCATTTCACCACTAACAACCTGCAACTTATTCTATTACAATTTTCTCAATATCCTCGACATATACAACTTCTAATGAATCAATGCTAATAGTGTTGACATCAATGACAACAACATATCAATAACACAACCACCACATCCCACAATTTCTCCCTTTGGCATTGATGTCAACACATGATGTGAAAAATACCATCAACACAACTATCTCTTAACACTTACTCCCCTTTAGGTTTTGATTCCTCTCTCCTAAACTCATCCATATAACTCTTCTTCTCACAAGGTTCTCCTTACCTAGAAATTTTTTTAGATGATCTTCTCCCCCTTTGGAATCAATGAAAAAGATCTCTTTTTACCACACAAATTTTGAACCACATATTTGAACATCTGAACATTTGACTACACCCCCTAAGTAGTAGCCACCACAACATCAATCCAAATTAAGATATGACTATGAAATGTACAGACTGATGCAATGAATTACTTTGCATCTTAGTTCTTATTAGGACTAATCACCCCTAACTCCCCTTTGAGATACTCAAAATTATCCTTAGGAAACAACTTGGTAAAAATGTTTGCAATCTCCTCCTTAGTAGGCACATACTCCAATCTAACTTCCTTTTCACTCACCTTCTCTCTCAAAAAGTGAAACTTGATAGATATATGCTTTGTATTTCAATGCAACACTAGATTCTTAGAAATGTTAATATCACTTTAATTATCACATAATATGGCAATAGGCTCATCATACATAACTCTAATATCCTTCAACATCTGTTTCATCCACAATACTTGAGTACAATTGTTAGCAACAACAATGTATTCGACCTCTGCAGTAGATAAAAGAATGGCATTCTACTTCTTACTTAACCATGAAATCAACTTCTTACCCAAGAAAAATGCTCCACCACTACTAATTTTACTATCATTTACATCTCCTACCCAATTATCATCAATAAAGGCACTCAAAGTAAGATCATCATGTTTAGGATACCACAGGCCAAAGTCAACTATTCCCTTCAAGTCTCTAAAAATTCTCTTCACAACAGTCACATGAGTTTCTTTAGGATCAATTTGAAATCTTGCAACAATACATATGACATTCATGATATCAGGCCTAGTTTGAGTCAAATGCAGCAATCCACCAATCATTAATCTTTATCTAGTCTGATTTTCCTTCAAAAAATCATCTTTTGTTGTCAACTTACATCCGGTCACCATGGGTGTACCAACTAGCTTCGGATCTTCCATACCAAATTTCTTCAGCATTTCCTTCACATACTTGGATTGAGATATAAAAATCCCTTTATCTAACTAAGTAATTTGCAATCCCAAAAATAATTTCATCTCACCAATCATTAACATATCAAATTCACTTTGCATCTCATCAGCAAACTTCATGCACAAACCATCATCTCCTCCAAAAATGATATCATCAAAAAATACCTTAACAATCAAATCTTTATTATGATAAATCTTGAAATAAAGATTGTTATCAGCAGTACCTTTGTTAAATCCAAGGTTCAACAAATAATTTTCCAATCTTGCATACCATGCTCTAGGGGCTTGCTTAAGTCCATACAAAGCTTTCTTCAATCGAAAAACCATATCACCTTTATCAGTCAACTAAAATCCATCTAGTTGCTCAACATACACTTCTTCTTCCAACTCACCATTTAGAAATGATGACTTGACATCCATCTGATAAACCTAGTAGTCTTTCTAAGCAACATAAGCAAGAAACAATCTCATAGCTTCATTTCTAGCAACATGGGCAAACGTCTCTTCAAAATCAATTCCTTCCATTTGAGAATATCCTTTATATACTAGTCTTGCTTTGTTTTTGACCTCTTCACCTTGCTCATTAAGTTTGTTTCTAAAAACCCATTTAGCTCCAATTACATTTTTATCCTTAGGTCTGGGAACAAGAATCCGTGTATCATTTTTCTCAATTTTCTTTATCTCCTCTTTCATTGCTTCAACCCAATGTTAATCTTTACATACTTCATTCACAGTAGTAGGCTCAATCTTTGAAATCAAACAGTACTCTTCTGCAATCTTTCTCCTAGTCTGGACACCTTTGTTCTTATCACCTATATAGTCTAATCTTCTAAATGATTCAATCTTACATACCTAGGAGTCTTCTTAAGACTTTCTTCAAATTCAAGCTCTTGTGTTCTCTCTTCTACACTTTCACTAGTTTCTCCTTCCTCTTGATTTTCCTGATTCACCAGAATTATTTGCACTTGATTTGTAGTTTGAACTTGTTTTCCTTTGTTTGTACTGTCATTCTGATCATCATAATCATATCCATAGGTTCTGGATGGTGTACTAAGTCATCATCAACCTTGACATTTGCACTTTCAAAAATTTTCCTAAATCTTTTATTGTAACACTGGTAGGCCTTGCTTTTAGTAGAATAACCCAGAAAGATACCTTCATCACTCCTAGCATCAAACTTTCCTATATGGGTATGTGCAGGATCATGATGGACCAAAAAGTGGCAATATGATGGGTATGTGGCTGGCGACCTTTTTCTTGCCCAAAATTGATGAAATGGAAAGGGTTTTTAAAGGAGATTATCAAATTTCCACCAATATAAATTCTACTTTACTTTGAATTTAATAAGTAATTATTATTCATTTTCTATTCAAATTATGACTAAAGTCTTCATTGATAGACTGATTGAAAAAAATCTATAGCTTTCAAATGGTATCATATTTTTTGAATCAAAAACATGTGTCACATTCTATTCTTTGTATACTATGGGATTAAAAAAAGAAAAATTGAATTTTGTGAAGTTTTGACCAAGTTAAGGTGGTCAGACATATGGGTTTTTTATATTTTTTAAAAATTGTAATAAAAAATTCATAATTAATTATTTACTTAGAAAAATATTACAAAGAAATATGTATCACATCGGGACATGAGTCCTCTACTTATATCTAAAATCTTATAAAAAAATATTATCATTTTATTGTGGTTAGGGTGGTTAGACAGACACCTACTTCTTATTTTTTCCCTGAAATTTAAGTACTACTACATTGAAATTTCAAATTTTCACCAAATAGATTTATTTTTTCTTTAAAACCTAGTAGTTTAGAAACTACATTCAATTTGCTATAGATTCTATTCTTACATATTTTTGAAATAATATAGATAACTTATTCAAATTTTTACGTCGAGTTTCCTAACTTTGATTTTTCTAATTTTTTTTCCACTTAAGGACCTATTTATTCCATGATGATCTTGCACATACCCATATCTTCATCTCTTTTTTTATAACATTTTCTTCCAAAGATCTTGAAATATTTAACAGTAGGCTTATGACTAGTCCATAGCTCAAAAGGGGTCTTACTAGTATCATCTTTAATTTGTACCTAGTTGAGTGCGTACACAACAGTACTCATAGCTTCTCTCTAATAGATATGAGGGACATTTCCTTCTAGCATCGTTGTTCTAGCAACATCTTCAACTGTTATGTTCTTCCTTTCCACAACTCCATTTTGTTGAGGGGTATGTGGTGCAGATAATTGTCTCTGTATTCCATGTTCTTCACAAAAAGAATTAAATTTACTGAAAGTGAATTCACTGCCTCTATCTGATCTCAGACACTTAATCTTCAGACCTGTCTTTGTATCAACCATAGTCTTAAAGATCTCAAACTTCTCCAAAGCTTCATATTTCTCCCTTAAGAAAGTAACCCACATCATTCTAAAGTAATCATCAATGAGTAACATGAAATACTTGCAACCTTGTAAACTTTTGACCTTAGAGGGACCACACAAATTAGTATGCACAATCTCCAACAATTCATTTGAACAATGTTGTTTTCTTTGAAATGAAATTCTAGTTTGCTTCCCTAACTAACATTCCTTGCATATGGCATTAGTAGGTTTCACCAACTTAGGTAGACCTCTCATATCCTTAGTAGAACTTATCTTGAGAATATTATCAAAGTTAACATGACACATTCTCCTATGCCACAACCAAATTTCATCAACTTGATCAATCAAACAAATTTTACTAGTAGCACTCAAGTGAAAGATATTACTTTTGTCTTTGTACCTGATGCAATTACATTTCCAGAACTCAATGTTCTGCAGTTTCCATCCTTGAACTGCAGATTGTAACCCTTATCAACCACCCGACCAACACTTAAAATATTATGCTTCAGACCTTCCACATACAGGACATCATCAGTATTATTCTTACCATCAAGAGAAATACATCCTCTGTCACATATCACACAAACTGTATTATCACCAAATCTCACAACACCACCATCATACTTTTCCAAGCTCACAAACCTACTTTTTTCTCCTGTCATATGATGCTAACATTTGTTGTTAATCACCCATTCATCTTTCTCTTCAACTTGAGCAACTAGGGCTTTCTCCACATTTGTACAACTAGCAGATTCAGTAGACACATGATTATTTTCCATGATAGCAATAAATACCCATTCATCATCACTTCTATTTCCTTTATCAGATTCATCATCTGTCACACCTTCATCAACAACATAGTAACACTTCTTTTGAAATATAGGCTTGTTATGCCTTGGTTTAGGAGCTCTTTTCGGACACCTTGATGAAAAATGACCTATCTTATTGCAAGAAAAAAATTTAAGAGGCAATTTTCCTTCATACTTACCTTCTCCTCTCAATAATATTTTGACAATAAGTGCTTCCAACTCTTCTAGCTCTCTTTCTTCTTCTTCAATTTTTCTGATTTCATCCTCATACTTGAATTCTTTCTAGATGAACTCTCACCCATATCATATCTCTATTTATCTATTTTGGAAGTAGTATCCTTAAATGAAATTTCAACCTTAGGAAGGGCATCACCAAATTCAATCAACTAAAAAGTAGTAGGCTTACCAACCAACATATCTCTGGTAACATTTGTTATAGTTCAGAGCTCTTCAATAGCACTAGCTTTAACTTTGTAAGAAGTAGGCAAGGATCCAACCACTTTAGCAACAATTTTTGATTTGTCCAACTTTCCACCAACACATCCAATACCACACATAAGTTCATTCACTCTTTGCATGAAATTATTAATGTTCTCATCATCACCCATTCTCAACATTTCATATTTTCCTTTCAAACTGTGCAACTTAGCAATCTTCACATTAGCATCACCTTCATACAAAGTTTCCAATTTTTTCTAGATCTCATAAGCAGTCTTCAGATCCATCACATTTTTCATCTCAGTATCAGTCAAAGCACTCAACAATACCTCCTTAGCCTTGATATTATACTCAACATCTCTAATCTCAGCAGTAGTAGCAGGACCATTCTGTGGAATAACATACCTATTACTTGTAATACTCTAGTAGGGTTCACCAATGCATCACAAATGGCACTCCATTTGATTCTTCCATAAAGAATAATTTGTTCTGTCAAATCTCAGACTATCCTTCTTATAAGTCACCATCCCAGATCACCTCAAGCTATTAAACTTCTTCCAAGGAACCTACTCTGATACCAATTTTTGGCAACACAAGGACAAACAACTGAGACGAGGGGTGAATTAGTTGTCCTAAAAATTTAAAACTTATTCAAATTATTATCCTTATTCTTAGATTTTATTATTAAACGTAAAATTATAAATCATCAACACATCAGAAACACACAATACCAAGATTTTTTACATGGAAACCCTGTTAGGGGAAAAACTATGGTGGAGGTTAGTCCACAAGATTATACCCTGTTAAAAGTATATAAATGAAATATGGGGAATGCACATGCATTCAGGAACACTACCTAGAGCTCACTACTCAATTACAACAAGGATAACCACCATAAGGAAGACACACTATCGTACAAAAATATTTGGATTACATTCGTAGGGATTTGAACTAATAAAATAGCATCTACTAATGCCTGATCATAGTTTTAGTTAAGCACATGAACACTTCTTCACTCTTCTTCACTCTTCTTCACACTTTGCTCTACCTTTGAATGATTTAGAACCTTATTCACACACACACATTCAACATCCACTGGCATACTTCAAATGATGTAAACAATTGCTTATATATATCCGCAACAATAAATTTCATCGCTACATGTTGGCTTCAAAAAAATAATAAAATGAATACAAATTGTTGGCCCAAATCAACAATTAATTTTCTATGTGAATCAACCAAGGTCATCCACAACTTAGTGAAGACCCAAATCAACATCCTTGAACACAACAAGCCTCAATTAATTACTCCTCGAAGATCCACAACACGCTACAACCACCATGTCGGCCAAGAACATGAAAAGCATGAACACACATAGAAAATCACCAACCACGAGCACAACAATCAATGCCGACATGCAACAAAGATAGAGCACGATCTAAAAGCATCCAAAACAACTGAACTAACTGAAGTTGCATCATCTTCAATTAGGAACACCAACTAAAGCAACAGAAAAACTGTCAAAATATAAATCTTCATAACTCGATCAAATCTTCATAACTCGATCAAATCTTCATGCAGATTTCTAAAACTCAACATGGATAAACTAGATACACTCAGCAACAAACCCTTTAGTCCACAACCTCTGATCATCAATGTACAAAACTCACCAACAGACTGAACTTCACTTCACCACTAACAACTTGAAACTTATTCTATTACAATTTTCTCAATATCCTCGACATATACAACTTCTAATGAATCAATGCTAATAGTGTTGACACCAATGACAACCACATATCAGTAGCACAACCACAACATCCAGCAATACCAAATAGTGTATGTATCTTACCTTTTTGTGCTTTCTCACCTCGCGGATAGCTAGAAGTTTCTTGGCCCCAGAGTGAGTACATTTGAGCCTTCTCACCCAGTGGACCGTCATGTGTTCTCTCACCCCAAAGTGAGTACACATTCTCTTTTTCAAACAATCAGCCTAGATCTAATCAACAACTAGTTGGATAGATGATCAAAGCTTCATTCAATTCTTTCATTTCAACACTTGTGTATTTCTTTGTTCTTATGCTTAGTTTGCTATGGGGTCTTCATCCTAGGGGCTTGATAATCCCTCTTGATCATTGTTATTCCATCTTGCTAACATAAGTGCACTTGAACCCTCCTCTCGATGTTCATGGCTACTTTAGTGTGAGTGTGAAGCAAGTTCATCCTCTCACTAAAGTGGGGGCTAAATGTGCCATAAAAAATGGCCCCTTATCATTTTCATGGCCTTTTAGGTCTTGTTTCATGGTGTTGGAACTATTTTTCTTTGATTTTATGTTGTAAAATGTCTTGAACATGCATATTTAGGTACTAAAATTCAAAGAACAATGTCTTTTGAATGTTTTTGTGATCCCACAATAGCGGTTTACAATTTTTGGCCAAACTGGACACTGAAATATTTCTTTTTTAACTAAATCTTCTCTTTCGAGCACCTATAGCAGCTAAACCGCAAGGAATTTGAAGATGATGCAAACTAGAGTTTCATGACATTTTTTCTATAGATTCTAAATATATTTTTTTCAATTTTTTTTGAATTAGATTATACTCCTTTTTCCATCTCCCTTAAAAACTAGTTTCTTTTCAGAAAACAACATTTTTAAAAAGTGACGCTCACTGTATAATGCATAACTTTTTTTCCATGCAGGATAAAATTCTAATTATTTCAAATTTAGATTTGAAATATTTCTTTTTTAACTAAATCTTTTCTTTTGAGCGCCTATAGCAGCTAAACCACAAGGAATTTGAAGATGATGCAAACTAGAGTTTCATGACATTTTTTCTATAGATTCTAAATATATTTTTTTCAAAATTTTTTGAATTAAATTATACTCCTTTTTCCATCTCCCTTAAAAACTAGTTTCTTTTCAAAAAACAACATTTTTAAAAAGTGACGCTCACTGTATAATGCATAACTTTTTTTCCATGCAGGATAAAATTCTAATTATTTCAAATTTAGATTTGAAATATTTCTTTTTTAACTAAATCTTCTCTTTCGAGCACCTATAGCAGCTAAACCACAAGGAATTTGAAGATGATGCAAACTAGAGTTTCATGACATTTTTTCTATAGATTCTAAATATATTTTTTTCAATTTTTTTTGAATTAGATTATACTCCTTTTTCCATCTCCCTTGAAAACTAGTTTCTTTTCAGAAAACAACATTTTTAAAAAGTGACGCTCACTGTATAATGCATAACTTTTTTTCCATGCAGGATAAAATTCTAATTATTTCAAATTTAGATTTGAAATATTTCTTTTTTAACTAAATCTTCTCTTTCAAGCACATATAGTAGCTAAACCACAAGGAATTTGAAGATGATGCAAATTAGAGTTTCGTGACATTTTCTCTATAGATTCTAAATATATTTTTTTCAAAATTTTTGGAATTAGATTACACTTCTTTTTCCATCTCCCTTGAAAACTAGTTTTTTTCATAAAACATTTTTAAAAAGTGACGCTCACTGTATAATGCATAACTTTTTTTCCATGAAGGATAATTTTCTAATTCTTTCAAATTTAGATTTGAAATATTTCTTTTTTAACTAAATCTTCTCTTTCAAGCACCTATAGCAGCTAAACTGCAAGGAATTTGAAAATGATGCAAACTAGAGTTTCGTGACATTTTTTCTATAGATTCTAAATATATTTTTTTCAAAATTTTTGGAATTAGATTACACTTCTTTTTCCATCTCCCTTGAACACTAGTTTTTTTCATAAAACAATAGTTTTAAAAAGTGACGCTCACTATATAATGCATAACTTTTTTTCCATGAAGGATAAAAATCTAATTCTTTCAAATTTAGATTTGTAACTTTCAAATTTATATTTGAAATATTTCTTTTTTAACTAAATCTTCTCTTTCGAGTACCTATAGCAGCTAAACCACAAGGAATTTTAAGATGATGCAAACTAGAGTTTCATGACATTTTTTCTATAGATTCTAAATATATTTTTTTCAATTTTTTTGGAATTAGATTACACTTCTTTTCCCATATCCCTTGAAAACTAGTTTTTTTTAGAAAACAACATTTTTAAAAAGTGACGCTCACTGTATAATGCATAACTTTTTTTCCATGAAGGATAAATTCTAATTCTTTCAAATTTAGATTTGTAACTTTGATATCTAGTGCTTCCACTTAGTTAGATAGTTTTTTATTGAATATTTTCTCTTTAATCAAATTTCAAAGTCAAACCAATTACAATTAAAACATAGTGCGACTGTATAACACGTAACTTTTTTTGTTTGTATTAAATTCAATTTTATTTTTTTGTTCGATCAAGGACTTCAAGATATCTAGTGCACTAATATTTTTCAACATTTTTTTGATAATCTTCTATTTTTCCACATGTGTAGAATAGAGAGCTTGATTTTCTCTAAAAAATCTACATTCACAAGAAATAAAAAATAAATATAATAATCAAATTAAATTTAATTAAAATTATACTTTTTTTGGAAGCTTATAATAAGGACTATATACTTACAAAAAATAAATTTTAAATGAATTCATTTGATCCCCCAAAATCTAAATCAAAAGTGGTTTTTTATTAGTATTTTGATAGGTGTAAAAAAGACTTTGTTATAGGTATGGTTTAAAACTAGTAGGGTTTTATCCAAGGGGGCTTGGTCTAAGGTGGTTTGATAAAACCCTCTTCAATTGGAATCATTTAAATGGAATTTTTCAAGGCTTAAATCATTATATTTTCTAAACATAAATGATTTCAACAAAAATCAGGATCTTAGAAAAAGTGTAAACCAATATTGTGGCAACACCACATTGTGAAGTATTGTAAGACATTTATACACTCTTCTAGAATCTATTCATTACAATTCACCTAAAAAATCACCTTTTCATCACTTATCAAGTCCTATTTTGAAGTGTTGTAATGTCTTGTAAAAAGCTTTCATGCTTTTCTAGGAATATCTTCACTATTTATCCCTTCTCATGCTTTATTTGGTCCCTTTATGACCTCATATGACTTAATTAAGTGTATTTTTTAATATTTTCCCAACAAACAACATTAAATACAACATATTTCCCAACACACATTTTCAGGTCCTAGGTGGGGCACATTCACCATGGGTGGCAAATGAGTCCCCCTTGGCCCCAAATTCAAATTTTTTTAATTTTCATTTTGGGTTTTTATTCAAAAACACTTGATGTCAACCTATGATGAGGTATCAACAGGTAACTAAGTCACAAGATTGTATAAATAAGTGATTTTCACCTCATTTTACATCTCCTACAATCTCCTCATTCATTCAAGCATTCAATCTCACATTTAAAGCATTCAAGCATCCCACAACATCAATTCAAGCAATATTCAAGCACTTTGAAGCATCCATTGGCATTACTTCAAATTTGCATCATCAAGATTTTGGTAAGGTGATAGCAATTGCATGCTATTAGTTTATCTTTATCTTTCATTTCATTATTTCATTAAGGGTTTGATTACCAAAAGTGGGGTTTGACCAAGGCAAACCACTATTTGCTAACCCTCAACCATTTTTCCCTTGTTGTATGTGTATTTGTAGACTTTTGTGTGTAGATTTAACAAGCTTTTTGGAGTTGAATATTGGTTTACATTTCAACTAGGTGCTTCAAGTAAACTCAATTCTATTTCAAGCTTGGAGATGGTTTTTTGTCCGTTTCTTGCATAATTGACTTTGGCAACCTCATAATCAGTGATTTCTAGATCTGGTGTTGTAGAGTTGTCTTCTGATTTTTCAAAATTTTGGGAGAGGACTGATTCGCCACTAGTGGCGAATGAGTCCTACCTTAGGATTGAAAATCTAAATTTTGTCAAATTTCAGATCTTGACAGTTAGAAACCTATTTCCAACACATTTTCACTAGGAGAAGGACTAATTCGCCACCCTAGGTGAATGAGTCCAACTATGAGATTTCAGTGATTTCAAACAACATTCACAACATTCCAAAATCATCAAACATTTCCCAAGTGCACTCTATTTCATCTTATTTCTTTCTATTTTGCAAATTCTTTCTTCATTTACTTCATTTTTTGCATATCATAGTGTGTTGACAAGCATAGAAAAAATATTACTTTTGCATTCATATGCAGTCATTTAAATCACTCAATTGCATTTAGTTTACTTCATTTAGATTAGAAAAAATTATACATAACATAATTTGAATGAGACATTAACATTTTTGGCCCTCACTCTCTCCTTTTAGGTGAAAAAAACCTCGAAGTGTCAGAGAAGTCTTAGTGACCCAAAAATCAATGATTCAATTATATTATAATATATATTATATTATACTAATTATAATATTATATATATAATATAATATATATTACAATATAAGATATATTATAATATATATATATATATATTATACATAATATAATGTATATTATATTATAGTATATTATATATTATATTATTATATAGTAATATACTATAATCATAAAATATAATAAATATTTTCTTTTTATTTTTGATGAATATGGCAGATATCTATATTAAATTAAAGATAAAATACATATTGACAAAAAATAGATGGGTGGTAAGAACGCACACCACAAGAGTCACATGGGCAGCGCCCAGATAACCAAAATATTAACTAACTTGGGTCGAGCCCAGAAGTCCAAGAGTACAAAAACATAAAATGGGCCATTAAGCGGCCAGAGCAATGCCAACAAATCCAAGAGGATCTCTGTCATCCAATTTTTTTTCCCATACATCAACAAGGTTAGTGATGTCAGGAGGAGGACCCTAACCATCATCAACATCTTTAACTTTTTCTTCTTCTTTATCTTCACGTCAGGGTGAGATTGCATGCACCAGATGCGAAAAGCATTTACCAGTATCTAGCCATCTAGAGCTAGAAGCAGGAGTGACATTAGAGGGCCATCCAGAGCCACCACTGCCACTCCTTGTAGCACCACCAGAGGACCACCCTTGGCCAGCCTATGGCAAAGGAGAACGAGTTCGCCAAGGAGGGTGAGAATCCCGCTGAAGAGTAGGCTAAGAGCGGGGGCATGTAGAACCACTCTTCTATAAGCCCCGAGAGGGTGACTGACCATAGGAAGAGGTGGGAAAAGTGGGAACCTGAGCAATAATGCAAGGTGCATTGCCCTAGTGATCTAGCAACACTTGTAAGTGGGGTGATCCCATAATAGTGGTTTACAATTTTTGGCCAAACTGGACACTGAAATATTTTTTTTTAACTAAATCTTCACTTTTGGGAACCTATAGCAGCTAAACTATGAGGAATTTGAAGATGATGCAAACTAGAGTTTCGTGAAATTTTGTCTATAGAATGTAAATATATTTTTTTCAAAATTTTTGGAATCATATTGCAATTCTTTTTCCATCTCCCTCAAAAAATATTTTTTTTCAGAAAACAACAATTTTAAAAAGTGACGCTCACCGTATAATGCATAATTTTTTTTCCATGAAGGATAAAATTATAATTCTTTTGAATTTAGATTTTTAACTCCAATATCTAGCTTCCACTTGGTTAGATAGTTTTAATTTAATATTTTTTTTTAATCAAGTTTCAAAGTTAAACCAATTATAATTCAGACATAGCGCAACCATATAATGCGTAATCCTTTTGTATGTATCAAAATTTAATTTTTATTTTTGTTGGGTCAAGGACTTAAATATCTAGTGCACTCATATTTTTTATTTTTATTTTTTGATAATCTATTATTTTTCCACATGTGCAAAACAAAGAGTTTGATTTTCAGTGAAAAACCTACATTCACAAGAAATAAAAAATAAATATAATAATCAAATTAAATTTGATTAAAATTATACTTTTTTGGAAGCTTATAATAGGGACTACATACTTACAAAAAAATAAATTTTAAATGAATTCATTTGATCCCCTAAAAGGTAAATCAAAAGTGATTTTTTATCAACATTTTGATAGGTGTAAAGGAGACTTTGTTATAGGTATGGTTTAAAACTAGCGGGGTTATATCCAAGGGGGTTTGGTCTAAGGTGGTTTGATCAAACCCTCTTCATTTAGAATCTTTTAAATGGAATATTTCAAGGCTTAAATCATTATATTTTCTAAAAATATGTGATTTCAGCAAAAATCAGGATCTCCCAAAAATTGTAAACCACTATTGTGGCAACACCCAGTGAGCAACTTCAAGTGCAACTTGGTTATCTTGCACCTAAATTTGTAGAAGCACATTAGAACAAATAATTGCTTTAGCATATAAAGAAATATTAACATCTATTTGAGAATGAGTAAATATGCATGCATTTCTGTCTTTCAATATATTGAAAAGGATTTCCACCCTGAAAATGTGCCAAAGCTGGGTATACTTAGTAGGAAATCTAGGTGAATCTCCCATCAGAATCATATGCCAGGAGAAAGGCTCCAGTCTAAAGGGCCAAAATAAGTCATGAATCCAAGTTCAAAGCTGTTGAGCTCTAGGAAAAAACCAAAAAACATGCTTAAAAGTCTCAACTTGCCCACAAAAAGGGTAGCGAAGGTCCTGACCCCTAGGTGAACAAGCCAAGAACCCGCAGGAAAGCTTTGGAAAAGAATACACCAAGCAAAGTGGGAAAGTTTTGGCTCAACACTTGTAGACCAAGTGGCAAAAAATCCTTTATGCTAGACATGAGCAAGAGATTGAAGAAGCCACCTTCGGTTCAAACTCTAAATCATAGGAAAGTGTGGTGAAAGCCACCTGAAGCCGAGGCTTATAATTTCTAAAAGGGGTGTCTAGATACCACTTCTAGTCCTTCCACCAGGGTTTGGTCCTACGAATTCCAACCTTATGAATCATCTCTGTAGGGACAATAGTCACCAAACCATCAAAATTAGCACAGTCTTGGTTATGAATCCTGTACATGCCACGAAACGCTTCCCACTACATGATACACATAGTGGATCTATGAAACATCTGTTGTAGGGTCTGAATGCCCTTTTTGTGAAATCTGAGTGCCTTAAGCCAAAGTGATTTATCCAATGGTTGACTATTGCTTGAAAAAAGGAGTGATCGCCAAATATTCTGCTAGTTGAGTGAGAGCCCATCACAAAAACCAAAACCAACCCAACGAAGCTAGGGCTTAATAGCCTCCTAGGCTTTCCAAATGTTCTTAGCCACAAAAGTTCTCACAATTTGGAATGGTTCCTCCATAACTAAAGGGGTTTGAAAACTAATCCCCTTCCAAGTGAGTCTATGTGTAGGAAAACTAGATTGGATACAATGTTTGAGAAGAATTTTTCAGGCCTCATTACCAGTGAGGGCACGAATTATCCATTTGACACACAAGGAAGTCCCTTTTTGCTAAGTGGAGAGTAACCCAAGCCCTCCAGAATCTTTGGGAAGGAAAAAAAATTCCCAAGAAACATGATGAAACCTTTTGTGGGAGGCAGCAGAGGCCCAAAGAAAATCTCTAAGTAGCTTTTCAAGCTTTCCATAGGCAACTTTTGAAGGGGCCCAACAAGAAGAATAGTAAACATGGGTGGTAACAAGCACCTTAGAACAAGCCTGGAATTTCCTCCCCAGAGAGATAGGCTTAGTAATTTAGTAGGTAAGCTTTTTCTCAACCCTGGAAAGAACAACTTGCCATAATTTAGCCAAAGAAGCCTGGAAGGCAAAGGGAATGCCCAAAAATAAAAATAAAACTCCTAGCCCAATCCACTTCCAATTATACTACTGAAACCAAGGATTAGGCAGAACAAAATGTCTATAGCACAAGGTTCTGTGCCACTGGATGACAGAACCAGAATCAAGACAAAAAGTATTGAGGCAATCTAGGGCCACTTTAATATTTTCTTCTTCCTCTAGAAGAGTGAGGAAAGAACACCTACAAAATGGTCATTAAGCAATTGATCATGAGAATTGGGAAATGAAATACCCTTGACACCCCATTGGGAAACCATGTGGGCCAAGAGGTAGCCAAATCCTTCAGCTACCAACACATACATAGAGGGGGTAAGTGAGCATCCTTGCCTAATGGAATGAAAGAGACCAAAGGCAGAAGATTGGTGACCATTGATGGTAATGCAAGCCAAGGCATCCACAAAAAGCATACAAACAACTTGAATAAAATTAGGCCCAAATCCCAAAGCCTGCAACATAGCAAGAATAAAAGGCCATTCAATGTGGTCATAGGCTTTGGCAAAGTCGATTTTAACAAAGATGGTTTTCTAGTTTGAACCTTGGGCCCATTCCATGCCTTCACAAACAACAATGATATTATTCAGATGAACCTGGAATTGATGAAACTTGTTTGCTTAGGACACACAATCTGAGGCAACATTTGGTGAATCTTCAACACCAAAGCCTTGGCAATAATTTGTATGAGACATTGAGAAGCGTGATAGGCCTCTAGTTGTAAATATCCTCTAGATCCCTAGACTTAACTATGAATTTTATATTGCCTCTGTTTATTAAATTACCTAGAGAATTAACATGTAAAGCCTCTAAGTAAACATGATGTAGATCTTGCCCAACACAGTCCCAAAGGGCCTTATAAAATTCACAAGGGAAGCCATTGATCCCCAAGGCTTTGTCATCAGCCATGGAATGAAAAACTTCCTTGAAATCATCAATTGTTAACAATTGATCAAAAAAAAATTTTGGGCTAAGGAAAACCTATTTGGCATGACAACAAGGAAATCCTGAAGGGCTTGTTGGCATGCAGGCATAGGTTCTTGTGTAGTGAAAACCTGCTCATAATGATGCATAAAAGCTTGGAGAATATTAGGAAGCTAAAAGAGCACCTACATACCATCTTTAATTCTTTTAATGCCCAAGGATAAGTTCCTGGCACGTAATGCAAAAAAAAACTCTTTGGAGGCACAATCACCAATTTTTAGCCAATGTAACCGGGCTTTGATCTGCGCACCTCTAGCAACATAATTATCTACAACTTGCTTTTTGTGTCTTAATTCTGCCACCCTAACTTGCAATGATGGAGAAAAGAGATTGGTCACTAAAGCTTCAGTAGCTTACTGCAGGTCAGTGGTGGTAGCCTCATAAGACCATCGGTTAATGATAGCCAGTTGGTGCCCATAAATGCACAAAAATATAGCCATGCATGTGATAGCATCATTCCACAAAGTAATTCATCTTGTATGATGAGCTGGTTTGCACTCCAAATTCCACACTCTACGAATGTGGGCCAAGGTAGGCTTGTGGCAGAGAAAAGACGCATTTTAAAAAATTATTTCTTGCACATGCGAGGATGTCATGTCTCCAATTCAATGTGAAAATAAATGGGGAAGTGGTTGGACAGAGTCACATCCACTAACAACTTAACTAGCAGAGAAGAGCTATCAAAAGAAAAGAAATATTGAGCCAAGATCATGGCACAATCAAGGCTTTTAAATATTCTGTCAGAGCCAACCCTGAAATTACGCCAAATGTGCCAGAGAGAATGCGAATGGCGGAAACCAATATTGGGATCAAAAAGCCCCAAATTATTGTGCATGTAAAACCATGCCTCTTACTAGCTACCCATCTGAATGGTAGGGTATCATTCTTGTCATATGCCATCTCAACCATATTGAAATCCCCACATAATAACCAGGTAGTAACTAGCAATGAATCAGCAATCCAGTGCCAGAGCAAAGTGTGCTCCACAACATCATTAGAAGCATAAACATTAATAATCCCAAAGGAATTATTATCAATGTTAAGAAGAATCCAGATGAGCCAATGAGTGGGATCAGACCCATGGTTAACCACACAAGCATGCCACCATGGGGACAAGAGGGTAACATCTCCACCACGCCTAGCCTCATGCAAAGTGCAAAACATTTTATTGGCCAAACAAATAGAATGACAAGCCGAAACAAGCAAAAATCCAGAAATTTTAACCTTTTGGAGACAAAACACTTCAATACTAGAATATTTTTGCAAAGTATCCCTAAAAAAATTCTTTCTGGAGAGGTTTTGCAGACCTCAAACATTCCATGAGAGGAAATTCATGAATGAAACTCCTCCATATTGTCGAAGTCTGGTTCCTCTTTAGTCAAGGAAGAGAAACGATTCTGCAAAAAATTTGGTTGGAGTGACCCAATCTAAATAGGAGAGGATAAGCTTCACTTTTCTTGTACATATTCACCCTCTTCATGTAGTGGAGATGAACTGTGAGACCGCCTTTGAGCTCCTGACACGGGAGGAGAAATGCTCAGTTGAGCACTCATAATGATAGCAAGCTAAGGCATTTCCTTTTCCCTGGGATGCATGGACACATTGTTAGCTACAACAGGAGCATCCATCCCCTTCCATGAAGGGTTTGAAATGACCTACGAAGGTTCAGAGGCCTTAGAGGCCAACACAGAACCAGTTGGCTTATTTTTTTGATTTGTAACTGTGGTCCATTTTTCCTCTGATTTAGTAGTAGACGACTCCACCTGACGAGGCTTTTCAGTATCTCATGGCATGGAAGGTGTACGAGGCACTGCCAAAGGGAAGTCCTTAATCTTGTGGTCTGTTGACTGACATCTATTGCACGTGTTGGGAAAATTAAAATAAGTGAATTTTTGGGTATGCCAGAGAGCTCCAATTTGAATATCAATGGATTCTTTCAAATCCTTGGAGAGGTGTATTTCCACATAGACCCATTTCTAGGGCCAGGTTTGAGAAAACCTATTGGGCTCAACACAAATGACCCTCCCCAGTGAGGATGTAATAAGATTCAAAAAGGGTACGCAAGGTAAAGGAAAACTAGGGAATTCAATCCAGACTAGGACCCACAACTTATTGTCATCTGAGATAGAAAAATATTGGGTCCATGCCTAGAAAACCAACAAGGATGACCTGACATACCAAGGAACATGCGCTAGAATAGCCTGACATGCTTGACTTCCGTAAAGCGGAATAGAAAAAAACCCTTCGTTAAATTTTGGACCATCTTAAGGCAGACCCCATGAGGAACCCAGGCCTTGCTAACCCATTCTTTAAGCACACTTTCGGGGGGAGTCCTCCCAACAAAATAACCCACAAGGGTGTGTTGCTCAAGCAACTGGCAAGCAGAATCAAAATCTGGTAATGGAAAAATCACATCAGCTGGGGATTCTGAGTTCATACCTCATGAAAGACTTTTAGAACAAATTTTTGAGGACATTTGTTTGGAGGAGGAGCCATTGAACAACATAGATGAACCACTAACACCAACATGAACTCCTAGGTTAGAGTCGGTTGAAGGCATATTAAAACACAAAAATAGTAGTAAATGTGGTTGTACACACAAGAAAAGAGGGGTTTCCTATGCAGAATACATAGTATGACGCAAGAGGGGCCAAGGATGACCGTAAAAATGACAAAACCCTAGGAGAGCTCATACACCTTCCCCACTTCCAGATATCACAAGTAATATATAATATTTAATATTATAATAAAATATAATATTATAATATATTTAATATATTATTATATAATAATATATTAACTAATATTATAATAATTTTATTAAAAAAAACATTATTATAATGTTTTTTAATTTAATGTTGTATATGATAAAAATATTAAAAAATTATTATAATATATAAAATAAAAGTATTGGTCAGGACCGGACCCAATGAAATTAAAAATTCTAACTTAAACTAAACAAATATCCCTTTAGAAATAGATATATGCTTCTAACAAATATTTGTTTTGGTTTGGTATTACCAAACCAAAACGGATATTGTACCCAAGCCTACAAAAAATCAAAGTGGAAACTTCACGTTTTTGGGCATGTTAAAAATGTTTTTTTTCACATCACCACTTTTTGGACCCCCATGATCTTGCACAAACTTGTCTCACAACACCTCCCAAGAGCGTAATGCTTGGGGACCCAAGTTTAAAAAACTAATGCATATGGAAAGTGCTATTTGGCTAATGATCACCAAGAGAGAAGATGTTAAAGTGGAGATATTTAGAATAATTCATGGTTTGAAGATATCAGGTGTTGAATACGCTGGGTATAGGGGTATTGGGTCGATGGAAATGTTTAAAGAGAAGTCTAGTAAATTTTTGTATTCCAGGAGTAAAATTCCAAGCAATATAAAGGTTCAAGTGGTAACCGAGGTCCGGGTGAATTTTATTTTGGTAAAGTTGAAATATGTCAAGTGTTGGGTATTGGGTAAAAGAACCATTGGTGCTGAAATGTTGAAGTTGGTTTAATTTTGCTTGAATGCCTAAAATGTCTAGTAGTCTACCTAAACTGATAATTACATGAGAGTTCATTTAAAGCTTGTTATTTATGGCTTGTTTTGAAAGTTGATTTATGATTAATGATATGAGTCCTATTAATTGTATTTAAAAGGGATTGATAAATGGCATTTTATGTGCATGATAAATAGGTTGTTGGACTATGTTTTGGTATGGACGGTCAAAAAAATTTGGATTGGAAGTAGATCTGATGATGTTACCTAGTTTGGTGGTGCACTCTGAAAGCTCATACAAGAATAAAGTTTGTCATAAAGAAATGTCGAAAATTGAGAGATCAAGGACCCAGGTATTACACTTGTGGTGAAGGAGGGTGCCTAGCTTCAGGGCGATCTACCTTTGAGTGTTTTAGCCATAATCTTGAACCTGAATGTAGAAAAAAAGTGGTGGTGGATTTGCATGACTTGCTCTACCTAATCGATTTGAAAATCAAGTAGAGGAAGTTCCTACATTTTGTTTGACAAATCTGGTCAATCCAATTTGTTCTCCTAATTGAATTTTAAAGACATAAGTTGAGATGTTACAAAGTGTTAAAGAAGATCAAAATCTATTGACTTATTCAAAATTTCTCTTGTGAACTATCATGTGCCATGTGCCTTGGTGTGAGTCGTCCCTTGCATTCCCTCTCATATTTTGATTGAATTTCTCAAGTGTCTTATTCTTATAAGAGGCCAAGAGCTACTTAATTTCATTTTTAAGTTTAGAATTTGTGGATGTTGGAGAGCCAAAAAATTTTAATGTTTTTTTTTCTTTTTTTTGTTCCATTCCAGATTAAAAACTTATATATTTCATTAGAAGTTAACTAATGTCAGAGCTAATTTGAAATCTATTTCTTGATATGAAATCTTATGTAGTTGATTGTTTGTTCCTATCAGACAAGAATTTGTGCCACAATGTTTAAGGGTGCATACTAACACTATCTAGTGGAAAATAATCCCCCCTTCTTTAAACTCTTGCATCATTCTATTCCTAGTTGTGAAGCAATCTAGTGACGTATAGAATGGTTTGCTCTAGTTTGGTTATTTCTTGAAGCATGTGTGGATAATACCTAGGATAAACTTTACTTTTCAATAATTTTTTATTCTTCAATTTACATATATGCTTTATATTCAAAAAAATGTTCCAAAATGATAAATACATGGAGTTTTATTATAAATTTTTCAATTCCATGAAGTTGTTGAATGCTTAATGTTAAATCTACTTGAGTGAATGCTGGTTAAATTGAGTTTCAAGAAATATTATTGCAAATTCCTTTATTTCATGAAGTTATTGAATGACCAGACTCAGATTATGTTTCTATCTTTTGGATACTAGGAAATTCTTAACAGCTGTTTACTCCTAGTGTTTAACATCAATATCACAAAGAACCCTAAGTGAACCTAGTGGGTCAAGACCTAATATAAAATAGCCTTGGGATCAAACCAAGTTTTCCTTAGATTTAATTTTCTAGGTGGAGTATTTCAAGAAATGTACATTCCCACACTACTTTGTGAAAATTTATCAGCCTAATGGTGTGTGTGTGTGTAACATCCGCGTCAATAGAAGTGGTGCTAGAAGGTGGGATCTTTGGTGTTTTCATCTAATATTTTTGTCCCAATTGCATATTAAAAGTCCACTTGTGAGTTACAAATCTAATTATCTTTGTAATGGGGAATGAAAAAGAGATTGATAAGCTCCAAAAATCCCTAACCAAAGGCCTTTTCACTTGAGGACCTGTTCACTTTTGGTAGGGTTATAGAGTGTAAGATCCATGACGCGATTGATCATAGTGAACTTAATTGTAAAGTTTTCCTAACTAGGGTGTTTTTTGCTACTCATAAGGTAATTTCATTAATGGAGGAATCCCTAAGTGCAGGAAGAAAGGAACTATTACTAGAAAGATATTTGAATTCTATGAAAGTTCCTAACCCTAGTGAAACTATAAATTTTGGTAGTTTAATCATTAGACCCAATAGATTCCGTAGTTCTATAATTGTTAGGAAGATATTTCAGAAGCGTTGAAGGAAAAGAAGAAAATTCATCAAGATTTGGGAATATCACATTTTAAATTTGAAAGAAACAGGTCACCAATATTCAGACATGTTGATGATAACACAAAGAAATAATGGGTGAAATGAGTGGGAGATGCATACTTTTTTCCGCTAATTGTGAATCCACAACTTAAAAGGGAAGAAATTACTGATTTTATGTAAATTGTAGAATATAAATTTTTTACTTTTCCCCTTTTTGATAATTGTGCAAATTGTATTAAGGACTAGCCTAATGAAATGATTAGTGATGTTAAGGTTGAAGATAATACGGATAACCAAAGAAGTTTTAGGGAGAGAGAAAATCAAGAAATAAACACAACCATTCATGGAATAGAGTGAAATGAAATGGAAGACAATGAACAAAGACTGGAAGAAGGTACAAGATAGAGAAGATGGCAAAGGTGTGTGTAATTGACCATTAATCAGGTTGTTTCCATACATTTTAACCAAACTAGTGGTAAGTATATATTTGAATTATCATCTATCAAACTTTAAAAAATTCAAATAATTCACTTTTATAGTAGGTTATCCAAAATTTATTTAAGTGAGTTTAAAGATAAACCTGCTAGGATTCGAACAAAGAGTGCTCTCAAGTTAGTGGGAGAAATTAGAGTAAATTGCTTAATTAGGTTTAACTGTTTGATTAGGGTAGCTTATGGTTAGTTTTTCTTAGTAGTTTTTCCTTGCTTTCTATTTTTGTTCTTGACATTAATGAATTCTTCTTAACTTAAAACACATGATGATTGAATTCTAAAAAAAAAATTACTATAAATTTTAACAAGAATGTAAAACCATTTGGAATAAATACACACATGAGTATAGAAAAGAAAAAATTTCATTATATTTCATAAATACATGCAAATACAAAATTCTCACTGTAGGTCGATATAAAAAAGAAATAAAAAGGATGGCTAGATGTTCAGAAAATAGTGCTAGAGCAGTTGGCAAGATAAGTTAGTTGATTTGGTATGCTTCATCTTGGAGGATTCTATACCCCAGGAAGGTGTTGTCCCTATGGTCTTCATGGTTGGGGTATGCAGAGCAATAAGGAAGGGAAAAAGAAGAACTACTTTGCCATGTTTTAGAAACCGAGGAATGTAATAAATAGATGGAATTCCTATGGCCGGATGAGCAACAACAAGAACATGGTCAAATTTTCCCAAGAAAGTTGGTTGCTCTATCATCATGATAGCATAATGAACTTCAACTATCAGGAGGCCGAGGTCGAGAAGAGAAGCAATGAACCACAAAGCCAAGTCTAAATTTATCCTATGAAGGCTCTGGCATTCCTGAAAGTCTCTCTAAGGACAATGCATAGAAATTCCTTAGTGGAAGGAGTCCAGAGGAAGAACACTTTTCCAAGCCTCTAGGGTTGTAATAAGGCCTAGAAATCTAGTTTGGTGATGAAAAAGGTTGAGGAAAATGGGAGTATGCATATCCTAGAAGTAGGAAAACACATGTAGAGAAAAAAGAGAAAAATCAAAGAAATTGAAGATAGAAGTGAGGAATTTGAAGGAAAGTGTAGAATTTATAGAAAGGTTTGAGAAATGTGTTGTACATAGTTAGTTGGATAGAAAGTCTTGGCAATGCAATTTGAGGTGGCAGAAGTTCACTTTTCTCAAAAATTAAAAGTTAAATCAAAGAAATTCTCACAAAATTGGTGTTTAGTGCTTTGAGGTTTGCTAGTACGAAGATCATGAATCTATAGTGTTGAAAAATGTTGTCAGGGACATTTTCACACTTGTTTGGGCCCTCCTTGTGGAATTGAGCTTAATTTTTCCTTGATTTATTGTTGTAATGTGGTTGACGCATTCATATTAGGTCTTGGGCTATTGTGAACTGATGGATTTAAATGGTACCTTGCTAAAGTGTTGTGAACTAGGTATGTGCAGGATCGTGATGGGCCAAAAAGTGGCAATATGATGGGTATGTGGCTCATGATGATTTTCTTACCCAAAATTGATGAAATGAAAAGGGTTTTTAAAGGAAATTTTCATCTTTCCACCAATATAAATTATGCTTTATTTTTAATTTAACAAATAATTATTATTCATTTTCTATTTGAATTATGACTAAAGTCTTGATTGATAGGTTGATTAAAAAACATCTATAGCTTTCAAACAGTATCACATTTTTTGAATCTGAAATATGGATCACATTCTATGCTTAGCATAATATAGGATTAAAAAAAAATGAATTTCATGAAGTTTTGACCAATTTAAGATGGTCAAACATATGAGTTTTTATATTTTTTAAAAGTTGTAATAAAAAATTCAAAATTAATTATTTACTTGGAAAAAAATTACAAAAAGATATGCATCACATCGAGACATGAATCCTCTACTTATATCTAAAATATTATAAAAAAATATTATCATTTTATTGTGGTTAGGGTGGTAAGACATGCACCTACTTCTTATTTTTTCCCTGAAATTTAAGTACTACTCCATTGAAATTTCAAATTTTCACCAAATAGATTTTTTTTAAAAATAAACCTAGTAGTTTAGAAACTAAATTCAATTTTATATAGATTCTATTCTTACATATTTTTGAATTAATATAGATAACTTATTAAAAAAAATTACGTCAATTTGCCTAACTCTAATTTTTCTTTTTTTTTGCCACTTAAGGGCCTATTTTTTCCATGATTATCCTACACATACCCAAGTGTTGTAACACACTTTCACACTTTTATAAGGTCTTATCAAATAACTAAACCTAATAAACTTCTTTTTAATAAAAATAAGTCTTAATTTTTCCTTATTTTAAAGTGTTGTGAAGTGTTGTAACACACTTTCACACTTTTTTAGGGTTGTCATTAATAATTGGGATTTCTTATGCTTTAATTGGACCTATTTTTCATCCACAAGCCTCATTTAATGTATCTTTTCAAGGATAATCCCAACACCAATCATTAGCCAATCATAATTTTGGTGTTTTAGCCTTGAATGAACTTGATTTATTGATCTGGTGCTTGCCACCTTAGGCGAATGAGTCCCACCAAGATCTTTTGGTCTTGAACCTGATTTCACACATTTCTAGGCATTTTTTAAATTGGTCCCAAAAATTAAGCCTGGTGGGACTTATTCACCACATTGGGCGAATGAGTCTCGTGTGGTCCAAATCCAAAATTAATTTAAATTTCAAGAGGAATTTTATTCTCCTAGAACTGATGTCAGCTTGTAGTGTTCTAATTATGAGAATTCTTACATAATTGAGTATAAATATAAGGTTCTTTCACTCATTTTCACCCCATTCATTCAAGTATTCATCCTTATAGCATGTTTGAGTTCAAAAGAGCACTCAAGCATTCACAAGAGCATTCAAGAGCATTCAAGGGAAGATTATCAAGTTTTTCTTAGAGCAACATTCAAGCATCTATCATCATGTCAAAGACTTCATGCATTATGTTTGGTTTTGAGCTAACAATTGTGACATAGGATTTTGTGATTCAAGCAAGCACTTAATTCAAGATCTATCACCTTTAAGCAAGAGTCAAGATCTACATCTATTTGAGCCATCTCATACATGTTTGTAGCCTCCTATTGCTAGGGTTTGGTCTAGGTTGTATATTTCCTAAGGAGCAAGATTGGAGAAAAAAATTTAGGCGCTCAAAGTTGTCAAAGTTGTCATTAAGCCTTAGAGAACATTGGAGAAGACCTATAGGTTGCAAATCAGGGTTTCAGATCTAGACATCAATCAGGAAGGACAAAGAAGATAGAGGAGAGAAAGATGAGCCATTGAACCTTTATAAAATCCTAACTAGATCAATTCACAACTTTTGGTGAATGAGTCCTAGTTCTAGTCAAAATTTAGATTTTTACTAATTCGGATACCCATTTGGCAGATTCTTGTTCCCGCACGGAAACCTAGTTTTTGGGCTGATTCACCCATCTTGGAAAATGAGTCCCATTCAACATTAAAAGTAGAATTTATAGTGTTTCAAAGCTTGACTCGGTCATTTCCATATTTCCAGGTGCACACATTCCTTTCTGTAGCTTTTTGTGTTATTTCATTTACTTTTTTAGGTCATTTTGTAGTGTATTACATTGAATTAGGGTTTAGTTTTGCATCTTGCATTTCATTATCTTTTTTAAGTCTAAACTTGGTGGTGGACCCCTTATTAGTTTACATTCAACCCCTAGGACAGTTGTTTTGTAAGATCTTTTTCTCCTTTTCATTAAGATCTCAAGGGTTTGTTCTTGAGTGAAAGTAAAAATTTTCCTTCTAGGTCCTAAACACTAGGAGGAAAGCAAAACAACTTTCCACCTTTCATTTTGGTGAACCTACATTTAGAACATCGTAATTTTGATTTGGATTGCATTAGCATCCTAGATCTTTCTTGCATTAACATTGCATTAGGATTTATATTAGTTAATTTGTATTGTAAGGTTTCAAATTTTGTATTAGTGAAAGCTCATATAGTAAGAATTTTTGCACCTCATTTCATTGAAAATAAAAAGAATCTACATTTGCATCCAAGATACAGGTCATAAAAATATAAAAAAGCATAAAATCCAATTAAAAATTTATAATTTTTAAAAAGAAATGTGTATTGGGACTCATTCACCACCTTGGGTGAATAAGTCCCTCTATACATTCTAAATTGGATACTATGGCATTTAAAGTACTATTTTTGAGTTTTTGTTTGCTGTTATTTCCTTTCTATTTCAAATTCCATAATTTCTATTATAATTATTTCATTACACTTACCATATATTGCATTTGCATTCACCTTGCATTTAGTAGCCCTTGTATGATTATTTGGTGTCCTATTGCTAATACTATAGTGAGACGAATTTAGAGACTCGTGTGTCATCCTTCGATAGCATAATCATTGTGGATCTTGGGTTGTCTAGCTCTTTCACTCCTAGTATTGACACTAGTACAATACAAATGGACAATACCCTTAACAACTCTTTTCCTTGAAGTAGTATGCAAGTTGAAACAAGGAATGATAGTGTCCCACAAGAAAAAATAATCCAAATTCATGAGGACCTGGAAAGCTTACAACATCAAGTGCAAAATGAGAACATTTCAACTACTGCCATCCCTACTATAGATAGCATTCACCACATGCTTGAAAGTGAAGATGGACTTGACCTTATGCAAAATATAGTTCAAATATCTAGAAAATACCTCACCTCAACCACTATTTGTCCTTTACCTACAAGCAATATCACAAACCAAGGAGCAACTCAAATTCCTCCTCCCACAACAATTGCCTCAATACCTACCTATACCAATCCACAAGTCACAACAACAACACAACGAACTCGTAATGTGATCCCTTCCTTGGGTATTCCCACTAGCATCCCTAGTTCCTATGTGGCGTCGCACACCATATATCCTAACACCTTACGACCTATAAGAATTCCATTCACTTGTCCCTCGAACAAATACACCCATTCACCATTTTCAATTCCATCTCATAACACATGTAATGACCCTCTCATAAACCAACTCTTCCAAACTATTTCATCCCTTCAAAAATAGATTTTCACCATAAGCCAAAATCAAAATGGCCCACCTACATATTATGTCAAAAGAAATCCATTGTCCTTGGAGATATTGCAAATATTGATGCCACAAGGTGTAGAGGTTCCTAGATTCAAAAAATATAGTGGAAAGGGAGATCCTTCTAACCATGTTAATACTTATACTACCTTATGTAGTGACATTTTCCTTGATGATAAACTTTTGGCTAAGCTTTTTTCATACGTCCTTGAAAGATATCACCTTGGAATGGTTTTCTTCTTTACCAAACTCAATTCATTCATTCAATGAGCTTGTTGAGGAATTTGTAAACCATTTCCAAGTGCATATGACTCCTAAGATTACCTTGGCCAATTTGATGAGATGTAAGAAAAAAGAAGATGAAAAGATAACTAACTTTATCTCACACTATCAATCACTTTATTCCAAAATCAATGTAAGGGTTCTCGACCCTCAGCTTCAAAAGGTGTTCATAGAAAATTTGCAAGGAAATATTCAATACAAGATTACCATGATGCAATTTCCCTCCTTCATGCACTTATGTACTAACCTTTGCAATTATCAAAATTCAATTAGTAGTTGAGATACAAAGTCCACTTCCATCCAAACTGAGAAATCTGATCCTGTAAACCAAAATAATTCCCAACCTTTCAAAAAATAGAACAAAGGGTTCCTTCAATTCAATCCCCCTCAACAAAAACTCAAAATTTCAATAACCAAGTAGCTATTTTTAAATCTGCTATACCTTTAGCTATGGGGACCTGAAAAGACAATTCACTCCCTTACTTGAAACCTTCATAACACAGTGTCCCAACTTTTAGAATAGCAAATGATTACCTTGCCTCCCATCAAAACACCCAATTATAATAAGCCTTTACTCCCAAGTTTTAGATAAAATGCTAATTTCCATTCTGACTGACAACATGGGCATGATACAAAACATTGTAAGCATCTTAAACATCTTGTGTAAGACCTCATTGATTCTGGTTGTCTTTCCATTGGAGGTGTTAGTGATCAAGGAAATAAGTTTGTTGCCCCTCCTAACCAAAACTTGCAAATCTTTACCAACCCCATGCCAAAACATAGTATTTCATTTCTCAAAGCTAGTGAAACTACTAAGACTGATGTAATGAATTTTAACACGGATGATGATAACATAGATACAACTCAAAAAATTCCTATGGATACAAATACACAAGAACAAAATCCTTTATATTTTTTGGTTGCATGAGTTGAAACTCTAACATCGTAAGGGCTGACATAACAAGCTTCTTGATATTTCTTTCACACAAAGTGAAATAATTAAACATGCACCCGATGGTCGTCTTTACATAGTCAGCCATATCTATGATAAGTTTGCTAATGGGACATTAATAGATCTCGCTTATGGAGAGAATGTGATCGCCAAGGAATTATTAATTTTACATGAGCTCTATCAAGACATATATGATAAACCAAAAGCATGGATCAAGATGCACAATGCTTTTCCTTGCCCTATGATGGGATTTATCACCTTACCATTAAAAATAGGACCAAAAACATTCGACATCTCATTTTCCATCATCCCACAATCAGACCAATTTCATGTGAAGCTCTCCTATCCATGGCTTCACACCATGAATGCAGTCCCTTCAGTCATACATAAATGCTTAAAGTTTCCTTTTTTCAATGAAATATTCACTATCCACCATAGTGGCTTTAACCCTTTCTCCTCCAAAGGAAACTTTTCCTTACATTTCTTTTGGCTCGAGCCTATGGAACCTATAAAACCACAAGAAGACTTATTTTTCTTGTCCTATCAAAAGTTCAAGGGAAAGAAGATAGTAGAACTATCCCTCTGAAACATGTCCCCACCCACCACCGAGCCTACCATCCTTGACTAAACCATGATTGAACCCAAACAAATTCCAAATAACCAAGACCAACCCAAGAAAAAACCTTCACCTACGTCCTACAAAATACCAAGAGACAACGAAAAACAACCCTGTCACACCTCCTAGGATAAAACATGTTTACAAAGTCAAAGAGAAAGTGGTTGAACAATCTCTCATGGTTCCTTTCATTCCTCCCCTTATGGAAGAAAAGAAACTTATGGTTTATCAACCCACTCCTACACAAATGCAAGTTGAAAACAAAACTAAAAGAAATAGAGGTGCTAGAGAGCATAGGTCTAGACATCATTCCCTTGCTCGTAGGTTACATGAAGAATCAAATAAAGAAAGTCAAAATCGAAACTTGACTAAAGTAGTGCATGATCACTCTACCCCTACCCCAACACAAAACAATCCAATACAACCTTCCCAAAAAGAGTTGAATCCTTCTTTGGACATTATCGTTCAACCTCCCATTGTGATTAACTTGGATGATGATGATGAGGCTTCTAAAATTAATGACGAGGTGCATAATGAATTGAATACATTGTTTCCCTCTTCCATGAGCTTAGATTAAAAATCTCCTACAAAGAGTGTTCAACCTAGTGCTAGTCCTAGTTCAACACTTTCTATTGTCCCTTTGGCTAGTTGTCTGACTTTGATATACAAGGAACATGATTGGGATGTGGACGAACTATTAATAGGTTGACTAGCATGTTCCTTACTAGTCTTTTGCATTATTTATTTTCCTTTTCTTTTGTGTGATTGCATGTGTATGATGTGATCCCCTATGACATTTTTTTTGATGTTCTCTCTCTCTTTGTGGCATTCCTCTATTTGTACCTTCATTCTCCTCTATGTCGTCAATCTTTTAATTTTTTCCTTTTTATCCTTTTCATTTGTCTTGTGTTTTCCTTTTGGGGATGATGCAAGGCATCAAGACATTCATGTCTCTTCCATGAAGAACCAAAATATTTTTCTTTCTCTTTTTCATTTGTATTGTTTTTTCCATTTGGGGGTGAGACAAGGCATCGAGACATTCATGTCTCTTCCATGTTGACCTGAAAGTATTTTTCTTTGTTTTCACTCTCTTTGTGTCATTCTTCCAGTAATATATGTATTTGGGGAATGATAATAGTTTTGATCTCTCTAAAAAAAAATGTATAAAAAACATATTGACTCCAAATCCATAAATCCCTTATGTGGGGGCAACCACTCTCTTTTCATTTTTTCTCACATTACATGGTTTTACTTCGAAACATATGACTTGGCATAGGGCTTTCCAAGTTAGATATCATGTATTATTCTTTGTTTTCATTTATCATTTTCTACTTTAAATTAATTTCTCACAGCATGGGGTTTAGCAATTTCTGTAAAGTGTGGGCATACATTAGCATTATTCTTTTGCATTTTTCCTTTTCATGGTTCATGGTGTAGTTTTCCTATTTCATATGATGTGTTCCTCACTTTGTGGATGACATTGGGTGTAATGTCCCTCAAGAGTGTGATCTCTCTTAGCATATTATATTCCTCTTGGTGGGTTGATATGCCACACTGCATCCCCTAAGTTGTGAGTCTTCTATTCTTTGATTGGTCCTCTCTTGGAGACATTAGGCACAATGTTCCCTAAGTTAAGACCTCCCATGAACTAAGCAAGACTCCTTTGAACATTCTCTATTTTTCATTTGTAGTTATATGGCCACCTTGCATAACACAACTTGTATGCATATAGATCCATCTTGTTTTTTCATGAGCTCCAAGCAAATGAAGTTTATCTTGTCTCATGAAGCTTGAAAACCATTTTTGTGGTGCCTTATTAAAGTTATAAGGGGGTATAAATTTGGTATGGTTTGAACGGGAAGCTTGGTCAAGGAATGACTTTCCCCATAACCACTCGTATGTGTGTGTGAGTGCATACTAGCCATGAGTGCATGTGTCTCACCTTCTAGGACTTCTCACTTAGTGAACAACTAGGATTTCCATTGCCTTAGAGTGAGTATGCATTTTTAGAAAAACAACCTAGATCTAATCATCATCATGATGGAAAAACAAGGGTGAAGCCACAATAGTGGTTTAGAATTCAAGTGAGGAAGGAAAACTCACAAAAAATGACCCCAAAGCAAGAAAAGTGATTTTGGGGGTTTGTACAAACCTACTGGTTCGACCAAAAGCATTAGGGGTTCGCTCAAACCAGTGTTTGAGCGAACCCCTTTAAATTTTCGCAGCCAAAATATAAAACAAATGCATAGCAAAGGGGGTTCGAGTGAACCCCCTTCAAGAGGTTTGCTCGAACCATGGTTTGAAACAGACCAGTTGGCGAACCTCCTGGGAACTATGAACCCCCTTGCCTAAATCCCCTCTAAGACACAAAAAGTCTTTTTTAAGCGAGCTTTCGGGTTGAGGATGAAAATGGAGAAGTCTTCAGAAACCCTTCTGGAATTAGATAGTCCTCAAAACGAGCTATCCAATGAATATAATTTTTATATGTTTTGATTTTATTATGTATTTGTTTGTTTAGTTTTATTAAGCATCGGTTCTTCACCAAAAATGAAGGTCTTTGTTCTACACATGTGGAAAAATAGTAGATTATCAGAAGAAAAAAAATTGAAACATATGAGTGCACCAGATATTAAAGTATATACAAAAAAAATTACGCGTTATACGGTCGTACTATGTCTTAATTGTAATTGGTTTGACTTTGAAACTTGATTAAAGAAAAAATATTCAATAAAAAACTATCTAAGTGGAAGCACTAGATATCAGAGTTACAAATCTAAATTTGAAAGAATTAGAATTTTATCATTCATGTAAAAAAAATTATGTGTTATTGGATGTGTGCCACTTTTAAAAATGTTGTTTTTTGAAAAAAACCAGTTTTCATGGGAGATGGAAAAAGAAGTGCAATCTGATTCCAAAAATTTTGAAAAAAAATAAATTAGAATCTACAAACAAAATGTGATGAGACTCTAGTTTGCATCATCTTCAAATTCCTCATGGTTTAGCCACGATAGGTGCCCAAATATGAAGATTTAGTTAAAAATAATAATTTCAGTGTCTAGTTTGGCCAAAAATTGTAAACCACTATTGTGGGATCACCCACAGTCAAAGCTAGATCAGACTCTTTTTTCTTTTACCCTTTTATCTTTTTTTTTGAAAGTGCATACTTGTGCTTTGTTGTTTCTCTTTATATCATTCTCATGTCTATTATTTTGTGCCTATGTTGGTTTGTCATGGGATCTTGATCATTGTCATCTCAACTTATTGGAATTGGTGCACTTGGACCCCTCTTGATGTGTGTTTTTCTATTTTAGTGTGATTTTGAAGAAAATTCATCCTCTCACTAAAGTGAGGGCTCAATGTAATGTCAAAAAATGTCATCAGGGAAATTTTCACACTTGTTTGGGCCCTCCTTGTGGAATTGAGCTTAATGTCGCCTCTATTTAGTGTTGTAATGTGGCTCACACATTCACATTAGGTCCTAGGCCCTTGCGAACTAATGGATTTAAATGGTACCTTGCTAAAGTGTTGTGAAGTGTTGTAACACACTTTCACACTTTTCTAAGGTCTTATCAAATAACTAAACCTTATAAACCTCTTTTTAATCAAAATAAA
>VDFB02086081.1:139465206-139553914 GCA_007258455.2 Sequoia sempervirens
AAAACTACCTATAACCTTGAAATTTCATTATAGTCATTCTAATAATTTAGTTGTCTTACATTTCAAAAAAAAATTAATAAATTGAATTAAATGAAATTGTTAACATATACCTAACAATCAGAGCCAAATGTGTCACTCAACAAAGCTTCTATAATGAGCATCTGATCCACAATAGATGTATCCTAGGCACATGCATCCTAATTATCCTCAGGATCATAAATACATTGTGACCCATACTACCAACATAAATGAGGTGAAGTAGATGCTTAGAAGACTTTCCAACCTCACCTTGTACTAAAGGCCTAGTATGCTGGATAAGGCTCTGAGTGAGTGAGCTAATCAATTTTAGGATCTCTAGCTCAACAAAATCATTCATAATGGAAGAGATAGTTGCATGCTCATAGTCTAATCTATCTACTGGAATCACTACTCGATGTAGGTCAAGATGTGCCCCCACTATGTCCTATGTGGAGCCCCCACCTATACCCTAGAATTCTAACATATGAAAATAATTTTGGGTTTCATTGAGGAGATACTCACAATAGCGTTTCTTTAAAAACCATTGTGGTACCTCATTGTTATTACATGGAGGATGGTCATAAACCATCCACCACCTATACCAAAAAAAATATTTATTTCTTGATGGTGGAACCAATGGATAGGGATACTCTTACATGCATCTTGTAAGGTTTGATTCATTTGTGGGTTGGTGAATAGTTCACACAAGTCAGATTTTAATTTTTTTATTTGACTTGTTTATATGATAATTTTTTTACATAAAATTGTTATTATTCTTACCTCTTTCCAAACCAAATACTTATTTTTCTACTATCTGACTCTACATGTGACACTATCGATTATAATGATTGAACAAGGGTAGTCCTAGATGAAATTTTTCTACAAGATCATTCAACCACTCCTCAAGTTCTTTTCTATTATTTTCAATTTTCCCCAATATGTTTTGTTGTGTTCCTGCAGGATGACAAGGAATTATAGGAGATTTTTTTTTTGGTTGTTGTTCTGGAGAGATTTCATAATGAGTTGAATTGGGATTTTGAAGATTTGGGTGTGAATTATCAAAACATTAAAAATAATTTAATCTAGATATTTAATGCAAATTTTACACAAAAAAACTAAAAATACTTACTCCTTCAACATCCTCATCATATTGGAAACATTTTGATGAAGATTTTGTGAAGTTTTTGGTGCAAAATATTTTTTACAAGAATGCAAGTGCACTTGGGAGGGTTTGCAAGTTGCGAGATAAATGAGAAAAAAAAATGAATATTTTTTTACTTTTATTACTATAATGAGCAATAATGTGAGTTTTTTATAACTTTCTCACATTATAGGTTTGATGTGTGGGGTGACCATGTTCCAGTCCCCCATATTTTTGCACGCACCCAATTAATTGGGAGTATATTTAAATGGTTAATTAGATATTAGGTGAATTTGAGGAAAATGTAATTTAAATAAATTAAAAATAAAAATATTTCAATTTTTAATTGAGAATTAAAAAAAGGGTAAAAGAGAAAGAGGAATTTATTTTTATTCATTACCCATTTTGTGAAGAATTGGAGAGAGGAAAAGCCTTCTTCTTTGCAAAATATTATTTTCTTGATTATGTGAGAAATTGTAAAGGGAATTAAATGAGATTGGATTCGTTAGGATGGGAATTAGGAGGGGAGTGTTCTTGCAATTTTTCTCGTGTATTCATAGAGTTCCCTTCAAGTGTTGTCCATTGTGAAATTTACAATAGTTTGAGGTATTTCTCTTATTTATTTTCAATTACTAATTATTTTTTAGTTTGGAATCTTGGATTAGCATTAGGGGAGTGTGAAAAACCCCAATGGATTTCAATTGATTAAATTCCATTCTAAATATTTGGTTTTAGCATCTTTTTGGGAATTTTCATTAATTTGGGGTTATAATGCAGAAATAATTCAAAAATGATGAAAAAGTGAATTTGATAGTTTAGAATGGGTATTAGATAGTTTTGGCACTAAAGAGTATTCTTGAAATTTTGATTTTGAAGACAATCTAAGCGACTTTAATAGAGTTTGAATAAATTTATTAGTTTTTGGTTTATTGAAAAGTTGAGAAAAATGTAAATTTCCAAGTGAAATATGATTTTTTGTACATTTTTGTGAATTAATGTGTACTTCGTCAAATATTGAAATACATCTTCTAGTAACAGGTGAAATTTGATTGAAAAGTAGAATTATCCATTGGTTTTTCATGCCACTCTCGTCAAAGGGTGAAAAGAGCTTAAGATGTAGGTATTAGATAGGATTATGAGAGAACCTCCCAAAGTTTTTTGATGTAGGAGCATCCTAGGTGAAGCATAATCAACATCAACCAAAAAAAAATATGGTTTTGTTTTCTTATTTTGCTTTGATTTTCCTTTCTTTATGGGAAAATCCATTTGTTTTGGTGGTTGAATTTGAGGAAAAGTTGAATAATGTTTTGATGGAAAACATCATATCAACTTACCTTTGAAGTTTGGTTTTGTTGGATGAACTTGCTTGAAAATTGGCATTGATATTAGATCATCATTTCTTTACCCAACTTGTTGAGGAGACTTGTTGGAAATAATGAAATCGATTTAGTAATTAAGAGGAATAAATCGATACATTTTGACTTGATTAAAATTTTTGGGGAAAACAAAATGAATCCCTAAATGTGGAAGGTTGTGAATCTTGACTTGCATGAGAAGATGAATGGTTTCTCTTTGGAAATAAAATCTATGACAGACAATGGAAGCAGGGCACCAAGAGGAAAAGACAGAGGGCATGACATCTGAAATTGCAAAAGAGAATTTTCATCAATGCCAGGCCGAAGTGCAAGAAGAGAGGTTGCACCTTAGCTAGGAAAAGGTATGAGAAAATTTTAGAGTAATCTGAAGTTGCGTGCAGCCGCATACAACAGATAGTTGAGTTTATATTGAATACCAGATTTTGCTAGCTTGAACAATGGAGGGAATTGCACCTGTGGAAGAAATTTCTATGAGGAGGAGGTTCAGTAGTAACCAAAGGAATATAAATTGTGTAGGAAGCTACAAAAAAGGCAGTGGAAAGTATAAGTGTTGAAATTTAAGTATCAAACACCACAATACAACATAAAGTCAAACCTTAGAATGAGGGAGAATATGTTTTGTTGTAGAAAAATAAAGGAGAAAAGCATATAAACCTGTCACTCCAGTGAAGAATGACATGAGAAGAGTAAATGCTGCAGCATATAAGAAAGAGTTGATATGAAGAATGTGGTAACAGAGATGATACAGATTACAATTAAAGCATTGTGCGGGATTCATAGGAAAATTTCGATGGAGATTTGACTGTGGAGAGCGATAGATATGAATGGGGTGTTTTTAGCAAGCAAAAGCTCTACGAGTGAAGGAAACACACCTCTTTAGTAAATGGTGTGATGTGTAGAACATAAAATGTCGATGAAGTTGAGAGAAAAGAGGTCACGAGTGATAGAAGAAATGTTTCCAAAAACAACTAAAATGATATCTACAAAAGGAGTGGAGTATTGGAAATGGTGGCATAGATCTATGAGTGAAGGTGCTTGAAAGTGCATGAACATAATGAAGGCATGAAGGAGAAATGATAACAGACTGGTTGGAAATGGGAGTCAATGAAAGGAGAAGTAACATGACAAGTGAAATATAATGGAAAGAGTTTTCATAAAGCAAAGGCGGACAAGAGAGATGGTGCAAAGAACATGAAGAGTCGACTTGATAGAGAGATTAAGGGAGGCAAAAAAGTTGTGTGTGATTGTAATCTTTATGTTTCATGAAATCATAACTAAAGTTATTGATATGTTTTTAAATTTTGTGTATTTTGTTGGAAATTATAAATTGATTAAAATCAACACAAGTATTTGTTAGTTTTGGGAATTAATCATCATGGAGTTTGTGTAATCTAGAATATTATGGGTTGAGTGAGGTTCTTCTTCATTAATTGGTATCATAGCTAGAGGTTTTTAGTGTATGAATAGAGTGTCGAGAGAGAGGTAGTTCGTAACAGGACCTATGGGTGAAGAGGGAAGTAAGAAAAGGTTTTGAGGGCATAAGAAAATTGTAGATCATGAGGCATCTTAGTGATGGAACATGTGGATAGTAGAAGCAGGAATGAAGTCCAAAAGTACCATTGCAAATGTAGAGAGTCTTGGTAGTTGATGGTTAGAAGGCGCAAAATTAGAAGTGCAAGTGAGAAGAGCTGAAAAACATTGTTGTAGGTGAGGAAGTCTCAAATGATTGAGAGTGGAAAGTGCAGAGGAAAGTGTTGTGGAATCACAGATTATAGCAGATGAAGTGGAATATTTGTGAGGGTCAAGATACAATTGAAGCATGGAGGTTGTAAGGGCTAAGTGGAATGAAGGCATGTTAGAGGAGGGCATGAAGAGAAGAGGAATGGCTATTTGGTGTAAGACGTCGGGCTATTAGGGATGGAGTTTGCTAGAGATTGTTTACAATCTCAAAAAGTGATTCTATCACTCAACTCCACCTTTGTGAGCTCATGCTCACAAAATTCCTACCCGGTGTGTCTGATATAGGAGCATCTCGGGCAAAGTTCAATCCGCATCAACCAAAAATAATTTAGTTTGGTTTTGTTTTTTTGCTTTCATTTTCCCTTCTTTATGAGAAATTCCATTTGTTTTGGTGGTCGAATTTGGAGAAAAGTTGAATAACATTTTGATGGAAAACATCATATATCAATTTTTCTTTGAAGTTTGGTTCCATTGGATGAATTTGCTTGAAAATTGCCATTTATATTAGATCACCAGTTCATTATCGAATTTGTTGAGGAGCCTTGTTGGAAATAATGAAATCGATTTATTAATTAAGAGGAATAAATAAAATACATTTTGAAGATTTGAAACTTTGGGGAAAAAAATGACTCCCTGAATGTGGAATGACATGACTCCTGACTGGCATGGGAATATGAATGGTTTCTATTTAGAAATAAAAACTATGACAAATAGTGGAAGTGGTGCACCTAAAGGAAAAGACAGAGGGCATGGCATCTAAAATTGCAAAAGAGAATTTTCATTGATGTCGGGCCGAAGTGCATGAAGAGAGGTTGTGCCTCAGTTAGGACAAGATATGAGAAAATTTTAGAGTAATATAAAGTTGTGTGCACCCACATACAAGAGAGAGTTCAGTTTATATCGAATACTAGATTTTTCTAGCTCGATCAATGGAGGAAATTATGCTTATGGAAGGAAATTTCTATGATGAGGTTTAGTAGTAACTGTAGCATAGAAAAATGCATCTTTGAACATTTTCACGCTTGTTTGGGTGTTTTTTATGGATACTGGCCTATTTTTGCCTATATTTAATGTTGTAATGTGATCAACACATTCACATTAGGTCTTGGACCCTTGTGAATCAATGATAACTTTATGATACCTTGCAAAATTATTGTGAAGTGTTGTAACACACTTTCACACTTTTTTAGGACCTTTTTAATATAATTCACTCAAACAACCTCTTTTTATCACTTACCAAGCCTTATTTCAAAGTGTTGTAAAGTGTTGTAACAAACTTTCATGCTTTTCTAGGCTTGTCATCAATATTTTGACCCTTTCTTATGTTTAAATGGCCTTGTTATACACTTGTAGGCCTTACTTAAGTGTATTTTTGAGAATATTCTCATTAAACATCATTTAATACATCTTAATTTCTGACACCCACTTAAAATGCCCAAGTGGGACCCATTGGCCACTAGGGGTGAATGAGCCCCATTTGGCTCAAAAATCAAAATTATTTCAAAATTCTGGCAAGATATTATTCTCTAAGACCTAAGGTTGACTTGTGATGTGGTATTTTTGGAAAATTTTGCATAATCAAGTATAAATATAGGGTTTTCCCTCTCATTTCACCCCCTAGTTCATTCACCAATTCACTCATTCATTCACTCAAGCATTCCATCATTCACTTTTACATTCTAGGCATTTTTCAAGTCTACATCCATTGGAGCTTCTACTTACATATCTTTTCATTTCATTTCATTTTCAAGGGTTTAATTACCAAATTGGGGTTTGGCCAAGGCAAACCCCTATTCACTAACCCTTAAAACATTTTCCCCTCTTTACATGTGTTTTGTAGGTCTTGTGTGTAGATTTGTCAAAGATAAAGGTGTGAAAAGGTTTCAACAATTTGCAAAGTAATTCAAACTCATCAAAGCCCTAAAAGAAGCTTGGAGAACATCTACAGGTCAGATTTTGTAGTTTCATATTTAGAAACATTTCAGGAGCTGAAGTGTGGACCAGGAGCTACAAATTGCACTTTTGAATATCTTAAAATCTAGAAATGGACTAAGTCACCATCAATGATGTATTAGTCCCACTGCTAGGCTTGAAAAGTGGTTTCTGTAGTTTTGAGTACGCTTTTGTTTGAAACCTGTTCTGGCAGAATTTCCTTGAAAGAAGACTAAGTCGCCCAGATTGGTGTAAGTGTTCTAGTGGGCTTCAACAATGATTTCTACAAAATTCTACAACTCCTCTCCATCACTTCTAGTTTCTAGGTGCATCTCTTAAGTCTCATTAACTTTTGTTATAGTTTTTTTTACATTTTTAGTTCATTTTGCTTATCATGGCATGTTTTCAAAAACTTTGCATTTTTTAGTTTTGCATTAATAATCAATCTCTTTTATCAATTCTTTGCATCTATGACATTCTCCTTCTAATATAAATTCCAATCGTCTTTGCATTGAAATCTCAAGGGCATATTCTTGAGTGAGCCATCAAGGTTTTTGGGATTCCTCTCTCCTTTTAGGTGCAAAACCCTAGAAGTGTAAGAGAGTCCCCTATTCCAAAAATCTATTGTTAATTTTGGTGAGCCCACCTTTAGAACATCATATTTCTAATACACAGTGCATATATATCTTAGGAATAGCTTACATTGGCATTGCATTGCATTTTGCATTGTTTAATTTGCATCCCAGGGTTTCAAAATTTGCATTAGTGAAAAGCTCATATAACTTGCATTTTTGGCATTTGATTTCATTAAAAATCAACAATATTCTTCATATTCATATTATATCTACATCTAAAAATCTAAAAAGCATAAAAACCACTTCAAAAATTCTAATAAATTCCAAAAAAATCACCCCCTAGACTCATTCGCCACCCTGGGTGACTTCGTCCAGTTGCATATTTTTCACTGTAGTTTCTGGCATTTAATCTTTAATTTCTGAGTTTCTATTTTTTGTTTCTTCATTTTAGTTTTACTTTCCAAAATTTTAGTTTTAAGCATTTTCTTCTTGTTAGTTTACATTGCATTTGCATTCAACCCGCATTTAGAGACCTTTTCATGAGTGTTTGGTGTCCTATTGCTAATACCTTAGTGAGAAAAATTTTGAGACTCATGTTATCCCACAATAACACACTTGTTGTGGATCTTAGTTTATCTAAAACTTCCACTTGAAGTATTGCAACTAGTACATTAGACATGGATAATACCTTTAGCAACTTTTTTCCTTCAAATAACATGCAAGTAGAAACACGAAATGATCATATCCCACAAGACAAAATAATTCACATTCATGAGGACTTAACATATCTCCAATATCAAGTAAGCCTTAACACAATTTCAACAACTGCAATTCCTACCATAGAGAGCATCCATCACATGCGCGAAAGTGAAGATGGCCTAGACATTGTGAAACAAATAGTTGAGATATATACAAAACATCTTCCTTCAAACTCTACTGCTCCTCAACCAAAAAAAATGTGGTAAGCCGAGGAGGACCTCAAACTCCTCCTCCCTTGACCATAGCCTCAATACCCATCTATACCACTCCTCAAGTCACAACAACACTAGAATAAGTTAGTAATGTGATTCCTTCCTTGAGTATTCCTACTAATATCCCTCATTCCTATGTGGCATCACATGTTCTATCCTCTTCTACAATACCATCTATAAGCATTTCATTCACTTATCCCACCACTACATACACTCAATCACCACTTTCACTTCCACCCCATACTAATTATAATGACCCTCTCATAACACAACTTTTCTAGACTGTTTCGTCCATGCAAAAACAAATCTCCACCATAAACCAAAATTAGAATGGCCCACCCACATATTATGTTCGAAGCAGCCCATTATCTTTGGAAATATTGCAAACACCAATGCCACAAGGAGTAGAGATGCCTAGATTTTAGAAATGTGGAGGGAAGGCAGATCCTTCTAACCATGTTAATGCTTATACCACCTTATGTAGTGATTTTTTCCTTGATGATGAACTATTAGCCAAACTATTTCCTAGGACTTTAAAAGACATTGCCTTGGAATGGTTTTCTTCTTTACCAAACAATTTAATTCATTCATTTAATGAACGTTTTTATGCATTTATAAATCATTTCCAAGTGCATATGACTCTTAAAAATATTTTGGCTGATTTGATGAGATGCAAGCAAAATGAGGATGAAAAGATAACTAATTTTATCTCAGACTATCAATTGCTTTATTCCCATATCAATGTCAAGATCCCTGACCCACACCTTGAAAACATTTTTATCAAAAACTTGCAAACTAAACTTCATGAAAAACTCACTATGATGAAATTATCCTCCTTTATACACTTGTGTACTACCCTTTGTGATTATCACAATTCGGTTAGTAGTTGAGATATAAGGTCCACTTCTAGCTGAGCTAAGAAATCTGAACCTGCCAGCTAAAATAATTCCCAACCATTTAGAAAGCAAAAAAAATGGCTCTTATAGTTTAACGCCCCTCAACAATAACCAATTGAAACTTTCAACAACTAAATAGCAGTTGTTAAAACCATAGTTCCCTTTAGTTATGAAGATCTGAAAAGACAATTCATTCCTTTACCTAACACCCTTCATAACATAATGTCTCAACTTTTACAACAACAAATGATTACCTTGCCTGTCATCAAAGCACCTAATCCTACTAAGCCTTTACCTTCAAACTTTAAATCCAATGCTTATTTCCATTATCAAAGACAAAATGGTCATGACATGGAACATTGTAAGCATCTTAAACATCTTGTGCAAGACCTCATTAATTTTGGCTATCTATCCATTGCAGGTGTTAATGATCAAGGTAATAGGTTTGTTGCCCCTCCAAATCAAAAGTTGAAAATTTTCATTGATGCAATGCCAAAATATAATATTTCATTTTTCAAATCTAGTGAAACTACAAAAAATGATGCGATAAATGTTGATACAAATGATGAACATCATGATCCTATCCTACATGTTACCCATGTTCATCCTATGGATGATATGGTAGGTGTGATAGACGTTATCCCTCATAAGGGCCAACCTAAGAAATCTCTTGACATTGATTTCTCCTCTAAGGATATAATTAAAAATCTACCAGATGGTCCTCTCTACATAGCCAACTGTATCTATAACAAGCCCACTAATTGGGATACTAATAGATCCCGCATGTGGAGAGAACATGATCACCAAGGAATTTTTGGTATTACATGACTTTTATCAAGATGACTATGATTAACTGAAAGTAGGGATCAAGACACACAATGGTTTTTCTTGCCCTATGATAGGATTGATCATCCTTCCATTACAAATCAGACCAAAAACATTAGATGTCACATTCTCCATCATCCCGCAATTGGACCAATTTCATTAGTGGTTAGGCCATCCATGGATTTTCTCAATGAAAGTTGTCCCTTCAGTTATACACAAATGCTTAAAGTTTCCATTCCACAATAAAATATTCACTGTCCACCATAGTAGCTTTAACCCATTTTCTTCCGAAGGAAACTTTTCCTTAGAATCCTTTTGGCCTGAGCACATGAAACCTATAATGCCTCGACAAGATTTATTTTTCATAGCTTACCAAAAATTCAAAGAAAAGAAAATAGCATAATTGTCTCTCTGCAACATGTCCCCATCTACCTCTAACACTCCTATCCTAGATGAAACCATGCTTCAACCAAAACAAGAACCAAACAACCAAGATCAACCAACTCCAGAAACATCCCCAGCATCATCTAAGAGACCACAAAACAATGAAAACAACTTTGTCATGCCTCCTCAAATAAAACAAGTTTACAAAGCAAAGGAGAAAGTGGATGAATGAACTTCCATCTTTCCTTCCATTCCTCCCCTTAGGGAAAAAAAGAAACGTATGGTTGATCAACCTACTCCTTCACAAAAAAAACTCAACAAAAATCCAAAAGAAATAGAGGAGCTAGGGACCATAGGCATAGACGTCGTGCCCTTCCTCACAAGTTACACGAAGAAGAAAATAAAGAAAACCAAAATCCACACATGACATAAGCAATGCATGATGACCCTACTCCCCAAACACAACAAAATGATCCCATACAACAATCACAACAAGAGTTACATTCTTCATTGGACATTATCACTTTTCCTCTTGTTGTGATTAATCTGGATGACAATGACAAGATTTGAAAAATCGACGAAGAGGTGCATAATTATTTGAAAACAATGTTTTCCTCTTCCATGCATTTAAACAACAAATCTATTATAAAGAGTGTTGAACCTGGTGCTTCCCCTAGTTCACCACTTTCTCTTGTCCCTATGGCTAGTTGTCCTCCCTCGGCATATCATGAACATGACTAGGAGGTAAATGACTTGCTTGATGGTTGAATCACATTTTCCTTACTAGTCTTTTGCATTTTCTTTTTCTTTTGTGTGTTTACATGTGTGTAATGTGATCCCTCGTGATGTTTTGTTTGGTGTTCTCTCTCTTTGTGACATTCCTCTATTTGTACCTTCATTCTTCTCTATGTCATACATCACTTTTTCCTTTTTCTTTATCTTTTTCTTGTGTTTTCTTTGGGGATGATGCATGGCATTAGGACATTTATGTTTCTTTCATGTTGACCCAAAAAGCTTTTCTTTTTCTTTTCCTTTTCTTTTTTTTCTTCTTGTGTTTTTCTTTAGGGGATGATGCAAAGTGTCGAGACACCCTATGTATCTTCCATGTTGACTCAAAAGGTCCTTTCTTTTTCTTTATTTTTTTTCTCTTTGTGTCATTCTTCCAATTCTATGTATTTGGGGGATGATGATAGTTCTAGGCTCTCTAACGACATTGTAGCAAAGAATATACTTACCCCAAATCCATAGATCCCTTATGTGTTTGGTGTTTTCATTTTGGGGGCAACCCTTTTCTTTTCTTTTTCATCACATGACCTAGCCTTCCTCGAAAACATATGACTTAGGATAGGGTTTTCCAAGCTAGTTGTCTTGTCTTCTTTCTTGTTTGCATTGTTCATATGCTACTTTAAAGTAATTTCTCACAGTACGGTGTGTAGCAATTTCTTTAAAGTGGGGGCATACATTTGCATTATTATTTTTCATTTATCCTTTCTCTTGTTTCTTAGTGTAGCCTTCTTACTTCATATGATGTGTTTTGTCACTTTGTGGATGACTTTGGGTGTGATTTCCTTCATGAGCATGATCTATCTTATCATATTATATCCCTCTTACTGCCTTGATGCGACACACTGCATCCCCTAAGTTGTGAATTTTCTATTATTTGATTGGTCCTCTTTGAGACATTAGACACAATGTTCCCTAGGTTAAAGAACTCGAATAAATTAATCAAGACTCATTTGAACATTCTATGTATGTTGGGTATGTGCAGGATCATCATGGAAAAAATAGGCCCTTAAGTGGCAAAAAATTTAGAAAAATCAAAGTTAGGAAACTTGATGTAAAAATATGAATAAGGTATCTATATTATTTCAAAAATATATAAGAATAGAATCTAAATCAAATTGAATGTAGTTTCTAAACTACTATGTTTTTAAAAAAAAAAAATCTATTTAGTGAAAATTTGAAATTTCAATGCAGTAGTACTTAAATTTTAGGGAAAAAATAAGAAGTAGGTGTCTGTCTAACCACCCTAACCACAATAAAATGATAATATTTTTTTATAAGATTTTAGATATAAGTAGAAGACTCATGTCCTGATGTGATGCATATTTTTTTGTTTTTTTTCCAAGTAAATAATTAATTATGATTTTTTATTACAAATTTTAAAAATTATAAAAACTTCGTATGTTTGACCACCTTAACTTGGTCAAAACCTCATGAAATTCAATTTTTTTAATCCTATAGTATGCAAAGCATAGAATGTGACACATGTTTTAGATTCAAAAATGTGATACCATTTGAAATTTATAGATGTTTTCAACCAACCTATCAATCAGGACTTTAGTCATAATTCAAATAGAAAATGAATAATAATTACTTATTAAATTCAAAGTAAAGAATAATTTATATTGGTGGAAAGTTGAGAATCTCCTTAAAAAACCCTTTTTATTTCATCAATTTTGGGTAAAAAAAAAGCGATCAACCACATACCCATCATATCACCACTTTTTGGCCCATCATGATCCTGCACATACCTTGTTGCATTTTACATTTGTTATATGGCCACCTTGCATAACACATCTTGCCTTCCTGTGGTTCCATCGTGTTTGTTCATGATCTCAAAGCATATGAAGTTTTGCTTGTCTCATGAAGCTCGAAAAGTCATTTTCTTTTCTAGCACTTTATTAAAGTTATGAGGAGGTATAACTTTGGTATGGTTGAATGAGAAGCCCACTCTGAGGTATGAATTTCCCCATAGCCAAATGTGTGTGTAAGTGCATACCAACCATGAGTGTATGTTTCTCACCTTTTACGCCTTCTCACTAGGCAGATAGGCATGAGTTTCGTTGCCTTAGAGTGAGTATGCATTTTCTGGACAAACAACCTATATCAGATCCACAACAGAATGGAAAAATGATCGAAGCTTGATCCAATTCTCTTTTTCCTTCTCCTTCTCTCCCTTTCATTCTTTGACATCATTTTCATGTATTATATTTTTGGCTAATGTTTGGTTTTCCATGGAATCTTGATCCTGGTGGCTTGATCACCCCTCTTGATTGTTGTTGTCATCTCATCTTTTATGGGTACATTTGGATCCCTCTTGATGTGAATTTTGGATACTTTAGTGTGAGTTTGAAGCAAGATAATCCTCTCACTAAAGTGGGGGCTAAATTTAGCATAGAAAAATGTATTTTTGGACATTTTCATGCTCATTTGGGTCTTTCTTATGGATGTTGGCCTAGTTTTTCCTAGATTTAATGTTTTAATGTGGTCAACACATTCACATTAGTTCTTGGACCCTTATGAATCAATGAAAACTTTATGATGCCTTGCAAAAGTGTTGTGAAGTATTGTAACACACTTTCACACTTTTTTAGGATATTCTTAATATAATTCACCTAAACAACCTCTTTTTATCACATACCAAGCCATATTTCAAGGTGTTGTAAAGTGTTGTAATAAACTTTCATGCTTTTCTAGGATTTTCATCAATAATTTGGCCCTTTCTTATGTTTAAATTTTTATAATAATCTCATTAAACATCATTTAATACATCTTAATTTTTGACACCCACTTAAAATTCCTAAGTGGGACCCATTTTCCACTAGGGGCGAATGAGTCCCATTTGGCTCAAAAATCAAAATTATTTCAAAATTCTAGTGAGATATTATTATCTAAGACTTAAGGTCAGCCTATGGTGTGGTATTTTCAGGAAATTTTCCATAATTAAGTATAAATACAGGGTTTTCCCTCTCATTTCACCTCCCATTTCATTCAACAATTCACTTATTCATTCACTCAAGCACTCCATCATTCACTTTGGCATTCTAAGCATTTTTCAAGTCTACATCCATTGGAGCTTCTACTTGCATATCTTTAGATTTCTACTTGAAGTGTTTGGTGAGTTGTAGCATTGCATGTTTTTCATTCATCATTGTCTTTTCATTTCATTTTCAAAGGTTTAATTACCAAACTGATGTTTGACCAACACAAACCCCTATTCACTAACCCTTAACACTTTTTCCCCTCTTTGCATGTGTTTTCCAAGTCTTATGTGTAGATCTTTCAAAGAGAAAGGTGTGAAAAGGTGTGAACAATTTTTCAAATTCATTCAAAGTTGTCAAAGCCCTAAAAGAAGCTTGAAGAACACCTATAGGTCAGATCAGTTTCAGATCTGAAAACCTATCAGGAGCTAAAGTGCAGACTATGAGCTACAGATTGCACTTTTTAATTTCTTGAAACCTAGAAGTGCACTAAGTCACCATCAATGGCATATTAGTCCCACTGGCAGGCCTGAAAATTGGTTTCTATAGTTTTGAGTACCCTTTTGTCTGAGACCTGTTCCAGTAGAATTTCCCTTAAACAGGACTAAGTCACCTAACTTGGCGTAAGTGTCCCAGTGGTCTGCAAAAATGATTTATGCATGATTCTAAAGATCCTCTCCATCACTTTCCAGTTTTGAGGTGCACCTCTTCAGTCTCATTAATTTTTGTTACAGTTTATTTGCATTTTTAGTTCATTTTGCATATCATAGTGTGTTTTCAAAAACTTTGCATTTTCTTAGCTTTGCATTCATAATCAATATATTTCATCAATTCTTTGCATCTAGAACATTCCCCTTAGACAAATTTCAATCACCTTTGCATTGGAATCTCAAGGGAATATTCTTGAGTGAGCCATCAAGGTTTTTCAAATTCCTCTCTCCTTAGGTACAAAACCCTAGAAGTGTAAGAGTACCCTATTCAAAAAATCTATTCTTATGGAAGGAAATTTCTATGAGGAGGAGGTTCTGTAGTAACCAAAGGAAGATAAATTACATACAAAGCTACGAAAAAGGTAGTGGAAAGTATAAATGTTGAAATTTAAGTATCAAACCCCATGATATAGCATAAAGTTGAGCCTTAGAATGAGGGAGAATATGTTTCCTAATAGAAAAATAAAGGAGAAAAAACTTGTCATTCTAGTGAAGAATGATATGAGAAGAGTAGATGTTGTAGCATATGAGAAAGAGTTTATATGAAAAATGTGGCAACAAAGATGATATAGATTACAATTAAAGAGTTATGTGGGATTCATAGGATAGTTTCGATGGAGATTTGACTATGGAGAGTGATAGATAGGAATGGGGATTTTTTATCAAGAAAAACTTGACAAGTGAAGGAAACATACCTCTTTAGTAAACAATGTGTTGTTTAGAACATAAAATGTCAATGAAGTTGAGAGAAAAGAGGTCACAAGTGACAAAAGAAACATTGCAAAAGAAAACTACAATTATATCTACAAAACGAGTTGAGTATAGGAAATGGTGGCGTAGATCTATGAGTGATAGTGCTTGAAAGTGCATGAGAAAAATGAAAGCATGAAGGCAGAATGCAAAGAGCCTAGTTGGAAATGAAAGTCGATGAAAGGAGACGTAGCATGCCAAGTGAAATATACTAGAAAGACTTTTGACAAAGGCAAAGCAGACAAGAGAGATGGTGTGAAGAACTTGAAGATTCAACTTGATAGAGAGATGAAGGGAGGCAATAGAATTGCACATGATTGTAATCTTTATCTTTCATGAAATCATAAATAAATTTATTGATATTTTAAATCAAATTTTTGGTATTTGGTTGGCAATTTTAAATTGATTAAAATCAACACAAGTAATTGTTGATTTTGGGAATTAATCATCATGGAATTTGTGTAATTTGAAACTTTATGGGTTGAGTGAGGTTCTTTTTGATCAATTGGTATTAGAGCCAAAGGTTCTGAGTGTACGAATAGAGTTTCAAGAGAGTGGATGTTCGTAACAAGACCTATGAGTGAAGAGGGAAGTGAAAAAAGGTTTCTAGAACAAATGTAGATAATTGATCATGAGGCAGCTTGTAATGTAGCTTGTGGATAGTAGAAGTACAAGTGAGGTCCACAAGTACCACTGAAAATGTAAGGGCTAGAAGGCACAAAATTGGAAGTGCAAGTGAGAAGAGCTGAAAAGCATCATTGTAGGTGACAGAGTCCCGAACAATTGAGAGCAGAAAGCATAGAGGAAAGTTTTGTGTGATCGCAAATTATAGTAGAAAAAATGGAATCTTCATGAGGGTCAAGATATGATTGCAACATGGGGGTTGTAAGGTTTGAGTATAGTGAAGACATGCTAGAGGAGGGCATGAAGAGAAGAGGAAGGGCTATATGGTGGAGGACATTAGGCTATCAGCGATGGAGTTTGCTAGAGATTGTTTTTAGTTTGAAAGAGTGGTTCTATCACTCAACTCCACCTTTGTGAGCTCATGTGCACAAATTTCTTACGCATCATGTCTCATGTGTGAGCATCCCAAGAAAAATAGAATCAACATTAGCCAAAAAATATTTAGTTTTGTTTTGTTTCTTTTCTTTTGTTTTCCTTTCTTTGTGGGAAATTCCATTTGTTTTGGTGGTCAAATTTGGGGAAAAGTTTAATAACATTTTAATGGACAACATCATATATCAGTTCATCTTCAAAATGTAACCTTTCATTGCTTAGAACCTAGTGTTCTAACCCATTTCTTTACCCAATGTAGGCAATCAGACACTAGGTACCTAGGGGTCAAGGAGCTATAGGGAGCAAGGCAAGGCAATCAGGAGTAGATTTGTTTGCAATACCAGTCATTCAGGCAATGAATGGTTACCTTCTTTACATGTTCATTTTCTTTTCAACATTTACTCATTCATGTATACTTTAATTCTTATTTGTATCAAATGAATAAGTCAGTCTCACGGCTTGCTATGTGATACACATGTATCTAATTACATTCAATAAAGATTACATTTTCAAAAAGACTATGAAATCTTTTATGTTTCATTCACTTGTATGAATGTAGTAATTTTGTGTTCTTGTAATCTTGTAAAGTTGTTTCATTTTATATAACTTAATGTAACATAGAAGGTTTAATAAAATCTACCATTCATTTTGAAATATAGATGGCTCTTCCTGATTGAGCCTGTAGGTGAAAATATGGTAACATTTTTGGCAACATCTGCTAGATGTTTGCCTGCTAAACATCAAAAACTAGTGGCCTAAGGGAAAACAGGAAATGCATAAGGGAAAGTACTTGGAAATTTATTGAAAATGGGAAATGCATAAGGGAAAGTACTAAAATGTGCTAGAATAGAACTTAGGGAAATGAAACAGCAACTAAACTAAAGTACAACAACACTTATTGAAAGCATTAAACCTAACCTAATGTGTACAATGATAAATCATACCTCAAAACAGTGTTTGAGGTGAATCCCATTAACTGGGATTGGTAACATTTCTCCATTCATGTTTGATAGCTAGAATTCATTATGTTCCTTGCATTCAATGATAATAAATGGGCTTGTCCAAAAATGATCAAATTTTGTATGCTTGCCTGGTCCAATTTTCAGCATATCCCACTTGAGAACAATATCACCTTCCTTGAAAACTTTGGCTATAGCTTTCTTATCAAATATTTTTTTTGTTTGGAGTTGATGATACTCCAAAGTTTTCATTGCTTTGTCTCTTGTTTCTTCAAGCTCCATGAGTTCTACATATCTTACTGATATTGGGTCCTACTCTTCAAACATTTCCAACTGGTGAACAATGTGAAGAGCTAGAAGCTCTATAGATAGAGTTAATCTAGCCTCTTTTAGTTAATCTAACCTCTTTTCCATAAACGAGTACATGTGGTGAATTACCAACTGATTTCTTAAGGGTTATTCTATCTACCCAAAGTGCAAATTTCAATGTGGTATGCCAAACCCTTTGATTCTCTTCCATGGTTCTCTTAATAATTTTGATCAAATTTTTATTTGTACTTTCAGTTAAATCATTACCCTGTGGGTAATAATTTGAGGAAGTATTCAAATGAATTCCATGTTTAACATCCCAATCTGTAACTATTAACCCAACAAATGCAAGAGCATTATCTGAAATGATGGAGTCAGGAACTCCAAATCTAGTGATTATATCTTCATAAAAGCTTAGAACAAAAGATTCATTAGCTTCTTTCAAAGCTATTCCTTTTGTCCATTGTGTAAAATAGCCTATGGCTATAAGCACCCACTTGTGACCAGCATTGGAAGGTGGACTAATTGGCCTAATAAAGTCAATGCCCCATCTCATGAAGGGTTGCTCTACCTGAATTGGATGTAAAGGCATAGCAGGAAGCTTCTCTTTTCCTACAAAAAGAGCACACTTAACACATTTTTTTGACGATGCATATGCATCTTTAAATAATTTGGGCTTGTAATAGCCAACTCTCATGATTTTCCAAGCAGTTGTCCTTGGAGCAAAGTGACCTAAAAATCCATCATGAAATTCATGAAGTACCTTTTTTGTTTGATTAGTATCAATAGACCTTGATAAAACGCCATTAAGGTCTTTTCTAAAAAGAATATTGTCAATTAGGACATACAGAATTGATTGCAATATGAAGTATCTTCATTTTGGCCTATCTAGACTTGGTGGACACTCACCAGTTTGTAAGAAATGGGTCATTTCTTGAACCCAACTTGCTGCTAATGCAGGTGAAGCACCTTGAGTATTTTGAGGCTCATCTTTATTAGCTAAAGCAACATCAATTTCTAGTTCCTTTTCAAAGCTTGACCCTATAGCAAGATGCTGGCAAAGACCTTTTCCTCTAACAAGTTTGGTAATCTTGATATCTACGTCATATTCCATAACTCTCGTGATCCACCCAGCCCTCTTTTCATTTAGATCTTTACTCAGTAAAAAATCCTTAACACTTGAGTGTGCAACCATAACATGAATCTTAATTTTAGAGATTAAAGGCTTGAATTTCTTCAAGCTTCTTGTGACAGCAAGGGTATGTTTCTCTACAAATGTATATTTCTATTCATAGTCAGCCAGACCTTGACTAAAAAATGAAATTGCTTGTTCTAAATTATCATTGTTCTTGTTATGCCTTGCATAACCACCCCACTTTGATTTGGATCAAAATGGGTCCCCCCTTTTTCTTTTGGTTTCTTTGTTTCTGGTTACTTGCTTTCCTCTTTGGAATTATTTTGCTTTCCTCCTAATTTTGATCTTTTGATCTGTCTGATCTAATTTTGGTTCTACCTCAGTTGGAATCTGGGTTTCCTCCTGAGTTCGGGATTTTCCACCCAATCCGTATTTTCCTGGATCTCACTCGAGCTCTAGCAGAACGCTGTTGTTTGGGGATTTTTGGTCCTCGTGGAATTCTGTGTGGACCGGATTTTCCTAAAATCCCCGAGGCCTCCGAAGAGATGTACCTTCTTCGCGGATTTCTTTCTCCTCCGAATTTTCCCGAAATTCATTGTTCCCTATTTTTTTCGGGTTTGCCGGAATGTCTTCTCCTTCGTGGAAATTCATCCCACGCAGATTTCCTTGGAATCTGATGAAATGTGAAGAAGTATGGAGTAGCAGGACTAGTTAATAACTGACAATGCATTTTACGATTAATTGATGCTATTTGGAGATCTCACATGCTATTCCTTGATTGATAATGATCGGATTAACTTTCTACTGGGTGTTTTCATGTTTATTCTGTTGGAATCCACCTAACTTAGAATTATCCAAAATTCCTCCCTGGCTTGGATTATGTGGGTTGACCTGAAACCTGAACTGTTTGTATGATCATTTTGTTTGATTATTTAACGGCACCTTACTGACATAGGATTCGTTTCAATGATGATTTTCATTAATTAAATTCTATTTGTGTGATTTTCACTATAGTTTTCTTTGTCGAATGCATGATTAAATCCTACACATGATGGTATTTGCCAAGGGAGCTCAGTTGGAAGGAATTCCTCAATCCAGTTGGTCATAAAAATTAGCTAAGGCAAAGTCAATAGGACCCAGGCAATGTCACAACGATCAGAAATCATATGCAGGCATTAATCGCCAAGACATCATTCATCGTCTTGGCGACTAAGAGTTTCCTATCGGCATATGGATTTCTCTCCACTAAGATGTCTCGGTGAAGGCTCCATGTCTCACCGACTAGCAACACCGGGCTAACACTTCGGTAGGAGATTTTCTTTGGGGAGAAGTCTCGGCGACTTCCCCATGTCTCACTGATCGACGACAGATAGAACACATTTCAGTATGAGGGTTTAGCTTTGGGAGGAAGTCTTGGCAACTTCCCAAAGTCTCACTGACTACCGCACAACAAGCAAACACTGCTGCAGGATTCATCATCTTCACCAAGAAGTCTCGGCAAAATCTTTAGGTCACACCGACAAAGCACAAGAGGTCTATCGGGGTGAGGTCTAGCAGTCTTTCCGACCCATAAAGTCTCACCGACATATTGTTTCATTAGTGAGAGAATTAGGTTGTCATGGCAACAAAATTTGTGCTTATGGAGATCCCTCAGCAAAGCATAATGTATCTATAGGACGTCTCCCCGATAGGGGAATGTTACAGCGACACAAGTGGAGAGAAGGAAAGCATATCGGTATGACCACAAGAGGTCTCGGTGACAACAGAGTTCATAAAAAGGAAGCTTCGGTCAGTGTAAAATTTTGCCGAATGAAGAAAGTCTCAGTGACATGGAGGAAGCCCGGTGAGAGTGAAAGAAATCAATGAAAGGTCTCGCTAAAGGTGAAAGGTTTCACCGAAACAAAAGAAATCGGAGAGAACAAGGAGAAATCGGTAAGACTCTAAGAAAATGACGTGCCTTCGCTATGATTTTTTACCGACGTGGGAAGTCTTGCCGATCAAACAAGCCCTCCTCAAACTCAAATAAACTCTCACCAAGAAAAAGAGACTTTGATGGAAGGTCTCAGTGAAACAATAAGCTCTCGGCGACACAACATACTATCAGCATAATCTCTAGCCAATTCAACAGGGTCTGGCCGAAATGAAACAAAGTCGCTGAAGGATATAGGACTCGATGTAATGTCTCACCGAATCATGGGGGTCACGCTGAAAAAAAGGGAAATCAGGGAGACTCTAGAAGCATAAAGCGGTTCGATGAAAGGTCTCCCCGAGATTGAAAGGTCTTGTCGATACAGAACAAGCTCGATGAAAGATCCTAAGCTCGGCATGATGTCCTGCCGACCCGATAGGGTCTTCCTGATGCAAAGTGGGTTTGGAAAAAATGAAAAGGAGTTCGTTGAAACTCTTGCCGACATGAAATAACAGGCATCGGCAAAGGGGGATTCAATCACCATAAGGTCTTGGCGAGATCTTTGTGTCTCACCGATAGGACATGCCTCCGGGGAGAATGAACGCATTCGCTGAGAGTCAAAAGGGCCCCTGGAGATGTCCTGGTGAAAGGACTTGGTCACATCGAAACATAAGGGAGCGAGTTCAGCGAGAACAGGAGGAAATCAGGGAGACTCCATACGAGTGGGGAGACTTCGCTATGAGGTCACAGTGACGAGCGATAGTCTCCCTGACATGAAAAATGAGATCACCATGGGATCCTGAGGTTCACTGAGATGTCTTCCTGAAAGCATGTAGTCTTCCCCATAGGTTTTGTGAGCTTGATGTAACTTCTGTAGCCCGCTAAAATGTCTCACCGAATGACCCATACTATGTCGATAATTGTTATAGGATGAAATCGCATCGGGGAGACATCGATGGTGTCTCACCGACATGTGATTTAAGGTGGCCTACTCTTGACTACTCAGGAATCTAGCATGGCATGTGATCATCTAATCAGAGAGAACCAAGATAGGCCATTGACCAATTGATCACCCCTGTGGAGAAGACTAACAGAATGCAAGCAAGATAGTTTCCTTCTGAGATCCAAAGGCAATGAGTCAGCTCGGGTGAAATATTCAGATCTACAGGGAGGCCCGATGATGCTTCTAAAGGACTACCAACAAACAGAGAAGTCCAAAACAGAAAGGGAGCTGAAGGAAAGAAGCTGTGACTCATAGGGAAAGTTGTGGCGACCACTAACAAGGGCAGATCAATATTGATGGAGATATTCGTAGCATTCAAGGCTACTCCAACAGAGTTCGAAGGTGGACACAGAGACAAAAGAGTAAATGTTGCAGTTGTAAAGGATCTAAGGTCATCCCCGGGACAATATTTCAGCAATATGGATAGTAGGGCTTCGCTTTGAATGTAGTTTTGACTTTCCTCAGTAAGATCTGAGGGCTGACTCTCCTATAGTCTGCTGATATTTTGTAAACCCTAGTGCAGGGGACAACACATTCCTGTTGGTACATCCTATATATAAGGCATTCTTGCCTCTTTGTAAAGGTTAGCACTTCTGGGTTAGAACTTCTAGTGTTAGAATTTTTAGAGTTTGAATTTTTAGAACTGGTAGAGAAGAGTAGAAGAGTTAGAAATTAGAAAGAAAAGTCAGTAAGAGAAGACATAAGCTGAGCTTGATTCTTAGTAATGGGATCTTCTTTTGTCTTCTTGGTTAGGAGTTAGAATTAGAATAGATTAATGTATCTTTCAATTTTCTTAGTGTAAATGGAAACAATCTGGAGAAACAGATTCTCTGTACACTGGTGATTGTGCCAGCTTTGTAAATATTGCTTATATGTTTTATTAACAGTAGAAGCAATCAGAGTATAATCTAATTCATGTTGTGTTCCTGAATGATATTTGTCTTAAATTGATCATTTGATTTGTGAAGTCTTCAAGAAATGAAATGTTATTTTTGTTTTATTTAAATGGTAGCCAAAAATCTATTATTCGAATTAGCACTGAGAATGCAAGAGGTTGTGTGTCAATCACAAGCTTATCTTGTTTTGCAGTTTTAGGTTATAAGTCCTTGAAGTTGACAAGTCTGGTTAAGATTGAATGAACTATTGTTCCTTTCTGTTCAAAAACCCTGATCTATCTTTTGTTGTTTCTTTAAAAACCCCAGTTAAATTAGGTTTTATTTCATTCTTGATCTTAGAACAATCTAGAAGCTCACACCAGTAGGCCCCTTGAATATTACTATTGCATTGACCACTGAGTAACATCAACACAGTTGAGACCCAACTACAAAGACCTTGGGAGATAAAGCATCATTGTGTTTCCTTTCTCTTTCAAGAGAAGTAGGATAGTAATATTCTGTTTGCATTGTTGTGGTGCAAAAATCATCATCAAAAGGAACTGGTGCTAGAAGGAGGGCCTAAACGGGAAAACTGGATAAAGATGGGTTTTCCTCTCTAGAAAGGCCTCATAGAGTCCTTCGATCAGCTGAAAATCCATCACCTTTGATAGAACTTATGACCCTAACAAGACACAAGATTCACAAAACTAGTGCAATTATCATACCACCCTTATTAGCTCTACTCACTCCACCAGGATTTTCACCAATACCTCAGTGGGTACCCATTAATCCACCATCTAATCTATCTCAACTGCCATCACAGTTGGTTGAACCCATACAACAGTTGGCTCAACCACCACCACCGCCACCAATGACATTCTTTCAGAATAATCCCTCTCAATTGGGGACTATCCCTGGAGGTTTTCATGACCTGCCTAAGAACCCTAAGAAATTATATCCTAAGTATATTCATGGTGAATCAAGGAGTGTTGAAGAGCACATACAAGCTTTTAAGGATGCTTGTACTAGAGCTTAGATAGCCCACCATGATGTAGTCTGTAGGTTGTTTCCTTATTCCTTAGGGGATATGGCCTACAATTGGTGGCTTAATCTCCCTCAAGGTTCTATTCTAACCTGGACACACCTAGAAAATGCTTTCATTAATTAGTTCATAATCTATGTGGATCCAGCTCTTTTATATCACCAATTCGCTACCATCAGAAAGGAACCAGGTGAACCCTTGCCTTTATTCAATACTAGGTTCCAACGAATGTATAGGAGATTATAGGATCCCTATTTAGTCACTGAGGATAGTGCCATTCAAGCTTACTTCAGGGTTATAGACCCCTTGCTTGGCCTATTCTTGCAAAGGACCTATCAACCAGCTAATATTGACTGTTTATCCAAAGTCTATCATTTAGCTATCAAGCTGCAGCAACAAATCGGTTTTCAACAAGGAGGCCTAGGAGGAGGTTTCCCTTCAATAGGATATCAGATGCATAGCCCAACTCATCTATTCAATACTATCCCAGGAATATCTCTTTCCCACTATGGGCCTATATCTGAATTGGAAACTCAATTTCCTGTCCCATTCTTTGCTACTGGAACTTCTGATCTTTTTCAACAATCATAGCTTCCTCAAAGTTCCCATGGTCATCAGAACGAAATTGGAACACCAAATCATAGTGGTCAGTCACCTGTTGTTAAGAGTGTGGAAAGTGAGAAGACAGTTCAACTTACAAATGAGGTAGAAACCTTGAAGAAAACACTGTCTCAGGTTACAAATGACATGGCTTAGCTTCGATTGAACCCTGTTCAAAGCCAAGGTAATTATCCCAATCAAAACAACAACAATTAGGGTACTTATCAGAATAACAACAATTATAACCAAAGGGGTTATCAAATCCAAAATTCCTCTAATCAGGGCTATCGGAATCAAAATAGAGGGTATAATCAAAGGCCAAACAACAATAGACAATGGAACACAGCACCAAATAATGGGGGATTTTCTCATAACTATCAAGCAAATGAGGACAGAACACATACTACAAACGTGGCTGACCTCAACTTCATGACCAATTGGTGCAAGTTGCATGATACTACAACCCATTCTAAGGTGAACTACCCTCAAATGGAGAAAGTTGTCAAGATGGCACACAAAGATTCCCACATCTTCCAGGGGAATTCAAACAAAGGAGGTCACTCAGTGGAAAATGCAATGGCTTATGACCTCTTTGAAGAGAATCCTTCACTCCCAAGGCAAGAGGAGAATGTACTAGAGGAAGATTCATATGATGCTCAAGCCTTTCAGACCCAAGGGGGACACTTCCTGAGAAATCAAAGTAAGGGGCCATTCACTACATCAGGACCTCCTAATCACATGGTGCCTCCAAATCAAGGTGCTGATAATAATCCTCCTCCACCAAAAGGCCCATATGACTTCCATAATAAGGGTAATCTCTTTGCCATTTTCAAAAGTAATTCAAGTTATAATATGGACTTTGATGTTTTTTCTGAGATGCAAAGACAAAAAACTTCTTTTTCATTCTTTGACATCTTAAAATGGTGCCCTGCTCAAAGGGAGATAGTGATGAAAGCTTTGGAGCAAGCTGACAAATCAAAAGGAAAGAAAAAGATGGCACCTACTGGGGATGTGAATGCAACCTTGTATAGAAACAAGGTAGGTACTCCACCATTTCTCCAGAGTTTAAGAATTTGTGGGAAGAATCTCCAAAATTGTCTGTTAGATTCGGGGGCTTCGGGAAATGTTATGCCATATTCTATATGCAAGAAATTGGGATTGGACCCTGTCCAAACTAACAAGAAGGTCATCCAACTTGGCAAGACAGAGGTTAATGTAGTGGGGAATTGAAAAACATATATTTCCAAGTAGGGTCAGACCCTAGGATTCAAACCAACATAGATGTCCAAATGGTAGACATCCCAGAGACTTATGGTATGTTATTGAGCAGAGATTTAATGAAAATTTTAGGGGGATATCTTTCCCTTGACTTTTCACATATGTGGCTACCATGGAGAGGGATCCCAACTTAGATTATGATTGAAAGTGAGCCCCACCTCAAGCATATCATCACGGAATATGATTGCTCCAATGAGGTAGCCTATTTTGAAACTGGGATATGTGTTTATAAAAGAGAATAAATTCTAACATTTTCTATTCTTGATCCTAAAGAACTACCCATACAAAAGTCCCCTAATCTTATGATTGATAAAAATCAATAGGCATTAGTCAGAAAACTGCAACAAGATCAGTTGGTCTTGGGAGAAGGTGTAGACCTATGAAGTCTCCTACTCCCTAATTGGTGCAGGGTACACTACCAAAGTCATTCTGAATTGACTTGTCAACCTTGCATTGACATTTTAAATCATATTTCCCAAGCTGAGGAAGCTAGCACAAGCCACCCTGAGACCATTGCAGACCGCTTGTCATTTAAAGCCAAGGAAGCAACAATGCTAACCAGGGATAGGACACTTCCAAAAGAAATTCCTTCCCAAATTGAATTGGCCTCAGTTACATGCCTTAACCAACATACTCATGTGGAACAACCCCAAGGCTTGTTTGACACCCCTGCACTTATGGATATACCAAAATCCAAGGGGTTAACTAAGGATACAAGTGAATGTCAAGAAGATAACCTTGGGTCACATAATACACTTGAGTAGGAATTGGAAATTACTCCTGAGGAAACTATTGAACACTCATTCCCTATACCTGACCCAAAAGATCAAGTAACCCCACCCATGGCTCATGTTGTCCAAGTGCCTACTACAACCCCTAAGGGCCCAACCCCAGCTTATGATCAGTTACAAACCCTCACCTTTGACGGATCCAAATCTAAGATAGGCTGTGGTGTTGGGATTGAACTAACCAGCCCTAAAGGAAAAACCTTCTTTGCCTCTTATAGGTTGCAATTCAGGTGTACTAACAACATTGTAGAGTATGAACCTCTGGCATGAGGACTAATGTTTGCACACAAGAAGAAAGTTATAGCCTTGATGTTCAAGGGAGATTCAGAAATTATTGTCAAGCAAGTGCATAGCTAATACACCTGTCACAACAGAAGGCTGGTAGCATATAGAAATAGGGTATGGAACCTGATCGAAGACTTTGATGCCTTTGGGATTAGTTTAATCCCTAGGGAATAAAATGAGGTAGCTGATTCATTGGTTATTGTTGCAAGTACCTTGGAACCTATGCAAGGCTCCAAGCTCAATAAATTCTCAGTAGAATTAATTTCTACCCCTGCAGTTCCTGATAATATCACAAACTTCCAAGTCTTTGATGACAACCGACATATTCTTGCTTTCTTAGCAAGCTCAGATGTTTTTGATGGGAAAATTATTGATGAGTCCAACAGAGATCAAGGGGATTGGAGGCCTAAGGAATGTGACACAGAGGGAGTTCTTAACTTAAAGAATAATAACATTCCCAAGGGAATGGTTGTTCTAGAAAGAATCTTTCACTTAGACACAAGGGCTCGAGAGAAGGCATCAGCTGAAGAAAAAGGAGGTGAATATGAAACAGTTAACTTGGCCGATGCTGGCCTTGAAAGGAATGTCTGCATAGGGAAAGCCTGCCTTGAGGCAATCAAAAAAGACATATTGAAGGCACTTAAAAAGGATATTGCTGCGATTGCTTGGGGGTATGAAGACCTCCAAACATTTGATGCTTCTGTTATGACTCACACTATCCCCTTGAAGCCTGAGGCTAAGCCCTTCCGACAAAAGCAGTGCCCTATCAATGCCCTGATTGAGCCGTTGATCTATAAAGAAGTTTAGAAGTTGTTGTATGCAAAGATAATCTTCCCTTTGCGCCATTCAATGTGGGTGGCTAACTTAGTCCCAGTCTGCAAGAAAAACAGGGAGATTAAGCTATGTGTTGACTTTAGAAACCTGAACAGGGCTTCAGAAAATTATAACTACCCACTTCCTTCTCTGGATGAAGTCTTGCAGACTGTCAATGGAGCTCAGATGATGTCATTCTTGGATGGTTACTCTGGATACAATCAAGTAATGGTCGGCTTTGAAGACAGGATGAAGACGAATTTCACTACAAAGTGGGGAACATTTGCATATAGGAGGATGCCTTTCGGTCTAGTAAATGTTGGAGCCACTTTCCAACACGCCATGGACATAGCTTTCAAGGATCTAATTGTAAAATGCATTATTGTTTACATAGACGACTTGATAGTGTTCTCCAAGGATCGATTGAACCACAGTGCTGACTTGGCCAAGGTTCTAGAATGATGCATCCAGTATGGAGTCTCATTGAATCCAAAAAAATGTGTGTTTGGAGTCTCAAAGGGCAAGCTTTTGGGGCACGTGATCTCTGAAAGAGGGATATCAATCAATCCAAACTGAGTCGAGTCCATTCTGAAGATCACCAGGCCAGGAAGCAAGAAGGAAATGAGGTCTTTCTTTGGGAAAATCAACTTCATGAGAAAGTTCATTACGGGCTTTGCAGAGATTGTAAAGCCTCTGAACGAAATGATGAAGGATTCCAAAATAGAGTGGACTACTGAAGCAAAAGACGCGTTTTCACAAGTCAAGTGATCCATCTCAGAAGCACTAGTCCTTACCAGCCCTGATTACATTAGGCCATTCTATATCTATTCTTTTTCCTCTAAGCATTCATGCACGGTTGTTTTAACTCAATGCAAATAGGAGGCAAAGGAGAGACTGGTTGCTTTCATAAGCTCTCCATTCAAAAACACGGAAATCAAATACCCACCTCTGGAGAAGCAAGCTTTTGCACTAGTTCGGGCTATTAAGAAATTCTGACATTACATTCTCTGAAGTCAAGTCGTCGCTGTAGTTCCTGACGTAGCTGTGAAGTCCCTACTAATGCAGAGTGAGCTAGGAGAAAGAAGAGGGAAATGAATGGCCATCCTGCAAGAATTTGATCTGGAGATACATCCCATGAAACTAGTTAGGGGCACGAGTTTATCCTAGTCCATGGCGAACGTTGGCGACAACATCATCTATCAATAGTACATGATCCAATCTTTCTCCAACGACCCTTGGTATGCTGATACCATTTGCTTGATGCTCCATAATCGATGTCCAGAAGGAATGAATGCCACTCAAAGGAGATCCCTAAGACTGAAGAGTTCTCATTACATGCTCAAAGGAGGGTTGCTATATAGGAGGAATTTCAAAGGAGTATACCTGAGATGTCTTGATCATCAAGAGGCTAAACATGTGATCTCTGAGTTTCATGGGAAGCATGGCATAGGTCATGGATTTGTAGATTCATTGGAACACCAGATCCTCATATCTGGTTATTATTGGCCCTGTGTATTCAAAGATTCCCATCAGCATGTGAGGACATGTCATACATGTCAGATTTATGCATCAAGGGAATGCCATTCAACTATACCACTACAACCGGTCTATGAGGTAAGGCCCTTTGCCCAATGGGCACTGGATTTCATTGGGGTTATTAACCAAAACTCTGATGTAGGACACAAGTTCATTTTGATTGCGACTAACTACTGCACAAGATGGACATAAGCTATATCCTACAAAAATAGCATGACAAAGGTAGTGATCAAGTTCCTCACCGAATGCATCACTACAAGGTTTGGAGTGCCCTTCGCTATGGTATGTGATAATGGCCCCGCCTTTTCTTCTGCTGAGTTTATTTCTTGGGCTTATAATCACAATATTTTCTTGAAGTATTCTTCGAATTATTACCCACAAGGCAATGGAGTTGCAGAGTCAACCAATAAGAATCTCTTAGTGGTCATTAAGAAACTGTTAGAGCATAACCCTAGAGAGTGGCATACCCACCTTAGATTCGCATTATGGGCAGATAGGACTATGATTAAGCCTACTCTAAAGACTTCACCATTCAAGCTGGTGTATGGCCAAGAGCCTGTATTCCCCATCCATTTGCAAATACTTATCCTTGAATTCATTTAGAAATTCTACTCTAGTGACAATATGATAGAAATCAGATTGGCTGCTATGTTGAAATTAGAAGAACAGAGAGATGTTGCTTTGCAACAATTTTTCAACCACCAGATTGTTGTCAAACGTTGGTTTGACAAAAGAGCCAAGATCAAGGCTTTTAGGATATCAGACTTAGTGTTGTTATGGGATAAGGCTAGTGGAAAGAAAGGAAGTCACGATAAAATTTGACAAACTCTGGCTAGGTCCTTATCAGATTGCTAAGATCCTAAGCAAAAATGCTTTCAGACTGAGTAGCCTAACTGGAGAACCTGTCCCATTGCTTGTCAATGGGCAGTTCCTTAAGCATTATTTTGAGTCATAAAGCTTGCTAATTTCTATGCTAGATGTAGATAATCTGTTTGTCTCCTGTTTGTGAATAATTTTCATTTTGTGAATACTTTTTGTGTTTCTGCTTGTAAATAATCTGTTGCTCTTTGAATAAATATTTTTCTCTTTTCTTGTAAATAATTTCCTATTTGTTTGTTTGTCCTTTCCTTTCAGGCTTTCTGTTTTGTTTTGTGCTTTGGGGGTTTATCTATTGCTTTCCATCTTTAAGTAATGGGTTGTTATCTGAAGCATACTTTGGTCATTAGGAGAGAAGTGGTTTAGATATTTTCAAGTTTTTTGATTGATAATTTTGTCCTCAATTCATTGTTTCATGCTTGTTGTCAATAAAAGTTGTGGAAAGTTTTGAAAACAAGGTGCAAAGTAAGTAACCTTCATTAGCTCCTCTGAATCTTTCAAAAATCCATAAGATCATCTCCTCTTGTAATGGTATATTTGTCTTAGGGTGATAGTGTTGCAAGTTTTGAGTGAAAAATACGATTCCCTAGGTGTTGTCTTGAGGTCCATGGTAGTCTTCAACCTAGATTAGATGTTTAACATCTGACATATTGAAAAAGAAATGAATGAAATATTTGAAACTTTGAGAAAACAAAAGAAAAAGAAAACAATTATCAAAAGAAAAAGAGGATTCAATATGAATGGGTGATTCCAGTATATCTACCGGGGCTATGGACGCCTAACTGGCAGTAGAGCAATGCTGAGAGAAAACTAGAGGTATCTCTGTTGGGGCTATGGACGCCTGACTGGTAGCTAAGCAATGCCCAAGATATCATTGCACGAAGGAAATCAACTCATGTAGCTCACATCTTGCACATTATTATTCAAAGGATAGAGAAAACTTTATGAAAGAATGATGCACAATCAAGCACACACATTGATTCAAGGGGTAGCCATTGATTGACTTACATTTGAGATTCTAGCTCTACCTTGTTTGTTATAACTGACCCAATTGGAGTTGTGATGTTCATAAACCAGGAGTTCTGGGTAGCTGAATCTTTTAGATTCATGAAAATAATTAAACCATTTTCCCAGCCGAGTCGCCATTTGTTATGCCTTGCATAACCACCCCACTTTGATTTGGATCAAAATGGGTCCCCCCTTTTCCTTTTGGTTTCTTTGTTTCTAGTTACTTGCTTTCCTCTTTGGAATTCTTTTGTTTTCCTCCTAATTTTTATTTTTTCATCTATCTGATCTAATTTTGGTTCTACCTCAGTTGGAATTCAGGGTTTCTCCTAAGTTTGGGATTTTCCTCCCAATCCAGATTTTCCCGAATCTCACTTGAGCTCTGGCTGAACGCTGTTGTTCGGGGATATTTGGTCTTCACGGAATTCCGTGTGGACCAGATTTTCCCGAAATCCCTGAGGCCTCCGAGGAGATGTACCTTCTTCGCGGATTTCTTTCTCCTTCGGATTTTCCTGAAATCAATTGTTCCCTATTTTTTTTGGGTTTTCCAAAATGTCTTCTCCTTCGCAGAAATCCATCCCGAGTGGATTTCCCTGGAATCTGATGAAATTTGAAGAAGTAGGGAGTAGCAGGACTAGTTAATAAATGCCAATGCATTTTACGATTAATTGATGCTATTTGGAGATCTCACATGTTGTTCCATGATTGATAATGATCGGATTAACTTTCTACTGGGTGTTTTCATGTTTATTCTATTGGAATCCACCTGACTTAGAATTCTCCGAAATTCCTCCCTGGCTTGGATTCCGTGGGTCAACCTGAAGCCTGAACTATTTGTATGATCATTTTGTTTGAAGATTTAACAACACCTTACTGACATAGGATTCGTTTCAATGATGATTTTGATTAATTAACTTTTGTTTGTGTGATTTTCACTATAGTTTTCTTTGTTGAATGAAGGATTAAATCTTGCACGTGATGGTATTTTCCAAGGGAGCTCAGTTGGAAGGCATTCCTCAATCCAGTTGGTCATAAAAATCAGCTAAGGAAAAGTCGGCAGGACCTTGGCGATGTCACAAGGATCATAAATCATATGTAGGATTAATCAGCAAGACATCATTCATCATCTTGGCGACTAAGAGTTTCCTATCAACATAACATTTTCTCTCCACTAAGATGTCTCGGCGAAGGCTCCATGTCTCATCAACTAGCAACATCGGGCTAACACTTCGGCAGGAGATTTTCTTAAGGGAGAAGTCTCGGTGACTTCCCCATGTCTCACCGACTGACAACAATTAGAACACATTTCGGTATGAGGGTTTGGCTTCGGGAGGAATTCTTGGCGACTTCCTAAAGTCTCACCGACTACCGCACAATGAGCAAACACTTCCACAGGAGTCATCTTCTTCACCAAGAAGTCTCGGCGAAATCCTTAGGTCACACCGACAAAGCACAAGAGGAGGTCTATTGGGGTGAGGTATGGCAGTCTTGCTGACCCATAAAGTCTCACTGACATATTCTTTCATCGGTGAGAGAATTAGGTTGTCACGGTGACAAAAGATGTGCTTATGGAGATCCCTCGGCGAAGAATAATGTATCTATAGGACGTCTCCCCGATAGGGGAATGTTATGGAGACACAAGTGGAGAGAAGGAAAGCATATTGATATGACCACAAGAGGAGGTCTCGGCGACAAAAAAGTTTAGAAAAAGGAAGCTTCGGTCGGTGTAAAATATCGCCGACCGAAGAAAGTCTCAGCAACATGGAGGAAGCCCAGCGAGAGTGAAAGAAATTGACTAAAGGTCTCACCGAAGGTGAAAGGTTTCACCGTAGCAAAAGAAATCAGAGAGAACAAGGAGAAATCAGTAAGACTCTAAGAAAATGGCATGCCTTCGCTATGATGTCTTACTGATGCAGGAAGTCTTGCCGATCAAACAAGCCCTCCTCGAACTCAAATAAACTCTCACCGAGACAAAGAGACTTCGGTGGAAGGTCTCAGCAAAACAATAAGCTCTCAACGACACAACATAATATCAGCATAGTCTCTGGCCGATTCAACAGGGTCTGGCCGAAATGAAACAAAGTCACCAAAGGATATAGGACTCAGTGTAATGTCTCACCGACTCATGGGGGTCATGCCAAAACAAAAGGAAATCAGGGAGACTCCAGAAGCATAAAGGGGTTCGATGAAAGGTCTCCCCGAGATTGCAAGGTTTTGTCGATACAGAATGAGCTCGATGAAAGATCCTAAGCTCGGCATGACATCCTATCGACTTGCTAGGGTCTTCCCGATGCAAAGTGGGTTTAGCGAAAATGAAAAGGATTTCGCTAAAACTCTTGCCGACATGAAATAACAGTCATCAGCAGAGGGGGATTCAATCACCATAAGGTCTTGGTGAGATCTTTGTGTCTCACTGATAGGACGTGCCTCTAGGGAGAATGAACGCATTCGCTGAGAGTCAAAAGGGCTGGTGGAGATGTCCTAGCGAAGGGACTTGGTCACACCAAAACATAAGGGAGCGAGTTCGGTGAGAATAGGAGGAAATTGGGGAGACTCCATACGAGTGGGGAGACTTCGCTATGAGGTCACAACGACGAGTGATAGTCTTCCTGACATGAAAAATGAAATCGCCATGGGATCCTGAGGTTCACCGAGATGTCTTGCCAAGAACATGCAGTCTTCCTAATAGGTTTTGTGAGCTCGATGTCACTTTTGTAGCCTGCCAAAACATTTCACTGAATGATCCATACTATGTCGATAACTGTTATAGGATGAAATCGCATCAAGGAGACACTGATGGTGTCTCACCGACATGCGATTTAAGGTGGCCTACTCTTGACTGCTCAGGAATTTGGCGTGGCATGTGATCGTCCAATCAGAGAGAACCAAGATGGGACATTGACCAATTGACCACCCCTATGGAGAAGACTAACAGAATGCAAGCAAGATAGTTTCCTTCTGAGATCCAAAGGAAATGAGTCGGCTCGGGTAAACTATTCAGATCTACAAGGAGGCCCGATGATGCTTCTAAAGGACTATCAACGAACAGAGAAGTCTAGAATAGAAAGGGAGTCGAAGGAAAAAAGAAGTTGTGACTCATAGGGACAGCTATGGCGACCACTGACAGGGGCAGATCAATATTGATGGATATATTCTGAGCATTCAAGGTGACTCCAATAGAGTTCGAAGGTGGACACAAATATAGAAGAGTAAATGTTGCAGTTGCAAAATATCTAAGATCATCCCCGGGACAACCTTTCAGCAATATGGACAGCAAGGCTTCGCTTTGAATGCAGTTTTGACTTTCCTCAGTAAGATCTGAGGGCCGACTCTCCTATATTCTACTGATATTTTGTAAACCCTACTGCAAGGGACAACACATTCCTGTTGGTACATTTTGTATATAAGGCATTCTTGCCTCTTTGTAAAGGTTAGCACTTCTGGGTTAGAACTTCTAGTGTTAGAATTTTCGGAGTTAGAATTTTTAGAACTGGTAGAGAAGAGTAGAAGAGTTAGAAATTAGAAAGAAAAGTCAGTAAGAGAAGATAGAAGCTGATCTTGATTCTTAGTAATGAGAGCTTCTTTTTTCTTCTTGGTTAGGAGTTAGAATCAAAATAGATTAATGTATCTTTCAGTTTTCTTAGTGTAAATGGAAACAATCTAGAGAAATAGATTCTCTGTACACTAGTGATTGTGCCAGCTTTGTAAATATTGCTTATCTGTTTTATTGACAGTAGAAGCAATCAGAGTTTAATCTAATTCATGTTGTGTTCCTGAACGATATTTGTCTTAAATTGATCATTTGATTTGTGAAGTCTTCAAGGAATGAAATGTTATTTGTGTTTTATTTAAATGGTAGCCAAAAATCTGTCGTTTGAATTAGCACTGAGAATGCAAGAGGTTGTATGTCAATCACAAGCTTATCTTGTTCTACAATTTTAGTTTATAATTCCTTGAAGTTAACTAGTCTGGTTAAGATTGGATGAACTATTGTTCTTTTCTATTCAAAAACCCTGATCTATCTTTTGTTGTTTCTTTAAAAACCCTGGTTAAATTAGGTTTTATTTCATGCTTGATCTTAGAACAATCTAGAAGCTCACACCAGTAGGCCCCTTGAATATTACTGTTGCATTGACCACTGAGTAACATCAGCACAGTTGAGACCCAACTACAAAGACCTTGGGAGCTAAGGCATCCATGTGTTGCCTTTCTCTTTCAGGAGAAGTAGGATAGTAAAATTCTGCTTGAATTGTTGTGGTGCCAAAATCATCGTCAACAGTTCTTTTGAACTAACATAGTAGAAATAAAAATAATGCTACCAAAAGCACATAGAATAAAGTCTTTATAGAAATCTAAATTTACTAGTGTTGGGGTTGATGCTAAAGCTTCTTTAATTGCTTCAAAGTTGTTTTAGGCTTCTTTATTCCAATTGAAAACTACATTTTTCTTAAGCATGGCAGTCAAAGGCTATAATAAGTTTGCAACATTAGGTATGAATCTCCTTAAAATGTTGATTCTTCCTAAAAAGATTTGCAACCCTTTTTTGTCATTGGGTAATGGTTGTTCAAGAATGGCTTTGACTCTTTCAGAGTCAATGGTAATTCCTTCTTTTGACACTATATGGCCCAATATTTTACCTTCATGTACAACAAATATACTCTTTTTTGGATTGAGAGATATTCCATACTCTCTATATTTTTCAAAAACTTGCTTGAGATGTGACAAGTGTTCATCTACATTTTTGGAATATGCAATTACATCATCTAGATAAACAAGTAGAAATTTTTGAATCAAACTTTGAAATGCCATATCCATTGCCCACTGAAATGTGGCATCAGTGTTAGATATTCCAAAAGACATTCTCTTGTAGACCATAGTGCCCCACTTTGTTGTAAACATTGTTTTATATTGATCTTCTTCTTTAACTAGAATCTGGTTATAACCAGAATACCCATCCAGAAGAGAAAATCTCTCTGAACCAACAACAACCTGAAGAATTTGTTCCATAGAAGGTAAGGGGTAATGGTATTTTAAAGATGCTCTATTAAGGTCTCTAAAATCTACACATAATCTTATCTCCCCATTCTTTTTTCTAACTAGAACAATGTTAGAAACCCAGGATGTGTGTTTAATAAAAAATACAATACTCCCCTCAACTAACTCGGTCAACTCTTTGATCATTAAAGGTTCAAGTTTTGGGTTCAAAGGTCTTTTTTTTTGTCTAACAGGCTTGGCACTAGGTTCTAACTCAATTGTATGTTGTGCAATATGAGGGTCAAAACCTTTTAAATCAGAATATTGCCAAGTAAAAACACAATGATACTCTTGGAATAAAGCAATAAAAGCTTTTTTATCTTCAACTGAATAGATTTTTCCTAACTTAAGAAGTTTACCTTTAAAAATTTCAACTTCTTCATAATGATCTTCCTTCACTTGAATGTTGACTTTGCTTTACTTAAGCCGATCATCGGTATTGAATATGGACTCCAAGGTAACCAATCCTTTGGGAAGCTTATTTGTCTTCAGCTATATAACTTGATCATCATACTATTGTTTAATCTTCTCCTGGTTCACTATAGAAAAATAATCTCCTTGGAGCAAAAAAGTTAAAATTTGCTCGTCACTATCAAATACCTACCAGTTAATGTTGTTATCAGGAATTAATGGCCTGATTACAACTTTGACATACTGTTGTATTTTCTCTTTTTTGATATCATTTGGGATATCAAACTATGCTCCAATTGCTACAAGTCTATCAGCATGTTTATTCTGATTTCTTGGGATAGAAATCAGATTGAAGGCATCAAACTCTTCAATTATGTTCCATACTCTATTTCTGTAGGATTTCAAGGCATCATTTTTTGCAACATTTAGGCCTCTAACCTGATTAACTATCAATTTGTTGTCTCCATAGACTTTTAAACAGTTAATTTCTCTTTTCCTTGCCCATTCAAGACCTTGAATAAGCCCTTCATACTCAACAGTGTTATTTGAGCATGCAAAAGAAAAATGAAAAGCTAAAAAATACCTATCACCTTGTGGAGAAACAAGCATTGCACCTCCACCTACTCCATTCTTGCTTCTAGAACTATCAAAATACATCTTCCATAGCTCATCTTGCTATAACAACAACTGATCTACACTCTTTTCAAGGTTTGAAACCTTTGCATTAGGTTCAAGCATCACATAATTTCCCATACCAGCATCTTGAATAAGGTCTTTAGGAATTTCTAACACATTTTACTCTTCCCATTCATGTAACAACACATCAAGAACACCTTTTGCTTGTAGTTCTTGAACAATAGCAAGTTCACTGTCTGTAAAAATGACACAATTTATGTTTGCAACAGTAGGAACAACATTGATAATACTTGGGTTATATGGCTCATTGTGATTTTTGGCCAACTTTTCAGATTTAATGGTAACCTTGGTTCCATATCTTGTTCTAAATAGCATATGTGACCAATCAGCTGAGATATAACCTCCTATCTTAGTTGTAAAGTCTCTTGAGAGATGTAAGGAAAAGAAAGGTGGAATATCTATGACACATATGTCTTGAGGAACTGAAAAGTTTGGACAAGCATGAAGGGTAAGGCTCAAGCCTTTTATAACACCTAAAGTATTAATAGAGGCACCATCCAATTGAATCACTCCTTTCTCTAAAGGATGAAATTTTAGTCCCTGTTTGTCAGCAATTTGTTTTGGCATTACAGAGCTACTAGCTCCATTGTCTACCATACATTTGTGGACTAACTTATCACCTATGATTAGAGACACATAAAATGAAGGTGGTTTGATGTCCTTACCTACTTCTTTATTCAGTTGTTTATCATTTACATGTTGATCATTTGTCAATAAAGCTCTAACTTGACCTATTGATGGCTCATCAGACACTTTCAAATTTGACAAGGCTAACTGTAACATGTATTTTTGGCCTGGAATAGATAATGAATCCCACATAGACATCGTTACATTCATTATTTTCATGTTATCAATAATATTGTAAGGTACAACTAGGTTTACTTTCTGATGTACCTTTACGCCAGCATGATCAACTTGCAAGTGTGGCTACTCCTTAACTAGAAGTTGTTGATTTCTTTGCAAAATATGAGTCACTTGTGATGTAGGTGGTCCTATAGCTGTTGTTTTTCCTTTATCAGTTGCTTGGTCAAGTTAAAAAGCTCATTTCTTTTCCCTTGTATTAGCTACAACTGGAGAATCACCTACATTTACACCACAAAATTCTTCACCTTGCAAGTTAAGTAAAGTGGTTTCATCTGTAAGTTGATCCTATTGTTGTGGGAGTACATCATTAAGTACATTCTACTATGATCTTAAAGCATTTTGTACCATAAGTGCTTGATTTATAACTCCATTGGAGCATTTAGCCTAATTATGTGGTTGGTTGCATGGGTAGCACCACTCATAATCAACAACAAGATTATTTTGAATAGGGACAAGGTTCCTAGCTTCACTAACAAGTGTTGGGTTATATGCTTGAAAAGGCCTTTTATTCACATTTTGTCTTGGACCTTGATAATTTCCTTGGTACTGCTGCTTATTACCTTGAAATGGTTGATTTGCAGGTCTGTTATATGACTGTTGCTTCTCTAAATTAACCAATTTCTTCCCAAAAGTTTGCAAAATGTTATCAATCTTTTGCTAGCTCTCTTTTATCTCTTGCAACTCATGGGACTGTACTAGAACAGAAAATTCTTTTTTACCAGCAGTTGGTAAAGCTGGTACAATAGGTAATGGTGCAAATGGTGGAATTTGAAGTAGCATATTTGGCTATATTTTTGGAAAAATGGGAATTAGTGGCTTGGGAGCAATCTTTCCTACTTGAATTAAGCAATTTTTTGCTCTAATTATTATTTCAAATGCATTTGGTAGAGAAAATCCCCCCATTGGCTGAGTCATAATAGCTATATTATTATTAAGAGCCTTCAAATAGTACAAAAATGTGTATTCTAGAGGTGGCCTCACTGTTACAGGGATTCTATCCCAAGTCCTCTAGAATCTAAAGTTAAAATCATTCATCTACTCTTAAGGAGCTCTCTTTATTGTAGTCAGCTGCTCCAGTAAAGATAATTTATCAGACCTGTCCTAAAACTGCTTGTGTAATTTCTCACCCAACTCATCCCCTATTGCAATAGTACCTACTTCAAAGCTTCTGAACCACTATAATGCTCTTCCTTTGAATGATGTTGCAAGTAGCCTTACAACTACGTCCTCTTGTGTAATATGATGAACACCACATAAGGAAACAACATTCCTTATGTGCTCAATTGGAGTTGTTTGGTTTTCACCAGTAAAGATTGGGAAGCTTTTCAAAGTTGCAACTAGTATGTCATTATGTTGTGCCAAATTTAATGGACTACCTCCATTAAATGGCACAAAGGGTTGATTTCTGGTAGCCATTAGAGGTGGCTAAGATGGATTCAAATATGTAAAAATAGCAACTAATGAACTTGTTGCAATAGTAGAACTTGAAGAAGAAAATGTTGCAAAACTCTGTTAACCGCAACCTTGGTACCTACAAAACAACAAGAATAAACAAGTTAGACAAGATATTGCAAGCCAGAACAAGGATTCCCCATGAAATCCATTTACAAACTCAAAGTAGGAAAGAAAACAATAAAAAACATGATAAAGAGAACAAAATAGATTAAATCCTAATTTAAATGTGCAAACTCATGATTCCATGGGGGAATTGGTGTCAATTTGATGTGAAAATTGGCCCTTTCCCAATTCCTAAGATGCAAATTTGATGTGTTGAAGATGATATGATCCACTTTGTTGGTGAAGGATAAGAGCTCTAAGTCAAAAATCTTCAAAAACCTAGCTAAGAACTTAATGATAATGGATGAAATTTGAGAGATATTTGAGCATGGTAACTTTGCATAAATTGTGGATGATAAAATGAGGATATGAGCTCTTTATTTATAGCATTTCAAGATGGATGAATGTCCAAATTTGAGCAATGTGGGGCTAACATTCATCCAATAGCATGATGCCACTTGTCAAGCCATGAGTGGGTGAAGGATGTGCAAGATTTGGGGATTGTGCCAATAAATGCAAAATTTTGAATTTCAAATTTGTTGAAATGACATGTAAGAGGGAAAGGAAAATGCAATAAATGCCACTTGGCTCAAGGAAAAAGGACATGTAAGATGAATTTATTGCCTTGTTGGATGTACATGTTGACTTGGAATTTTTGAATTCAAATTGAGAGAATATTCCAAAAGATGTCATTATGAATAAAATAGAGATTTAATAAATGAATTAAATCTATTTTCATGTGCAACTTGCATTATCTAGAGGATGGGACATGAGATGAGATTAAATTAATTAAGCGTTAATTAATTTAATGAAAGAGGTTAGATTATGTGACCTATTTGACTCAAATTTATGGATTTATTTAAATCAAATAAGAGAGGAACATGATAAGAGGTTAATTAAATAAGGATTTTGATTTGTTTAATTAAAAGGGATGGTGTTAGATTAAATCAAATAAGGTTTTAATTTATTTAATTTAATGGATAAATTTTAGAGATTTAATCAAATAAATTGATTATTTAATTAAATAGGGACAATTAGATCAGATGGATTGATTTAACTAACAATAGAGATTGACTTAATTAGATCAAATGATTTATTCAATTAAGAGAGGAATATTGATGAATTTAATCAAATAGGGGAATTTGATTAAATGGTTAGACCGAGGGATGATTCAGGAAGAAACGATGTTAGTAGTCAGGATCAGATGCACAATGTCAATCAGTATATTTTACGTGTCTACATTTTTTCCCTCTTTGAAGAAATGCACTTGTTGCATTGGTTCAAAGAATAAATGATCTCGATCGAAGCCAAAAATTTGGTTATTAAAAAACTTTCCCCACTGTTGCCTGGTGGGAGAGAATATGCCAATATGATGCCCTCTTGAGAGATTGGACGAAAATTCCAATTTTTGGGTGATCTCGCGAAAAAAGATGACAAAGTTCCTAACAGGTCCAAAAAGGATCCATGAGGCTAAAAATGTGTCTAAACGCAATAAAATGATGAGAAAAAAACCTCAACTGGATGACAACAGGTTCAGGGGCCCAAAACCCTAGCAGGTCAGCCAATCAGAGTGAAAAATCCCTAATTTTCATGCTTAAATGGGGCCCGAGGGGTCACTTTCAAGTCATTTTCAAACACCTCCAATAGTAACCTCAAGATTTGAGCTCAGACCTCCAGACAATATGGCACAATGACAGCTTCCTCTGCACATTTCAGATTGAGTTCAGACGTACCAGCGACCACCTAGCATCGGGGCACCGGTAAGTGGTCCTTACACGAGCTTCGTCTTTCATTTAATGCTTTAATTAATGCTTTAAAGAGTCGGTCCACCTGTAGCGGCGCTATATAGCGATGCTCAGAAGAAAAACTACGTCGCTCGGTGTGATATAGCGCCGCTGTGGTGTAGTTTGGAGTTTCAAAACTCTGACGCTGAGCTCAAGGCTGGCGGGTGGATTTACAAAGTGTGACGCAACATCATTAATTTGGCTCAAAGTGCACTACTAGGAGGAAAATTGCACCACGACGGTGTAATTTCGTTCTTTTTAGCCCTAGCGTCGGAGTTTGATTAAAATCAAACTACGATGCCATCACGGGTTGCACCGCTGGGGAAGTTTTTTGAATGCCCAATGGAGAATTTTTTAAAAAAAATTAACATGGTGACCTTCCTTGATGCAAGACACGACGAGAGAGTTCTACTCTCAGGAGCATAGGTTGCGAAACCTAGTTGGCTACTTGCGGGACATGAGCGACAGGGACCAAGATCGACTTCGGATTGCGGGGTTGTGGCACATTGCGTACGCGGCACCAATTCGCACTCACCTAGGGATACTGTCAGTGCTAGCAGAGAGATGGCACAACGAGACATCTTCGTTCCATCTTCCCACTGGTGAGGCCACCATCACTCTAGAGGACATTGGCAGATTCTACGATTTCCTATTCACAGTCATCGGGCGATCTTGGATATGGACGAGGGACGCGAGGCCTGCTTCTAAGTCCTTGCTACATAGGTGATCCCACAATAGTGGTTTACAATTTTTGGCCAAACTGGACACTGAAATAATTTTTTTTAACTAAATCTTCACTTTTAGGCACCTATAGTAGCTAAACTATGAGGAATTTGAAAATAATGCAAACTAGAGTTACATGAGATTTTGTCTGTAGATTTTAAATATATTTTTTTCAAATTTTTTGGAATCAAATTACACTTCTTTTTCCATCTCGCTCAAAAACTATTTTTTTTAGAAAACAACATTTTTAAAAAGTGATGCTCACCGTATAATGCATAACTTTTTTTCCATGAAGGATAAAATTCTAATTCTTTCGAATTTAGATTTGTAACTCCAATATCTAGTGCTTCCACTTAGATATTTTTTTATTGAATATTTTTTCTTTAATCGAGCTTCGAAGTAAAATTACTTAGAATTCAGATATAACACGACTGTATAACGCGTAACTTTTTTTGTATATATCGAAATTCAATTTTTCTTTTTTTGTTAGATCAAAGAGACTTCAATATCTGGGGCACTCATATATTTTTCAATTTTTTTTGATAATTTTCTATTTTTCCACGTGTAGAATAGAGAGCTTGATTTTCAGTGAAAAACCTACATTCACAAGAAAAATAAATAAATATAATAATCAAATTAAATTTTATTGAAATTATACTTTTTTGGAAGCTTATAATAAGGAATACATACTTACAAAAAAATAAAAAATTAAATGAATTCATTTGATCCCCCAAAAGGTAAATCAAAAGTGGTTTTTCATCAGCATTTTGATAGGTGTAAAGGAGACTCCGTTATAGGTATAGCTTAAAACTAGCGGGGTTCTATCAAAGGGGGCTTGGTCTAAGGTGGTTTGATAAAACCCTCTTCAATTGGAATCCTTTAAATGGAACATTTGAAGTCTTAAATAATTATATTTTCTAAAAATATGTGATTTCAACAAAAATCAGTTCCTCCCAGAAATTGTAAACCACTATTGTGGCAGCACCCACATATGAGATTGTCTTCTGCGAGGGGCAGATAGAGCTTGAGCGCCACCGGATCTTGGCACCTCCCTACTACTGGGTGATTGCAGGTATCATTTCGGGCCTTATTGGCCCTGACAGGAGAGGGTGGTATTTCAGTCCCGGCTGGGGATATTGCTTGTAGCAGATGGTCTGAGACAGGCCGGTTTGTTTTGCATGGGGGTTTGTTCTTCTCACTTCGCTTTACAGAGACCTCCATGAGTATGTTTACATGGATGGGAGAGCACTAGGAGTAGGGCTAACCCTTCTTCACATCTAGGTGTGGAAGCACATTTTTGTGCTACGTCCACGTGTAATTTTAGTTCCGATGGGGCTAGATGATCCCCTCGTGGCACGATATAGAGGTGGTGTGTCTTTCACTCACACCGGTGAGCACAGGATCCCCTACTGGAGGAGGGTTCTAGATGAGATGCAGGTTTTTACCTAGCACCCCTACCTCGGTCGACCTGGATGGGCCGATGATGCTGACCAGATGTTTTACTACCACTAGGATCATTTCATGCAAGGCCGAGAGCATACTATGCTTGAGAGGTACCTACTTGGGTGTGTGCAATGTTAGTTTGGGGAGCCGTAGGATCATCTCGATGACAATTATGTGGTCGTCTTTTCCCACACCATGACACAGGTTTCATGCGGGCGATATATTCCTACTTTAGAGGTAGTGGACAGTTTTTGATAGCTGGTAGCTCGGCCATGGGCTTATGATCAGGGGCTAGCAAATCCAGGCACCACCCAGGCCTACGGGGATTGGTTCCGACCTCCACTTCGGTTGATGATTCCAAGTACAGTCCCTGATGTGCAGAGAGTCAAAGGCAGAGGGGGAGGACGAGGACGGAGAGCCGAGGTTTGACAGGATCTTCCACTGGTGTCTCTAGTCTAGCTAGGGTAGGGGGATGTTCATATGCAAAACTAGCAGTAGGAGCCACCACGAGGTGAGGATCAGCCTCGAGTGCAGCCATAGTATAGCCAGCGAGACAGACGGATGCCCGAGATGTGATGATTGTGCAGTTGCAGGCCCAGGTCTAGGCTTTGAGAGCTAAGAGAGATCAGGCGAGGGCTAAGAGGGATTAGGTTGTGCAATAGAGACAGGTTGCGAAGCTACAGGAAGCTACTGAGCTAGGTCATAGATAGCAGATAGAGAGCATGACAGCCTCCTCCTCCCAAGGTACGGTGCCAGTGCAATCCTACAGGGATGCCATCCGAGAGGCAGAGTACTACCGATGGGCCTATCACAAGGCTGTACCTAGAGCAGAGTGGGTCCTAGAGTACTCAGAGCAATCCAGCCACAAACCATCAGGGGTCATGGTGATAGGGGCGAGGGTAGCATTCACAAGGACCGAGCTTGATCGAGATGTTATACTTTTTGTGCCTTATGGGCTTATTTTTGATAGCCAATGGGCCTTTTGTACTAATTGACACATATGTACAGTGATCCGATTTATTATTTGTAGTATGATAGTTACGCTATTGATGATATATATATATATGAACCAATAATAATTTTGATGTGACACAATGTGTTCTCGTTATTTATGCATGTATGGTTCTACTTCTATATGTTATGGATGCATTTATTTGTAATGATGTATGGATTATGATTATGACTATTTAACCTATGATATTCAAATGTGCTGTGCAATGATGTTATCTATATGATGATCTATTTTTGTTGATGCAAATGGGATAATCTAATATGTGATATGGATTTTAATCTAATCTATGATGCGCATGTGAAATGATATATGATTTATGTTTATGAATGATTATGGATGCATATACACCTTGTTTGTAATGAATGTTGTATGTTTATGCCTATGTGGAATGCTTTATGCAATGAATGTTTAAGATGCTATTTATGCATATGAGATGATATTAATGCAAATGAGACGGTGTTATACAAATGAGATGGTTTTATGATGATGTAATGTATGTGATGCATTTAATATGATGCAATGTCATGTTAATGCAAAGTGATGTGATGATGCGTAATGTAATATGAATGAGATTGGATAATGTCATGATGTTATGCAAGTATGTATGAAAGTGAATTAAATGCTTATATACCTATTATGTATGATTATGCAAATGATTATGAAATGCTTCTGTGATTATTTGGATGTAATGTGATGTGTTTAATGTAATGGATGAAATGCAATGAAATGGATGCATCTATTTTTGAAAATTCCTTATGATGATATGTTTATATGATGATGGAAATGCAATGCATACATGATATGTTTATGCAATATGCTAATGATTTGTGGATGCAGGATCAATGATGATGATGATGATGATGAACTGTCATAGTACCTTGTTAGTGCAGTTAGTAAGAAAAGAAGAAATCATTTCAACAAGACACAAGATGATGCAAATGAAAATGAGGATGATGATGTTGATTACTTACCGAGGAATTGGGATTTTCAAAAGGGCCAAATTTTCTTATGTTTGATGACGGACATGCTACGATGCATCAAGGTATAGGAAACCAGGATGGCATTGTATCTAGTGTGACAGAATTTGACTTGACAAATAGATAGGAGTATTCCTGCTCACACCTGACATATGAAAACCTTGCTAGGATGTACTTTAGAAGTTTCAAGCATCTCAGACTAAAACATGGAAAGGTAAACCTATCCATGCAATATTCAACAAGTTTCCCTAGACCTCCTCCATTCATACCTAACAAAGCAAGTATTCGCTGAGGTTAAATTACAAGAATGTCCAACAAGCATAGCAGACAAGAGATAATGATCTTTGCCCCATTCCTATTTCTTTAAATCCCCTATTTTGGGATATCATCGAGAAGTCCTTGGAATGAGCGCAATAAGATAAGTCAAAAGATAAAGAAAAAGTAAACAAACAAGCTGATGTTCTTCAACACCACTAACCAAAAGGGAATGTGTTTTCAAGGATAGGAACCGAAACTTATTGCCAAAGATAATGCCCATTGTAGGAAGGATTCATCTTAGGACATGATAGTGGATGGCGGCACGTCATTTCATTTATCCAAAGTGCTCCTTCTGGTAAATAATTCCCATTGTAGGAAGGATTCATCCTAGGACATGATCTTATTAGATGATTGATATGGGACTATTTAGATGATGGACGATTGACACAAAGAATTGACCAACTTGTTTACGTACTAACTTAAACCTGAAACTTGACGTTTTGAGTTTTCACTTTCGACCTGCTAGGCTTGTTTCTGATTATCTTGCCAAAGATTGAGGGTGACGATTAGTTTATTATGGATGGCGTTATTGTGGTGCAAGTGAGATGAGACAGATGGATTTTTTCAAATATTTGGATGTTTTTGATGTTTTGCAATGTTTTGAGGCTATTTTTGGTATTTTCTGAGATTTTCAAATGTTTTGGGGATTTTCTGAGATTTTGACCAAGAGACTAACCTAAAGACCTATGCTAGGGGCCTCAAGGGCTGATCAACAGATTAGCCTTGTCTACGTTATACACGTAGAGACCACGTAGTTCAACTAATGACTCTGTTTTTCTCTTTTTGCCTGACTTTTTGACTTGTTTTTTGGATTTTGATGATGTTTTGATGTTTTTGGATTTTTTGGTTTTCTGATGTTTTTGGATTTTCTAATTTTTTTATGTTTTTGGATTTGAAGATTTTTAATTTTCTGGATTTGTGATTGTGTTGGAGTTTTTTCATCAACGTTTCGGATCACACTCAGTGATCCATCATCAACGTTTTTGGATTTTCTAATATTTGGAATTTTAAGAATATACACGAATATGATCCGATAAGAACATGCCCCCAGCGTGATGCAATAGACTACTCTGATAAAGGCAGAACAAACTAACCTTGAGGATGGGCTGAGTAGTACTATGAGGGATCATGATACGAACACAGGACCAAGCTATGGTGCGAATGCGAGTGGATGAGTGATGGATGGAGATCTGGATATGACGAATGATAGAAATGAAATGGATGGATGATGCAGAACAAACCATAAAGATCTTGGTGGATGAAAATTCTTATTTACGCAAGGCACCTATTTGCTAGGTTTTCACCAAGGTACTTGCCCAAAGTGCCACCGAAGTGGTTTTCACTAAAGGATGATTTTTTTATTTACTATTTTCAATCATTTTTCTAATTTTTTTTTATTTTATTGTTTTGCTTTTTTAATTTTTTTGTTGTCACTAAGACACATGTTTGCCAGGTTTAACCGAAGTTACCATTTTTTTAGGAAATTTTTAGATTTTTTAGATTTTTTGGTTCTATACCTTGAAAGATTTAGGAATACAACTTTTTGAGATGAGAGATATTCACAAGCTCTTGCAGAGGTTCCGCTTCGAGTGTTGATAACTGATATGCCCCTGATTTGTAACTTGTGGTGATGACGAATGGTCCTAGACAATTGGGTTCAAATTTTTCTATGTTGCTTGGGTTTGGGACATTCTTCTAATTCTCTTTTAACACTAGTTCTCCAATTTGGACTGTCTTGTTTCTGATTTTCTTATTGTAGCTCCTTTTTAGTCTATTCTGATAGACTTGCAAATGATTCAAAGCATCTATACATCGCTCATCCAATAGCTCTAGCTCATTTAGTCTTGATACCTGGTACTCTTCATTTGTGATGAGGTTTTGTAGTGATATCCTAAGGGATGAGAGCTTGATCTCAATGGGGAGTACCGCTTCTGATCCGTAGACCAGTGAAAAAGGGGTGGCATCGGTGGGTGTGCGGATGCTGGTTCGATATGCCCAGAGGGCGGGATTAAGTTGCAAGTTCCAATCAGGACTTGTGTCATTGACTGTTTTCTTTAGGATTTCTAGAATGGTCTTGTTTGTAGCTTCTGCTTGGCCATTGCCTTGAGGATAGTATGGGGTGGAGAAGCGATGTTGGATTTTGAATTTCTCACATAAGTCATGGAATTCTTGATTTTTGAATGGTGTCCCATTATCTAAGATAATGGCTTGTGGAACACCATAATGGCAAATGAGATAGTTCAGGATGAACTTAGAAATCTGCTTCCCAGTTATGTACGTCATGGGTATGGCTTCCACCCACTTATTAAAGTACTTTGTTGTGGTTATGATGAATTTGTGGCCATTAGATGAGGTGGGTGTGATTTTCCCAATGAGATCGAGTCCCCACTATGAAAAGGGCCATGGTGTGATGATAGGATGAAGATCTTGAGCTGGAGCATGGATGAGGTCCCCATGCTGTTGACATTGTAAACACTTTCTAGCATGATCATGTGCTTCTCTTTCCATTGTGGGCCAATAATACCCCATCCTTAGTAGTTTCTTAGGTATGGTCATTACACTCGAGTGTGAACCACATATACCGTTGTGTACTTCAGTTAGAGCGGTTAATGCCTCCTCAGCGTTTAGGCAGTGCAATAGGGTTCCTTCTATGCTCCTACGATATAGGGTATCACCTAGGATGACAAATTTGGATTCCTTTTTAACAAAGGTTCGTTTTAGGTTTGAAGGTAGGTTAGTGGGTATGACTCCTATTCAAAGGTATGTATAAATTTCATGATACCAAGGATCGCCAAGACCAATGATTTCACACACATATTCTGATTCTGGTACCTTGAATGCGGGCACAAGAAGCTGCTCAATCAAGAATTCATATTTTGGAATGTTGTGGGGGATATCGAGCAAGGATCCAATTGTTGCCATGACATCTGCTGCTCTATTGTTGGTTCTAGGAATCTTCTCAAATGTTATTTTGATGAAGGATTCTTTGAGAGTTTCCACCAATTTCTTGTATGGAGTGAGCTTGACATCCTTGGTCTAGTATTCATTGTTCACTTGATTTATAATCAATTGAGAATCCTCGTATACCCTGAGAGTTATGATATTCCACTGCACTGCTATTTTGAGACCTATAGTCAAAGCCTCGTATTTTGTGATGTTATTGGTGCAAGGAAATGCTAGTTTGTATGACTTTGGTATGCAATCCCCTTGTGGGGTGATGAAGAAGACACCAGATTCTGATCCATGTTGTGTGTATGAGCCATCAAAGTACAATTTCCAGTGGTCAGCTACATTGAGGTTGAAAATAGATTCATCTAGAAACTCTGAGACAAGAGGGCTCTTAGAATATATAGGTGCTTCTACCAATTGATCTACGATGACTTGGCCTTTGATTGCTTTCCGCTCCACATATTCGATGTCGTATTCTGACAGTATCATTACCCATTTTTCCATTCTTCCTGTGAACATTGCCTTTGATAATAGATACTTGAGAGGGTCAATTTTGGAAATGAGCTTTATCTTGTGTGCCAACATGTAATGCCTAAATTTTTGTGATGCAAACACTAGTGTGAGGCATGCTTTCTCGATGAATGAATATTTTAGCTCATGCCCAACCATTGTCCTACTGATGTAATAAATATCCCTCTCCGTTTTTTTTTCGTCATGCTGAGCTAGGAGAGCTCGAAGGGCTAATGTTGTTCTTGATATGTATAAAATTAGTGGCTTTCTTGGGATGGGTGGCATTAAGACTAGTGGTGTTAGTAGATATTCTTTGATTTTTTTAAATGCCTCTTCACACTTGGTATCCCATTTGTATGCTACTCCCTTGTGGAGTAGGTGGGAATATGGGTTCTGTTTATCTGCCAGTTGTGCTATGAATCGTCAGATGGATTGGAGTCTGCCTTGGAGACCTCTCAATTGTTTTAATATCTTTGGTACTTCCATTTTGAGCATTGCTTTTACTTTTGTTGGATCCACCGCGATGCCCCTCATTGATACTATATATCCTAGGATTTTACATAATTGTAAGTTGAAGAAACACTTCTTTGGGTTTTGTCTGACTTTGTACTCCTCCAGCCTGTCAAAAATAGCACTTAGGGGTGCTATGTGATCTTTTCTTTTTCTAGATTTAGCTAGGATGTCGTCAACATAGTCTTCGACTATCTTATGGATCATGTTGTGGAATATCAATGTCATGGCCCTTTGGTATGTTGCTCCTACATTCTTTAGGCCGAATGGCATCATGTTCCAGCATTAAGTCACCCATGGACAAGTGAAAGTTGTCTTATGTTGATCCTCTTTTGCTATCATGATTTGATTGTATCCTGAAAATCCATCCATTAGTGATAGCATCTCATGTCCTGTTGTCATATCTACTATCATGTCGATATTTGGAAGCGGAAAGTCATTTTTCAGACATGCTTTATTCAAATCTCTGAAGTCTGTGCAGATTCTAGTGGCTCTGCTAGGATTTGAAATAGGTACCAAGTTTGATACCCATTCTAGATAATCTATTGGTCATATGAATCCTACATCTAGTAACTTTTTTAGCTCCATTTTGACTAATAGAGCGATCTGAGGATGCATTTTTAGAAGTTTTTGTTTGACAGGCTTTGCTTTTGGATATACTGCTAAGTGGTGGACCACAGTCTTTGGATCAAGCCCTGGCATGTCAGCATAACTCCACTCGAAGTTTATATGTCTTTCCCTTAAGAAGGCTGCTAGGAGCTCTTGCTCTTCTAATAGTAGTGATTTTGCATAGAATGTGATATGTGGGATATCCTTTGTTCCTAGGTTGATCGGATTGCATTTTTCGGCCAATACTGTTGACTTTTCTTGATGAATGGCTCTTAGAGGAAGATTGAATCCCCCATCCTCGGGTGCCTCAGAGAGGTTTTCACCATTGGATGCGTCCTTTCTTTTTACTTTGTTCTTGTTAGAGAGTGCCACAGTGTGGTTTTCACTCAAGGACTAGGATATGATTCTTAATTTCTCACTTTTGTGACTAAGAGATTCAATTGTTTCCCCATAATAGGCATGTGTGTCCAACTCTATTATAGACCCTGCTTTGTGATCCCCATCTGGAATGTTATCCCGCAATCCCATAAATTCTGAGAGTGCCTCATCATTTTTGAATGTATCAAGAACCAGTGGTCCTTGTTGGTCATAGTTGATCAGTCGGGGCTATACTAAGCGGATCTCATGATTTTGATGGTTTGTTTCAAAGGAGAGGGTGCTAATAATGCAAAGGGCGGTATCCTCAAATAGCCTAGGTAGATTGGATGTGGGTTTGTTGTCATCACTGCTACTACATACATCAGTTATATCAAAGGTATAGTTGTCTAGGACACGACCTGTGGATACTAGTAGTCATAATTCTATTGCAGTTGGTTGATGACATTTATTAGCCGCTCTAACTGGAGGACTTCAACCACATATGGTTATACTCGGGGGGGTAAATCCAAGGCTAAGGTTTGTTATCGATCGCATCTCTGGCATGATAGGTATTATGAGCCCATTGTCATTTTGTCCCAGTCTTTAATTTTCTGTCGTAGCCCATTGCAAGCATCATTTGTAGACACTTGCTTCTTTCATCCATTGGTAAATTAGCTATTGATCTTTCATCTTGATATATCATGTGTGATGGATCTACCTCAATAACTTCCTGGCCAAGGTCTCCCCATCTTTTGAATTCAGGATAGTCTTCAGTAGACATTTGTGATGTGGAAGCTTGATTTTCTTGTGGACGTCCCCATGATCTAGGAGATTGTGGTAACTCTCCTACTACAAAAGCATTGTTAGGGAGCTTGTAGCTTCCACAATGGTCATCCTGGATGATGAGCTTGATGTCAAAGATGGTGGGAATGGTGGGAGTGGCGGGTGTCTCTGTCGCAGAAGTGGATCTGCAAGAGTGGTGGGGTCGATGTATGGTGTGGATGGGCCCTCATCATTTTTGGGTACTTGGGGGATTTTGTAATATTTTGCTTCAATATTTTGCAATACGACAAAGGTTCGGGATCTCCATGGATGGTCACTTCTTGTCCGTTATGTGTAAATTTCACACATTGGTGGAAAGTTGATGCTACTGCTTTCATCGCATGGATCCATGGATGCCCTAAGAGGATATTATATGGAAATTCAAGGTCTAAGACCTAACAAGTGGTTTCCATGATTGCAGAACCTAATTGAATAAGGAGTTTGATTGTGCCCTGAGACACTCTTTCTTGGTCATCATATGCTCTTATTGTGATGACCTTTCCTTTGTCGATGGAATCCTCTGATATTTTCAACTACTTGATGAGGCTTAGGGAACATATGTCCAAGCCCGCACCTCCATCCACCAAGACCCTTTTGATTTTTCTCTTGTGTATAATGGCTTCCAAGTGAAGTGCACGGTTGTGAGATGGTTGAGTGGGGAAATCTTGGTCAGAGAATGTAAGAAGATTAGGCGTAATGATATTTCTGACCATAGCTAGGAATTGCTCCGCATCGAGATTTGCAAGGACAGTGGATGAGGCTAATGCTTCCTCAAGGATCTTCTTATGAGCTGATGATATTTTTAACAACTCCATGATGGAGATGTGTGTTGGCGTTCTCTTGAGTTGATCTAGGACATTGTAGCCATTAGGAACAGATCTAGATGTAGGGACTCTATTTGGCTAGGATGATCCTGTGTTGGTTACTTTGCTGCCTCTTGTGGTGACTCCACAATCTTCGGCATAGGCCTCTTGATAGTAATGACCATGCATTTTTCATTTAGGGAGGTGATGACTATTTCATACACATGATTTACGTTTGAGTGGGTGCCTTTCCCTTTATCTTTATTATTGTTATTCCCTTTGTTTCCATGATTCGGCATCAGATTAGTTTATATCTTAAGATCCTAGTTTCCCGTTGGTTGTTCCACATTTATGATTCTTTTATCGATGAGATCTTGGTCGATGTTTTTCAATCTCATGCAATTGTTTGTGGTATGGCCTTTGATTTTATGGAACTCGCAAAGTTGATTCTCATTATACCAAGGAGGTTTTTTATCTGATTCTTGGTAATTTTTGAAGGTAGGGGCCTTGATGAGTTTTTCGTCTATCAACTTTTTCATTATGTCCTCAAGTGGTTCCCCCAAAGTGGTGTATTTTCACTTGGGATAGCTCTTGCATTGGGGTGGTCCTCTTTGATCATTGAGATTATTGATGGTTGGATTGTTGTTTGGTTGGTGTGTTATGTGATGAGTGTTTTGGTGTTGTGTTTGGGTTTGCGGTGCGGGTGTGTTTTGGTGAGGGACACTAATGACCACCTTGGCATCGATGATACCATCATTAGTAATGTTTTTGTTCCTTGCCCATGTACGAGGTTTATCATTGTAACTGGATGGTGGGCGGTTGTTTTGTTGTTCGGGGTATGATGTTGATTCCGCGGCTTGAGTCACAAGGGCTCTTTTGATGCTGAGCGCCTTGGGGATCAACTGATCATATGTGGTGATGCCCTGAACCTTGAGATGGAATGCCAAGCGACCTTCAAGGTTGGCTATGATGGTGAAAACTTGTTGTTCTTCTGGCATGGTCCACTTGCTCCAATTGGCCTTGGATCACCATCATTGTAGGAATGAGGCAAAATATTCACCCTTTCCTTGTTTCAGAGCTGAGAGTTCTTCTAGACTAACATCCATTGCAATGTTGCATGCATAATTTTTAATGAATGCATCCAAAATTTCTTGGAATGTTCTAATGCCTGAGGGTAAGTGAGAGAACCATTCCATAGTGTGGCCTGCCAAGCTCCTAGGAAATAGCTGCATCAAATAAGTATCCTCATATGCGACCTCCATGCAATGAACCTAGAATCCCCCGATGTGATCTTCAGGGTTTCCCGTCCCTTGATATTTGTCAAATTTGGGGATCTCAAAACCCTTGGGGAATGGTTTCATTACTAAGCTCCTATCAAATGGATAGGGACACAAATTTCTTGGTGTTTTCGTTGTTCACCTTGATTGAAGATCAAGCACTTGTTGCGAGAGAAACCTGAGTTGTGTCGTCACATCATTTTGTGGTGTTTCAATCGTGGGTTGGATGGGTGGGTTGTTCGATGTGTTTTTTGATGGTATTTGTATGTTCTGTCGAGCTAGGTAGGCTTCCACCTGCTTTTGTATGAACAATGCTTGTTGTTGATCTTGCTATTATTGTGCTAAGATTTGTGCTTGTTGTTGTTGCAACAACGCTTGTTGTTGTGCTTGTTGTTGGGCTGCCAATTCAGCTGCTTCTTGTTGCTCTTGATATTGCTTAATTGCTGACTGATATGCTTGCAATTGCGTTGCTTGTCTTTGTGCAAGAAGTTGTGCTTGATATTGGCCTTGTTGTGCCTTAAATTGAGCTTGCGCTTGTGCTTCTTGTGCTTGTGTTGCTTTTTGTTGCAATAGAGCTTGTTCTTGAGCGGTCTTTTGTGCTTGCAATGCTTGCACGACTTGTTGTTGTTGTTGCATTAAAGCTTGGGCTTGTGCAGCTTGTTACGCTTGTAATGTGGCTTGTGTAGCTTGGGAAGCTTGTGCAGCTTGAGTAGCTTGTTGAGCAGCTACGTGTACGGATTTTTTCTTTTGCACTTCTTGGAATCCCCTTTGAAAAGCAACTTGCAATGCCATGTTGTAATGACTTGATGTGCTGGGTGTTGGTGGTGGTGGGGGTGGTGGTGGATTCATAATGGTGTTTGTGGTGAGTGATGATGTCATGTTGATGTTTTGAGTATTGGATGGTGGTGTTGATTTGGTGGTTAGTCCTTGAGAGACCATGATTTGTGATGCTAGGAGGGTGTTTGATGTTGTTGCAATTGTTTGTGCATTTGTTGCCTATTGTTGTGATGTCGACGACAAGTGTTGAGTGTTTGACATAATGCTTTGGTTGATATTTGAGATGTTGTTTTGATCGATATTTGGTAGAGGGGGAAGCCCTAAACTGAGAAGTGGTGTGGATGATAATGGAAATGGTGGGAGAAGTGGAAATATGATGGGTGGGATCTCTTAAGAGAATGTTGTGGTGTCGAATATGCCCCCTGGTCTGAACATATCTCCCTCTCCTTGCAAATTTGTGAGGACAGGTGTTTGAAGTGTTGCATGAAAAAATGATGATGATGGATCATGATGGAAGGTGAGAGGAACATTTTTGTGTAATGGATTTTGTGGTATGTTTTGTTCCAATATGGTGTTTGCATCCAGGTTTTGATAATTAACAAGGGGGTGTGTTTTGATAGCATTGGAAAATGCATTTCCCTTATTAATGTTAGGTTGGGTTGGAGCCAAAGATGTCATGATTTGCAGGATGTTTTGTGTGATGTTTTGGGATGGGGGTGTAGATGAAATGGTAATGGTGGATGAGATTGGAGGAAAAGATGTCTCCACTATAGTACTCACATCAAAATCCGAAGGTAACTTGGCCCCTTGTTTTTCTAGCTCAAGCATGTATAACGAAGGGTTAAGCCTCATCATGATGTTGATGATTTTATGGTTCTCTGGATTTTGGAGCATTTTAGTCATTTCTTCGTGAGACATTCCAAAGGTAAGGTCCTATCCTTGGTTTTCTTCTTGCGGATTTTGCTATGATGACATGGCCAAAGGATTACTTGATTCGGCGGGATTCATTTCTATGTTTTTTTGGCTAAGATCACTTGAAGCAGGTGTTTCTTTGTTGGCTTCCATACTCTTCTTGTATTGAGATCTAGTTAGAACCATAAAACAAGGATCAATTTTCAAGAATATGGGAGATGAATCTCTTGATTCTTTGGATTGATCTTTATTTTATGCCCAAAGTAAAATGTTCTTAGGATATCTTGAGGATCGAAAGGTGATGATATGATGATGATGTTTAGATGATGGATGATGCAAATGTTATGATCTTTTGGTAAATCTTGAAGGAGATACTAGGCTTTTAGAACTTGCAGATTTTGATTTTGATTTGATTTTGGATTTGGGATTTTGTCCTTGATTTTGATTTTGATTTGCTTTTGATTTTGAATGAAAAGACCCTAAGAGGTTGGATGATGATCTAAGGGACAGATTTGTTCAAAAGAGGATGATTTGAATATGTGCGGGGAGAAGGATGCACCTACCCATACCTATCCAAACAAGATGATAGTTTCACTAAGCATATGAAGAAGGATTCATCCACATATACTAAGCTAAACAAGATGATTTTGATAACTTTGACTAAGCATGTATATGCAAAAGGATGCATCTACACATACCTAGCCAAAGGTGATTTTGATAATGTTTTCAAGGATTTAGTCTCAAGGATTTTGATGATTTTGATTTTTCCAAAAAGCCTAGCATTAAGGATAATTTCAAGATTTTCCAAAAGGTGATTTGTGAGATGGTGTTTGTTTTGATGTTTTGAACGATGGATGAAAAATATTTTGACTTGTTTTGATCCTAAGATGAGCCTAAAAAGACACTTTCTAGACCTAGGTATTGAAGAGGATACAATGCTTCTATAGACGTTTGTAACCAAGAAATGATTCCATTTGAACATTCACTTTCGGATTTCCAGCCAATGATTTTTTTTGCTTTGGGATTTGGACTTCTTAAGAATTGTGCATTTTCAACACATATGAAAGTTCATTTTGCTTAGCTTTGCTTAATGGCCTTATTTTACCAAAAACACTTTCTTTAATTAGGTTTTCAAACTAAGATGTCCAATGTCTTAATTTCTTCAAACCCCACAAGATATGTTATGTGGAAATTTGATGAACTTAAGGCAAGGGTTTTCCTATTGTTTACTTAAGTAGAAAAATTGAGATGTAATCCAATGTTTAGAAACCTCTAAGGATGTGAATCCCAAGGGAAAGCAATAACAAATGGATTGAGTCAATTGTATTTGTCTCCAAAAGGTTTTGAAGTTTGGATGATGATGTTAAGCGTTGGTTTTCAAGATGTTTTCAATCAAGCAATGCATTTTGTAACCCAAGAATAAGTACAATCCTATGGATGTGTAAGACAATATTTGTTGGATTCCCACTTGGACAAGTCTAGCTATGCTTATCTTTAGCAAATGGTTAGATGCTTGACCCCACTGGCTCCCCTCCATGACACTCACTTATATGGGGCAGCTAAGCATCAACACCCATGAAACTCCCATGACATGTTTTCCATTTCTACTAGAAGACCGTAAAAGTGTGGGGTGGCTTTAGAACGACCGTTCTTGCACCAACAAATAGATTAGAGGATTTCAGAAAATTCTCGCACATGGATTTTAATAAGGACTTTTCATTCGTGGAGATTGACCCATACGGCAAGAGTCCCCTTTCAAATCCATCTTGTTGGAATCAACCGTGTGATATTGGCATTTACTCCAATATCCACATTTATATACTGGTTGGAAATACTCTTGGCTTTAGAGTGTTACAGGTTGAGTCATTCCCTTGGGTGAGTACTTTTTCCCCAAGGCAGGCCCTCTAGGATAAACAAAAGCGAATGAAGAACAATGTTCATAACTTGATCAATCCTTGTTGGCAACAAGGAGAGAATATACGCAACAATGCCCCCACTCACACTCGCACAAGATGTTCAATTTTAAACCCAAATCGAAGTGTGGAGGTGATTGCTTTGTCTCACCCTAAAGTCATGAAAAAGGCATTTTGATTCTCAAGATTGCTATAAAGCGTGGGAGAAGCACACACGTCCTTTTTCAATTCCTTTAGTTTAAGTAAGCTTTCACGAAAAAACAAAGTTGCACTTGTTCTTTTTAAATCCACAAAGAAAAATGTGAGTTCTTTTTAAGCACCAAATGACAAGTGAGAGATATTTTGTTCAATTTTTAACCAAAAACAAACTTTAGTATGTTGTTGATCCTATTGTTCATTTTAGCCCTTTTTGCAACAAATGGAAAAAAATCTTTTCTTAAACCCAAACGAAAATTAGTGTCCTAAGAAAGAAAGCATAACAATTTCGTGAAAAAGTGTTTAAAAACACTTTGAGTTAATGAAACATCCTCCTCTTGCTTCTCCTTTCTTCATTTTCGATTTCCAACCTACAAGGAAGAAAAACCAATCAGATTCTGGAAAATACCGAAATTAAAAAATAGAAAAAAAAAGACAAATTAATCATCAATCAAAAGCACGTGCTAAAATTAAATTTCCCCTTTTTACTCGCTTCCAGCGTCGCAACTCGTAACTGCGTCACAGTTTGATTTATGAGCGGTGGCCTCACAGCGCCACTTACCAGTCAGCATCACTCTGTGTCGAGACAGAGAGCTCAACTGCGTCGCACTTTTCATCCAACATCATAGTTCGATACGTTTTGAAAAATTTTGTGAGTCAACAAGCCCAGCAATGGAGTTTATAATTCAAATTTTCTTGGTGGGATGAGTCCAGTGTCACAGTTTGAGTCTCTCGTAGTGCTATATAGCGACACTGAAGAGACAGCGGCGCCAAAAGAGCGGTGTTGAGCTCCCAATGTTAGAATTTTCTGTGTGTGAGGAAAAAATGTGGAAATTTTGGGAAAAGATGAGAAAGAATGATATCCAGCCCTCCTTTTAGCGCCAAATGTGTGAACCCCAACCTTGGTACCTTTAAAACAACAAGAATAAACAAGTTAGACAAGAGATTGCAAGCCAAAACAAGGATTCCCCATGAAATCCATTTACAAACTCAAAGTACTACGAAAGAAAACAATAAAAAGCATGATAAAGAGAACAAAATAGATTAAATCCTAATTTAAATGTGCAAACTCATGATCCCATGGGGGAATTGGTGCCAATTTGATGTGAAAATTGGCCCTTTCCCAATTCCTAAGATGAAAACTTGATGTGTTGAAGGTGATATGATCCACTTTGTTGGTGAAGGATAAGAGCTCCAAGCCAAAAATCTGCAAAAGCCTAGCTAAGAACTTAACGATAATGGATGAAATTTGAGAGATATTTGAGCATGGTAACTTTGCATAAATTGTGGATGATAAAATGAGGATATGAGCTCTTTATTTATAGCATTTCAAGATGGATGAATGTCCAAATTTGAGCAATGTGGGGCTAACATTCATCCAATAGCATGATGCCACTTGTCAAGCCATGAGTGGGTGAAGGATGTGCAAGATTTGGGGATTGTGCCAATAAATGCAAAATTTTGAATTTCAAATTTGTTGAAATGACATGTAAGAGGGAAAGGAAAATGCAATAAATGCCACTTGGCTCAAGGAAAAAGGACATGTAAGATGAATTTATTGCCTTGTTGGATGTACATGTTGACTTGGAATTTTTGAATTCAAATTGAGAGAATATTCCAAAAGATGCCATTATGAGGAAAATAGAGATTTAATAAATGAGTTAAATCTATTTTCATGTGCAACTTGCATTATCTAGAGGATGGGACATGAGATGAGATTAAATTAATTAAGCGTTAATTAATTTAATGAAAGAGGTTAGATTGTGTGACCTATTTGACTCAAATTTATGGATTTATTTAAATCAAATAAGAGAGGAACATGATAAGAAGTTAATTAAATAAGGATTTTGATTTATTTAATTAAAAGGGATGGTGTTAGATTAAATGAAATAAGGTTTTAATTTATTTAATTTAATGTATAGATTTTACAGATTTAATCAAATAAATTGATTATTTAATTAAATAGGAACAATTAGATCAGATGGATTGATTTAATTAACAAAAGAGATTGAATTAATTAGATAAAATGATTTATTCAATTAAGAGAGGAATATTGATGAATTTAATTAGATAGGGGAATTTGATTAAATGGTTAGACCGAGGGATGATTCAGGAAGAAGTGATGTTAGTAGTCAGGATCAGATGCACAATGTCAATCAATATATTTTACGTGTCTACAAAAACCTATAGAGATAGCAAATAGAATCTTCTTTGGACTACTGGAAGGTGACCTTACTATTTTGTAGCTCTGTGAGGCAAAAAAATTCTCACTCTGCTTATTAGATGGCCTTCCTCTCCTCCTTGGTGGTGAAAATACTAATATCGGTCTAACACTAGGTGGTGTAGGCTGTACTCTCTTGGAAAGAGGTACTCTTTTTGTTGCTTTGCCTTGTCTTCTGGGTGGTGATAGTTGCAAAAATTTGAATTCTCTAGAACTTCTTGTTTAAACTCTTCTCATAAGTTGTAACAACACTAGTTTTGAAGTTCTTTCACTTTACAGAGTTGCCAAGTACATGCAAAAATAACTTTTGTAAAGTCTGAAACCTTTTGGTTGCATACCAAACCAACAAAATTGTGGAGAATGTGTCCCACCGGGCATGCCAAAATTGTTATCTTCTAGAAATGCACCCTATGCAAAGTTATGAAACTAAGTTTTCTGAAGAAACATGGGATCATTTCAAGGTTGTGGGTCACATAAAGTTGGAATGAACCTTTGGATAAGGTCAACTTCCTATCTAGTAATATCACCTAAACTATTAACTTGATGGGAAAAGGGTAAGGATATGATTGCATAAAATGGAGAATACTGAAATTATGAAATAAACTGGGTGATACACCAAATTGATAAGAGCTATGAGACAGTCATATTGCACTTGAATATTGATGATGGATATGAAATTGCACAACAAGTTTATATAGGTTATGCATAAGTATTTCACAAACACCTGTTTGACTTGAACACAATTTAAAGAAGGAAAACAAAAATTTCACAAATTAAAAGTTCATGTGCAATTATGTAAACACAATTTGTAACCTGCATAACACTACTTTTGCAAAGAAAGGCATGCAAACATGAGACAAAGCTATAAGGAAATTTAAAAAAATCACAAAGTAGCTTGATCAATCACCTAAAAATATACAATATTTTGTAAGAACAAGAAGGAAAATTGAACCATCAATGGTAACCAAGGTAAATTATATATATCATGCTCCAAATGAGTTACAAAATTTGCAAAGGTATGACAAAGGACTTCCAAAGTCACAAATTCTCTATCTACATATGAAGAACTAACTAGAAAAGAGTTACAAATGAGAATATATCCAACACTAAAGTTGCTCTACAAAATAAGGCTCTAGAAAGCCTTGGGTCAAATGCAACAATAAGGCCTAAAATCTAGCCTTCAAATCAACTCAAAAAGAGCTCATGTTGGATGAAAAAGTCATGCAAGACTTAATCCAACCATAACTATTCCTAAAAGTGCTCTAAAAAGGCACATATTCTCTCAACAAAGAGATGAATCACTCTATCTTTTCTCCACATGTTCCCAAACTAAAAATAACCTCCTCTTGTTTGTGGCATGCCATCAATACAAGAATATCTCTATTCCTCCTTATGACTTGATCATAATGCACATGTTCCTATTTTAACTCAATTCAAAGTTCATATCCCTTGCTAGAACTTAATTGTGATACATTTGGAAAGCTCACTACCTCTTTTTGCATTAAAAGAATACTAAGTCAATAAGATTTATAATGTATCTAAGGACTTAACATTTAAAATATGAAGATTATGCAAGTAATAAATAAATGACAAAAATTCCATTCCATCAGCATCTGTAAATAGGGTACCAAACCCTAAATGACACAAGCAAAAAAAAAAGAAAAATATTTTCATTTATCGTTTAGAAGCTTCAAGAAGAAGCTGAGCCGCCAACGAGGGTTTGAAGAGTAGGTTCACGGAAATTTTTTGCAGATTTAGAGGCATTTTCTAGAAGAATTCTTGCAAAAAACATAGTAAGTTTGATCTTGCACAAATCTAGCTTTATTCTTCAGCATTTTGAAGCATCTTTGGCCTTTCAAGTTGTGGCCTCTACAAATTTCTTACTTGTTTTGTGTTTCTATTGTTTTTCTCTTGATCTGACCACACCATCATAAGGATTTTTTGGTGATTCTATGGCACATAGAGGCATCATTTTTCTTCCTTCTGCTTCATAGGCCATCCATGGCTACAGCTTCTAGTATATCTTATTGATGCTTTTATGTGTTTTTCTTCCTCTATGATTTCTATTTCCTTTCGGGGTCTTCTGAAAAGAATATATGACCCATTTCATCAAAACTAGGTCGAGGGTTTCAAGATGGCTCTTAAAGCGAACTTCATGAAGAGGATTTTCCTTTGTTCATAGAAACATTTTTCTATAAAATACTGACAAAGAACTCTCAAGTAACCTAACACTGAGATTATTCTGTTGGTTCATTTTCCTCTACTAATTTTGCTATATATTTGTGACTTCAAAAGGTTATTCAAACCCAAGAGCCATGGCTTGTTTCATGTCTTTGTGTTACCATTATATAGAGGCTCTCTGTAACTTGTGGCCACGGCTATTATGGATGCATTTATGAGAATTTGAAGAAATTTTGTCCCTATTTGGCTAGACCTTTTGCTCAAATATTTGTTTTGGGTTTGATTTATAGTTGACCCATGGTTTCTCCATTTTGATAACTAGGACTGAATCTATGAGAAAAATACAAATGATGAATATATATATTGTTTTCTCCTGTGCATTCTACATGGTCATATCTCTTGTATTCTACCATGGCCCTGCTCATATTTTCCATAGAAAAAATGAAAGCTTACACAAAACATAAATCCTTCATTTGAAAAGGACAAGGGATTTTTGAAATTCTAGGTTTCTTTAGATTTGTATGTTTCAAACTTATATAGATTCAATCATTGAAATGAAACATACTCACCTTCTAACTTTTCCTGTACTTCTTCGCTATCTTTTATGAGATTTCTTCATACAAATTCCTGAAACCCCTATTCCTCTTCTGGGTATTCTTCTCATGAATTTCCTGTGCATTTTTTCCTTTTATGTAGACTCTTACTACAAAATACAAAGGTTTCCTCCAAGTTTTATTCCATTGAGGGTTTGGACACAAAACTATAGCTCTTATAGTAACACCTAATTTCCTTTATGATTTTAAGTAAAACCCAGGATGGGTCTCTTCTTTTCACATTCTATAGATTTCATTATGTTGTGTTGTGCCCTTACACTTTGCTGCAAGTGTCTTTGAATCTCAAGATATTAATGCAACCTTCTTAGTACCTCCCTTTTAAACAATTATGTATTTTTTGGTACCATTTGTTAGAGTTCATAACACTATATCATTTATCCCTTCTAAACAGAAAATCAATGGTATGATCAGTAGATGTTGTTCTTTATTTCATACTCTAATCTATACACACAACTTGTAGAAGTAGGTACCATGAGAAGAACCAAAAAATTTAGAGCTCAATAAAAATAAATGCATTTTCTGGCCCATTTATCTATGATTAGAATGCTATAGGGGTAAGATGTAACAACTCAGCTTTGTGGTTCTCTCTTATAATTTGATATGCATCTACTAGTTCCTTTTCAAGCTACTGGTGAAACATGCTATTTTCATTTTTTCTATGAAAGAAGGTCATTTGAATAACTAAAGAATGTATCTACCTTTTGTATTCAGAATAACATTCATGATTATTCCTTCAAAGACTCCTTTGATGATACATTCATGACACTAAAATTGTAAGAAGCTTTGCACTTGATATTGAATGCGATTTCATTAAGACATACGAGGCTACTCTCTATAGCTTATGATAGCTCCTGTTATCATCATAGATTATGCATTCATTTCCCAACATAATCATATAAGATATACTCATCTTGAATCAAAACATATTTTGTTTTCTTACTCCAAAAATAAGAATGTTGCTCTCATTGTCTTGCTGATTATCATTGGCATTTATCTGTTTACTGACAGAGAAAACATCTTAATCCTCATCCATTTATACCATAATAGTGTTATGATGGAGATTTAATCTTGTTCAGTGTACTATATATTACTTGCAACTTTTGAAGAATTCCTATCATTTTGTGAATACAAATGTTTACTTAATAGCTGTACCATTCTAATAGCCATTCTAAGTTTTCATTGTTTAGAAAATCTGCACCTTTCATCACTTCCAATGATGACTATTTTCTCTATGAGCTCTTAATGGCTCTGTCCTTAACATATGGCTTGCAATATGTAAGTCTTGCTTCTTAACTATAATGCAATTATGCTCACACAAATGGAAGATCATTATGCTTGTTTCTTGGTAAAAGATGTCAATATAATTTAGCATGTCGGGCTCAACCCTTGTGGGAGCCTCGTTTTAACCCACATGTTGAATTAAGACATGATTACACCTATAGTTGCACATGAAGAAAACGATTTAGAAATAAAATGCCTACATCAAGTGTGTATAATGTTATATTCTGGCTTTTATGGACACTTAAGACAAAAATTACATTTGATGCACATAGGAATTAACATATGTATGTCTGGGTAGATGTACATGTTCAGAATGTAACCTTTAATTTCTTAGAACCTAATGTTCTAACCCATTTATTTACCCAATGCAGGAAATCAAACACCAGGCACTTAGGTGTTAAGGAGCTATACGGAGCAAGGCAAGGCAATCAGGAGCAGATTCATTTACAATACCATTCATTCAAGTAATGAATGGTTACCTTCTTTACATGTACATTTTCTTTTCGGCATTTACTCATTCATATATACTTTAATTTTTATTTGTATCAAATGAATAAGTCAGTCTCACAGCTTGCTATGTGGGACACATGTATCTAATTACATTCAATAAAGATTACATTTTCAAAAAGATTGTAAAATATTTTATGTTTCATTCACTTGTATGAATGTAGTAATTTTTCATTCTTGTAATCTTGTAAAGTTGTTTCATTTTATATAATTGAATGTAACATAGAAGGTTTAATAAAATGTACCATTCATTTTGAAACATAGATGGCTCTTCTTGATTGAGCCTGTAGGTGAAAATCTAGTAACAAGTAGAAAAATAAAGGACCAAAGCATAGAAACCTATCGGTCCAATGAAGAACAACATGAAAAGAGTAAAGGGCGCAACATACAAGGAGTCAAAATGAAGAATGTGATAATAGAGATAATATAGATTGCAATTAAAGAGTTGTGCAGGATTCATGGGATAGTTTTGATGGATACTTGACTATGGAGAGTGACAGATATGAATGGGGAGTTTTCAATAAGAAAAAGCTCCATGAGTGAAAGAAATAGGCCTATTTAGTAAACGGTGTGTTGTTTAGAACATAAAATGTTGATGGAGTTGAGAGAAAAGAGGTTGCGTGTGGTAGTAGAAATGTTGCAAAAGAAAACTACAATGATATATGTAAAAGGAGTCAAGTATAGGAGATGGTGGCATAGATCTATGAGTGAAGGTGCTTGAAAGTGCACAAGTAGAATGAAAGCATGAAGGTAGAATGTGAAGAGCCTGATTGGAAATGGGAGTTGATGAAAGGAGAAGTAGCATCACAGGTGAAATAGACTAGAAAGATTTTTGACAAAGGAAAGGTAGACGAGAGAGATGGTGTGAAGAAAATGAAGAGTCAGTATGACGGAGAGATGAAGGGAGGCAACAAAATTGTGTGATTGTAATCTTTATGTTTCATGAAATCATAAATAAATTTATTGATATATTTTTTAATTTTGGTTATTTTGTTGGCAATTGTAAATTGATTAAGATAAACACAATTACTTTTTGATTTTGGGAATTAATCATCATGGAGTTTGTGTCATCTAATTTTTTTTAGGTTGAGTGAGGTTCGTCTTCATCGTGTTCCTAGCCCAAAGTGGTGTGTATGCTAATAACGAGTGGAGATTCATCTAATCAAGTGAAAGTTAATGAAACATGTGGGTAATTAATTATCAAAGATAATGGATGCCCCTCTCATGCCTTGAGTGCTTGTGAAAACTAAGGATATATGGGAAGACATGCTATCTTGAGGATGTTGGGTCTTGTAAGGTCAATTTCCCTCATTTTTATGATAGAGGTATGATATTCCACATGTATCCATACTAATGATCACTGTGATGACACTCCTTAACTAGATCTCTAATATCTTTCCCTTGATTGGTTTTGAGTAGCATCTAAAAGAAGTCGTAATTCATTGTTTATGATTGGCCTTGAGTCTATTTCATTATTATATTTTGTGTATTGTCTATATCTTATGTGAGTGTATACCCTTCTAATAATTTTTCTTGTGTGTGTGTGACTGGGCCTTGTGACTATCTTCTAGCATGGTGGGGTCAACCTTAAGACATAGAAAAAAAGGCTCTCCATCAATAGGGTATCAATCATGAACCTAATTTTCATTAGGTGTGTGTTTCATTCAATTATGATGGCCAAAATGTATAAATAACAATCAGATACTAATCCAAACTATTATAGTAACTATGGGGGGAGTTTTCAGAGCTTGAAATGATGTGTACCTTGTGGAAAACTTGTTTTTAGGCCACAGAGGACTCATTTGACTTTAGTGGCCAATGGGTCCCTATTAGGGTTCTAGAAACTAAGATTTGGGTTATTTTCCTTGAAGTTTGTACTCTTAGATCCTTAGTTATTAGCTCTCGAAAACCTGTAAAAAATTATGTAGCCTTGATTCTCTGTTCTTGCACTATGAATGACAACTTTGCAACTTGACAATTTTGACAAATTTCCTTCCAATTTCTTCTCCACTTGATCTTTGATCTATGATCCTCTAAACTCACATTCAAGAGAACAAAAAATTGTCAAGTTTTAGTAAATAGGGGTTTTCCTAATTCAAACCCCTTTTAGGTAATTAAACTACGTGATGAAATAATGTAATTGAAGCATGAAATAATGAAATTTTGATACCTTGGAAGTTGTCTTGGAGTGTAAATATGAAAACTAACTTGTGGTGGCCATGAAGAATGTAGATCTTGATCCCAAATAAGATGTGAAACAATGTTTGCAAGTAGATCTTCAAGGCTACATCAACTATCTTAGCTCAACAACATGATTTAATGCACTATGCCTTAGACATTATAGAATGATATTGAATTGCTGCAATAAGGTCTTCATAATCTACCTTAGAATGCCTTTTAAATGCTCTTGAAGTGCTCTATAATGCTCTCATAAAGTTGCTAGGATTTCTTGTAAACTTTCTAGGACAAACAATGTGAATTAACCCCTTCTTTATACTAGATCTAAGGATTAACCTCAAAATTCAAGCAATTCAAGCCAACACCAGATCTAGAATGGAAAATCATTAGAATCTTGCTAAAATTAAATTAAAAAATGGGTATCCTACTCAAGGAGAACCTATTCGCCATTAAAGGCGAATGGGTCTTGGCACAAGTTTCTAGGATCTTACTTCAGGAGGGCGAAAAAACATCAAAAACCCATGTCAAATATGCATAGAAAGGGGGGTCCTATGAGAAGAGGACCCATTTGCCACTAAAGGAAAAGGTCCTAGCACCATCTTCTAAGACCTTAATTTTTCAAAATTAATGTTATGCAATTTGAATATTGAGTGTCGGGATGGAGCCTCAGAAGATGTCACAAATAAGGCTTAAATTTGAATTAACAGGGCTAATTAAGCTCGATTAACAATGATTAATTAATGAGACCCTAGATAAGTGTGAATTTTTGTTACAACACTTTACAACACCTAAAATCATGTACAAATTAAGTATACTTTATTAAAAAGGTCCCAAGATTAATGTGAATGTGTACAACACATTACAACACTAAACCTAGGCAAGATAAGGTTAATTCAATGACAATTATTGCCAAATTAAGTAAGGAAAAGGGATTTTTTTTTGTTACTACATTTTCCCTACTTTAGTGAGAGTTTGTCCCCATGAGAAAATCACACTAAAGTAGAAATTCAAGGTGCATTAGTATGCAAAAATAAAAAAGATGCATAGCCATACCCTATCAAAGGCTGATAAAAACTAAGAAAAATAAAGGGTCAAGCATAAACCATTCCAACACAATGTGGAATAGGGTTGTTTGTTTGTAACATGGGCTACTCACTCTAGGGTAGTGGAACCACATTCTATCCACTCGTTCAGTTGTCCCAACTATGCATGATCACTTTGGGGTAGTGGAACCTCAATCTGTCCACTAGGTGAGTTATCCTAATGAGGTGGAAAATAAGAGAATCATATTAGCCTCTCATACCATACCGAAGTTATCCTCCTAATAACTTCAATAAGGCACCATAATGCAATGCTTTTTGTAATTGCTTTTGAATGTAAGTTTTTACTAAATGGGATTTTGATTTGTTCATGTAAGGTCTTCTTCTTAGGGAAAGTTGTGCCTAATGTATCCATGAGAAATCAAGTCAAGGATATCAAATCACCACGTATGGGATGCATCGTTCACATCATTCCATGAAGGGAGATCATATGCTTATAAATATCGCACTCTTGGAGGACATCAAACCAAATGACACCACCAAGAAAAGGACATGTCACAAGAAAAAAGAAAAATCATGCCATGAAATTTTCTGAAGGATGTCATCGATGTATGCCCCCACTTTGAAGCATTTGCTAAACAATTACTGTGAAAAATTGCTTTAAAGTAGCCAATTTTTTTCCTAGGACATGAGAGCTTTCCTTGGAAATCCCTATGCCAAGTCATATGTTTCTGAAATAAAGTTGCGTCATGAAATAGGAAGGAGGAGATTTCCCCCAAAATGTAACAACTAAAGATAACTTAGTATGTCACATGCTAGCCAACTTAAGGCATGCCATCCACATCCCAAACTTGCTCCAATATAAATGTGGAATGCAATCAACTAACCAAAAGAGGCAACAACAAGTGATATATGAGGAAAAATCTAAATATTGGCATAAATCATCCATCTTTATCACAAAGTGGCCCACTTTGGCGTAAAGTGTCCTACTACCTAACCCCTTGCCCCCACTAAGTGAAGGACAAGAGTGAGCTGAGATGATTGATGAAAAAATGAAATCAGTATCAATTAGATGAACTAGGTGCTATAACACAAGGAAGAGCACCACAATCCTTAAGATATTGAATTTTATTACCCAAATACTTGCATTCATTAGTAGAATGCCCATGAATTCTATGAACATGCACAAAATGAACTCTTGTAGTAAAATTTATTTTTTGTTCTCCGAGGGAGAGATATCAAACGATCTTGGAGGAGCCTCAAAAAGATACCCTCTTGATCAATAGTAGAATATGTTCCTTTATTTTGTGACAAAGATATCTCTTGCTTAGTACAAGATGTCATACATACACACAACTCTTTATATTGCAAGATTTTGTACTCTCCTTTACAAGAGAGTGTAAAATGTATTGAATTTGAATCATTAGTGTTTTGCATGATGACATTAATGTTAAGTGAGTATTTCATTGTTTCTTATATTTCTTTCAAAGGATAATAATCAAGACCACTAGTTTCTATCAATTTAGGATGCACTAATGTCAAATTTGGCTTAGAAGAATATTTTGTAAGAGTGTTGATATTAAGTGAAGGCTTTTTTTATGCTTTTATTTCTATCAAAGGACAATAACCAAGACCACGAGTTGTTTCTTACATGTTAGGTTCTATAGGGACAAAAATATCTTCTTCTCTAGCACCACATCCTTTTCCATTATAAACAAGTTGTCTCATAAGTTCATAACCTTTTCCTCAAAGATTTTCCATTTCTTTAGGATTTAGTGGTTGTTCATATTCAACTTCGTCAACGTTTTTTGTGTAATTTTCTTGATCTAAAGTTGTTGAGGTGGAAGCTTTAAAATTTTGTGTTGAATTTGGTGTCAGCATTACCGCTTTTTATTTTCCCTTTGTAGACTTTGTTTATAATCTTGTATTCTACCAAAGATGTAGGTGTGAAATCTAAGGAACCCCAATCATCTTCCAATAACTTCATCACTTCTTCAATATGCTTTTCTTTGTCTTTCTCTTGCATGGGTTCCACTTGTGTAGTTGGTGTCAATGTCTTCAAAGGATCTTGTTTGTCTCTCTCAACAATTAAACAACTTTTAGGTTTAGGACCAGTCTCGAGTTTATGAACTTTGTTGTTGTAGATATACTTCATTTTATGATGAAGAGTAGAAGGTACTCCATTCATTCCATGAATCCATGATTTTCCGAAGAGGAGATTGTAAGAAATATCATTAGGCATAATGTGGACCAAAGTTTGTAGTGTTACTTTCCCAACATTAATAGGTAATGTGATGACTCTGAGCGGTTGTTTCCCTAAAATGTCAAATCTATGAATAGATAAAGAATCAAGTTTAATATCACTTCTACTCATGTCAATAATTTCCTAAAGGCTCACACTACACACATTTAGGGCTGAACCATTGTCAACAAGGGTTCATTTTATCCCTATTTGATTAACATAGACTATTATATTGAAAGCTTCTTGTTTCCTTTGAATTTCTAAGGAAGGTAACTCGCTCTGGTGAAAAACAATATCTAAGTTCATGTCATTCAATCCTTCAACTAAAACTGCCACATCATTTGAACTAGTGTTAGGAGGAATCGTGACTTATTGTAAGGACATTTAAAGCATGTTATGATAGCTAGGTGATGTTTGAAGAAGTTACCATAGGGATATCTTGGTGGGAGTATTCTTAAGTTGTTCAACAAGATTATATTCCTTTCCATTGTTCACGGGTAAACAAGGAGCACTAGGCAATATATGGTTAGGTAAGGGTAATGAGATAGGAGTTTTTTTTTTGCCTATTGTTCGTTGTATTGTAGGTATGTGCACCGGTATTATAACTCAACTATTGTGAAACGTTATTCTTAGGCGATTCGAGGATAAGGACGAGTTTGTTTTGAACTTGCAATTTTTGTGAGGGTGGATAAATGATAAGTTTAGGCTCAGGAGAGTACTTCAATGGATATTGAATGTGCATAAAATCATAAGACTTATCCTCATTTTCATGATATCTTAGTGAAGTGGATTCTAATGTCACTTCATTGTCTTCATTTAAGGAATTACTATTGTGAATTTTCTCATTTTCTTCCACTGTGATATCTTCCCTAGTAAGAGAGTTTTTAGGAGAGATACGAACTAGATGTTCATGACATTCAAAGGTTATTTCATCTAAAATAACTCTGTCACAAGTAGGGGATTCCTCAATGGTTGGGTTTTCTTGTTTATCAATGATTTCATTCTCTTATTCGATGATGTTTTCTCTAGGGGAAGAGAGGCAACTAATATTTTCATGAATTTCATCGATTAGTGTAGTGTACAAAAATGCATACAGTTGCATTTTCACACTTGTTTGGGCCCACCTAGCTTTATTTATCCTTATTTATGTCTTAATTGTTCCTATTTTTCATCCACAAGCCTAATAAATTGTATCTTTTTATGGCTAATCCCAACAAACATCAAAGGAAAAATGATAATTTAATGATTTTGGTTGTGTTTGATTTTTGGTACTAGGACTAAGATGTTGCCTAGGGAATCTTTGTCCTCTAAAGGTCTTGGAACCCTATTTTCAAATGTACCTTTGAAGGAACTCTTTTTGAAGTCTGAGGCCAGATTTTTAAGCCTCGAGACTAAGATGCCACCTAGGGTGTCTTAGTCCCCCTTAATTTTTTTTTGGGATTTAAAAATCCCAGTAGGATTTAGCATCCTTTAATTAATGAATTGATATGCCGGCATGGTGTGGTGTAATTTTGGGATATTAAGCATGGATAAGTATAAATACAAGGTTCTTTCATTCATTTTCATCCTACCAATTTGAGTATTCATCCTTATAGAAATTTTGAACTCACAAGAGCATTCAAGAGCAATTCATCAAGTATTTGGAGCCATCATCAAGATTAAAGCATCATGTCAAAGAAATTCTTGCATCAAGTGTGTTTTTGAGCTAACATTTGTGATGTAGGATTTTGATTCAAGCAAGAAATTCAAGTCAAGATCTATCAAGAATTCATTCAATTCAAGATTTACATTCTAGGTAGCCACTTCACACAAGTTTGTAGATTTCATAACAAGGGTTTGGTGAGTTGCAACATAGCACTTTGTTCATTCATCATTTCCATTCATTATTTCATTTCATTTCAAGGTTTAATTACCAACAAGGGGTTTGACCAGGGAAAACCCCAATTTACTAACAATCAACAAGTTTTTCCTCCCTTATGTGTTTTTTATTGTAGATTTAAGTTGATGATCATTTGAAGTGAAAAGATGCAAAGTTTCATTGCAAAGTTGTCATCTTCACATAAAGTCACCTACAAGCCAGATCTAGAAGTTTCAAGACCTGAGATCTAAGAAGAAGGAAGTGTAGGCATTGGACCTCAGGATCACATTCTAAAATTACATAAATTCAGATTAGGACTAAGAAGACATTATGTCATCTTAGTCCCCCTAGAGGTATTTTATAGAGATTCCTTCAGATCCGGTTCTCATATCTGAAGATTCTATGTTTTCCTCAAAAAATAGTAGCGAGACTAAGAAGACAGTAATGGTGTCTTAGTCCTCCGCAACATATGTTGACAACATTTTTGCATTTCTAGAATTCTTATCACATTTCCAAATTTCCCAGGTACATACATCCTAACTTGTTACATAATTTTGTCATTTTCACTCATTATTTGGCTTACATTATTAGGTTTTGTGAGTTGAATGTTAAGCTGTCTTTTCCAAGATTTTTCTTATTGGTGAACCCCTTGAAGCCTAAGGAATCTTCCTAGGTCTCCCTTGTTGAGAATTGACTCACCTTTGTGTTGATAGTCAATCCAATTTTGGGATCCTAGGTTTTCTTGAATGAACTATTCCCCTATAAAGGAAAATCTAGTATTAGGGATCCCTTTCTTGTATTGTGGGTCCCTTTTCCCATAACCATTTTTCCCATAGTTAAATTAGATTTTGTAACATAAAAGTATCTTCTTCACAACTAGGAGAAGAACAAATGTGATTGTCATGAGTGTTCATAATTTCTTTCCTTTGTCCCATAATGTCTTCCAAAATAGGATAGGTAGGGGAAGAAAAATTAAGAGGGTTGTCATAGATCATAAAGATTCAATCATCAACCCATCATCCTTGCTTACAATATGATTGTTATTATTCCTTACAATTGCATCCTCTTTCACTAAAATTTTTTCACAAGAAAGAGATGAATGGAGATTAGGGAAGGTGATGTTTATAAATGTGTCTATGATCTCATTCTCTTGTGCTATAATATCTTCCAATGTAGGAGAGTTTATAGAAGAGGAGCTTTCAACATTGTCATGATTCTCAATAAGTGCATCTTCTAACACCGAAATACCTTCATCACATGTAGGAGAGGTATTAGGAGAAGAGAAACTATGGTTATCATGCTTGTCTATGCTTTAATATTCTTCTATCACATCATTCCCTCAAATATGAGAGATAATAGGGGGGTAGGTTTAAGGAAAGCATCAATATTTTCACTCTCTTGCACTAAGAGACTCATAACTAGGGAATTTATTAAATGAACAACTAACATGCTTATTGACTGAATTTTTCTTTACAAACTTCTGAAAGATGAATACTAACATTTGTGAAAATTAATCTATGACATGCAATAAAATGATGAAATAATGTAATTGAAGCATGAAATAATGGAATGTTGATACCTTGGAAGTTGTCTTGGAATATAAATCTGCAAAACTAACGTATGTGGTGGCCATGAAGAATGCAAATCTTGATCTCAAATAAGATGTGAAATAATGCTTGTAAGCAGATCTTCAATGCTACATCAACTATCTTAGCTCAACAACATGCTTGAATGCACTATGCCTTAGGCATGATCGAATGATCTTGAATTGCTGCAATAAACTCTTCATAATCTGCCTTAGAATGCCTTTGAAATGCTCTTGAAGTGCTCTATAATGTTCTCTCAAAGTTGCTAGGATGTCTTGTAAACGCTAAGAGAAACAATGTGAATTAACCCATTATTTACAGTAAATCTAAGGATTAACCCCAAAATTCAAATAATTCAAGACGACACAAGATCTAGAATGGAAAATCATTAGAATCCCACCAAAATTAAATTTTAAAATGGGTTTCCTACTCAAGGAGGACCCATTTGCCACTAAAGGTGAATGGATCCTGGCACAAGTTTCTAGGACCTTGCTTTTAGGAGGGTGAAAGAACATCAAAAACCCATGTCAAATTGCATAGAAAGTGGGGTCCTATGTGGAGAGGACCCATTTGTCACTAAAGGTGAATGGGTCCTGAAACTATTTTCTAGGACCTTAATTTTTCCAAATTTAATGTTATATAATTTGAATATTGGGTGTCGAGATGGATCCTCAAAAGGTGCCATAAATAAGGCTTAAATTTGAATTAAAGGGGCTAATTAAGCTCAATGAACCACGATTAATTAATGAGACCCTACATAAGTGTGAAAGTGTGTCACAACACTTTACAACACCTAAAATAAGGTACAAATTAAGTACATTTTATTAAAAAGGGCCCAAGATTAATGTGAATGTGTACAACACAATACAACTTTAAACCTAGGTAAGATTAGCTTAATTCAATGACAATTATTCCCAAATTATGTAAGGAAAAGGGATACTTTTTCTATTACTACAAACCCACGTGTATCACATGCTTGGGTGGTTTGGTAACCACCATTGTGGACCAAATTTTTAAGGATCAAGATCATCATTGTACCATGTTCTACTTAAATTTTTACTTTATGCAGTTAATTATTTTCATTTATATGTAAATTGAATATCTAAAGGGCCCTTGAGTCCTATTTCATGTAATTGTAATAATGAGATGTATTAGACCTCTCCGTAATAAGGATTATAATAATATAGATAATGGATATTGAAATTAATCTTAGTTGGGTAACTTGATATTGGATTTGAGTATAATAGCATTATTGATGCTTATGCTTAGGCCTTGAGGTAATGGTAAATTGAACATAGGAACCTTTCATTTGGGGTTAAAATCAATGTAAGAATATTTCCATTGGTTTTAAAATGAATGTATCTTGGAGTAATATTGAATGGATTTTTGGACCTTTTGTGTAGATATTCTATTCCTAAGAGGTTGTTCCTTAAGTTGGGTGTTGTTGAGGGAACTCTTATAGCCTCTTATTAGGCTTTGTAAAAACCTAAATGTGTTTTATCTCTTAATTCTGGTGTTTTCTCGCTTAGCTTAGGAGATAGGAGTGTCATGGAGGTACTAATAGTCCTCCCTACCTTCTCCTTCACTTCTTGATAGTGTTAAATGACTGGGGAAATCAAAATTTATTTGACCCCAAGTCATGTTTTGATGTTTCTTAGTTCATAGGGTGTCAAAATTTCCTAGGTGGTTCCTTAATGCTTGGGTGCTCTTGGAGGTCACTCCCTAGAGAAGGATTTCTCATTGCATAGGACACAAGCACTCATGTAAGGACACCAATGCAGAAAAATGTGTGACAAAGATACCTAGACTCAGGTGCAATAAATGGACACATGTGCAACAATCTAGAACACTAGTGTTAGGTGCTATTTTCCCATATGGGCACTAGTGTCCCATTCGAGTGCTAGTGTCTAATGATGCATTGTTCAACATCATTTGCATTAGATAAAGAGTACTTTCAGGTATCATATGAGAATAATTTTTGAACAAAATATTTTCCCCATGGTATTAAGAGTCCAAGGATGTTTATAGAATGTTCCTATGTGTTGTCATGGGGAATTTATAGTATCTTTTACATCATGTTGTGTGTCATCTTCTAAAATTTGTTTAGTTATCAAACTTAGGGCTACAAAGATTATTCACCTAGTCTTGTGAGGATTAGGGAAGGCTAAAATCCATCATAGTTGATCTTGTTTGTGTTCCCAATATTCCTCATTGGTCAGGGGGTCTTTTGCAATTATATTCTCCTTCTTGCATAATAGCATGTTGCAATGGGACATCATTTGTTGACCTAGAGTTCCTTGTTGCACTAACCTTTTGTCTAGTGTTGTATCTTGCATTTTGAAAAAAAAAATCATGTTTATTTGAGTTATTATTTCATAGGTTTGATGGCGAGGGATTACAAATTAAAAAAGAATGGATCTCTTACAATGTTATGGACAATATTTAAATTAGTATCTATGTCACGTAGAAAAATAAATTTAAAAATATAAACAACTAATTTAATATATCATGGTGAAATACGTTATATCAATCATTTGCATATTGGTCATTAAATCATCCAAAAATGGAAAAGATAGTACAAGATAATAACAATTAACAAAATAATTTAGTTCTTGGAATGAAGTAGGTGTTAGATGTTCATGTGATGGTAACATTTGCATACCCAAACCCCAATTTGAGGGAATTCCTAAACATAATTTCATAGAAACATGTGGCACACTCTTATGTTGATTTTTGTTCCTACATCAATCCCTACCAATCCCTCATTTGGTCTCTCAATTACTCATTTCGAATAGTTGACCTTATCCTTGTCCTATTTATACTTATATTCATAAATGTTCCTTACTATTATCTCAAACATCTATGTGATCATTCTTTCTCTCAAGATCCACATTTTCATGTCCCTAGTCAATAACATAGTGTGTAGGTGTGATCTTGCCTTGATCTTTAATATCATAGATCTAACCTACAATTCAAAATTTTAAATGTAGTTTTCATGACTCTCGTAGCCATCAGGATCCAATCTGGGTCACATTTGTTTGGAATTTCATTGTAACTTGGTATTTAAATACATTTTCATGAACATATAATCACATCCTTTAGTCATTCAAACTATTATCACTTTAAGGATCATTCAATAAGAATATTTTGACTCGAAGTATACAAAAATAATAATATTTGCATATGAATTTTTATATGAGACATTATATCTCTTGCTTTATTTACCAACACTTTTTCAAGACTACAAAAAATGATCATCAAAAAATTGACCTAAAAAAACTTGACCTTATTATGTCAATTATCTTCTAAGACTATTTTTAAATTACATCAATCCTTTAACAATGAATGGAAAGAAAAGTACAAATGAATCAAATCATATATGTGTGTGTGTGTGTGTGTGTAAAGGAATGAAAAATAAAGTACAAATGAATCAAATCATATATGTATCTGTATGTATGTAAAGGAATGAAAAATAAAGTACAAATGAATCAAATCATATATATATATCTATGTTTTTGTGTGTGTGTTTGTTTGTGTGTGTGTGTTTGTGTCTTTCTGTGTGTGTGTCTGTGTGTGTAACTTTTACTAAACTATACATAGGAAATGGCATGTTTGAACTTATGAAAGATGTTTGTTTAAGTGTGAATGTATTGAAATTTGAAATGATATCTTCATGGGTCAATGAGTTTGACTCATAAAACTACAAGGTTGAATCCTAATAGTAATATCACAACGATGTGTTTAGTTCCTCTTGCATGGAAACTCTCTTTTACATAATTATAACATTCTTCGTAGACTTTTCTAAGCATTAATAACTAGATCGTGTTTGAATGACCAATCCATTCTTGTCATGATTCAATTTACACGCTAAGGGACTGGTACTAGCCAATTATTTTAAATCAGATGTTACAATTAGAGAATCACGTCTTTGGGGCCTGTCCCATCGGCTAATGACTGAAAAGTTTCTAGTCAAAGAACCAATAAATTATAGGCGTAGCTGGAACATCCGTATTTGGTCTTTATTTCTGAGCGATGAAGAATTTTCAGCTGCTTGCATACGATAAGATTCAGTTCAAACTTCAAGTTGATCGCCACGAAAGACCCGTAATAAGGGCCGACAAATTTGATGTCAGTCTTTCATTTTCAGTCGACATCAGGACTCCAATATAAGGTAGGTGTGGAATATTCTAGCTTTAAACTCAAGTTAGGCTTGACGTAATGTAGTTTCTCAGATGTCTTTTTCCTGGAAGATAAGATTGGCGCTGTTGCAAATTGAAAAGTCAATTTTTTTTTATTTAAGAAATGTAATTACAAACTCAAAGAATTAACTATTCAAATCGATTATCCTAAATGATGGAAATATAAAACATAGGCCCAGACCCTTCATGCTTTGATTTTTCAAGTTTATAGATGTCCACACCTATTTCAATATTAGAATAGTCCAAATGATTCTACTTTTTGTTTTAAACAAGAATGGAAGAAGGGATTTTGAAATCAATTTTGTTTTGTTTTCAGTATTGGTTTGTTATCTTTTTTTGTCTTGTGTTGTTAGGTTGTCTCATGGGACTTGATTAGATTTGCATTGCATAATGCTTTGAATTCATCTTTCTAGTGTACAAAGAAATAATTTGAATTAGGATAAAACAAGTGCTCATACTCTATTAAGCCTATCTAAATTATTTCCAATCTAATAACATGCATTGCCATTCTTTTAATTAGAGCACACTTAGTGACACTTTTGTATTTTCTCATTTATCAAGGAGACTTGTTATAGTTTTTTGCAATTAGGATTATTTTTCCTAATCAATATTTTGACATATTAATGGTCATTCACAATCGAGGTAGTGAGCTTGATTTATTTTTTATTGAGTGAAAAAGAAAATTAAAAAGAAGATTGAGAAAAGTGAAGAATAAAGTAAAATCAAAATTAAAAAATTGAAGTTGAGAAGTAATGATACAAAAAATAGATAAACTCAAATTATCTCTACAATTCTAGTATTTCTACTAAGGTTAAGGATGCTCAATGGAATTTAGATTTATTCCATGATTAGGACTATAGATTACCTGACATGATGTGAAAAAATGATTGCTTGTGTCTACCTTATTTTATTTTATAGAGCACTAATCCAGGTTATGCATTTTGAAAGGAGTGAAAAACTTATCCCACTATTTGCATTAATAAATTAAACATTTTTGGTGCGAATGGATTATATTATCTTGCCAATTTCCCTATTATGTCTTATTCACACTATTTTACTTAGATCATGATCACTTTATGTTCCAAATCATTATACTAAGATGTGTTTCATATGCTTATATTTTTCTATGTTGCTCCTTGCCCTAAATAACTAAGGGTTTTCATTGTAATCAATCATATTGAATCACATTCATGTAAAAGTACTAACATTTTACACCCTTTGATAGAGTATACTTATTCTTTCATGTTTGGATTCTCTTGTTCTTCCATTGAAACTCTTATATATTTGATGGATATCTCCATAACCAAGCTAATGTATGGTATAGAGAATTATATATCAACTCTTACATGATTATGAAAGCTTGTGGGATTGCTTCTCACTAGTATTTCTAATATATCCAGGTTGTAGAACTCATTTTCTCTTTAAATAAATTATGCTCTTCTATTGCATCATATGATGACTTGGAAAATTAATTTTTTTATATAAATACAATATCTGAGGGGTTTCTCTTTGTGGATTTGTATTGAAATTTTATTTTAGTGTATATTTGTGAAAATCTAAGCTCACATTTAATTTTAGTGTTTTTATGAAAGTCAATTGAGCATTTTATTTTTTCTAAACTAGACATTAAAGACTAAATATACAAGGGTTTGAACTTAGGAGGTGGTTGTTAGATCCTTAAGATATCTACTCTTTTGGAGTATTTAAGGGTCTTCAAATCTCGCCCTACCATTGCATAGATAAAAGGTACAAGAACCTAAATATTGGTAATCAACTTATATAGTAAAATACTTTAACTGCAAGCCATTAGTGGAAAATTATCCTCCCTCAACCATATGGATCAAATCATTTAGTAGAAGATATAATCTATGAAATCAATAGAAAGATAATAAAATCATACCACCTATGCAAGTATGTGTCATTAGATGGAGGTATAAAGAAAATATATTTCTTAAGCTAATTATATTAGATTTTAAATTAAAAAGTAGAAAATTTATGTACTACTGAATGGGTACCACCTCCATAATCTATAAGGTAACTAGGTACTTTCCAACTACTTTGGGTATAGTATGTTCCACAAGGCCATCAACCTTGGAAAACCGCTACCAATGACAACATACCACATTGTTTAATAACCCATAGCTAACAATAACTACTTAGAACCATCCCAAAACTACACTGATTTTATATAGTAATTTTTATATGAGAATTAGGTGGTTTTCTATTTAAATATGGAAAACATATTTGCATATATATTCTTTTTTGAAATACAATGGGTAATTATGATATTTTAAGAATATTCTAGTAAATCGCAACATATTTTAGTAGCTAAGTGTGATGAAATTAACATTACATAATCGGATTTTTCCTCTTATCCCATTCACCATTTTTTTTTCATATATGATTCTCAAAAGTTATATTTTTAGTTATTTCATTTTTTTTATGAGAAATCCCTTTTTAGGTAAAATTCATGATCTTTAGAGTAATACATATACTTTTTTATTTTAATTTCTATTTATTCTTGAACCATTGATTTTTGGATCCTATGGGCTACTCTTGCACTTCTAAGGTTTTTCACCTAAAAGGAGAGAGATAGGAACAAAAATGCTAATGGTTCATTCAAATAATGTTATGTGTGATGTTGCCTAACTGAAATGAAGTTAACTAAATGCAATTGACTAATCTGAATGGATGAAAACGAATGAAAAAGTGAGATTTAAGCTATGCAACAATGAACTAAATGAAGAAAATATGCAGAACAAAAAGAGATGAGTAAATCAAAGTGCACCTAGGAAAAATATGATAAATCAGGAGTGTTTTGGATGCTGGTTGAAATCACTATTCTTTTACAATGGGACTCATTTTCCTAGGGTGGTGAATTAGTCCTCCTCCTGGAGAAAAACTATCGGAAGCAAGTTTCTGTCTGTTAGGATCCATAATCTGACAAAATTCAGATTTTTAGTCCTAAGGTGGGACTTATTCACCACAGGTGGCAAATCAGTCCTCTCCCAATTTTTTGAAAAATTAGGAGACAACTTTGCAACACCAGATCTAGGAATTACTGCTTGTCAAGTAGTCGAAGTCAATTATGCAGGATACTGACATAAAACCTTCTCCAAGCTTCAAATAGACTTCAGTTGACTTGAAGCACCTAGTTGACTTATAAATAAATCTTTAACACCAAAAAGCTTGTCAAATTTGCATACCTAGGCTTGCAAATAAACATGCAATAGGGGGGAAATGGTTTAAGGTTAGTGAATATGGGTTTGCCTTGGGCAAACCCCATTTTTGGTAATCAAACCTTTAATAAAATAATGAAATGTAAAGGAATGATAAACTAGCAACATGCAATTGCTATTGACTTACCAAACCCTTGATGATGTAAATCTATAGTAATGTCAAAGGCTGCTTCAAAGTGCTTGAATAGTGCTTGAAAAGATGTAAAATGCTTGAATGTTTGAAATATGAGATGAAATGCTTGAATGAGTGAGGAGATTATGAGGGAGATGTAAAATGAGGTGAAAATCACTTATTTATACACACTTGTGCCTTAGTTACCCATTCATACCTCATCATAGGGCAACATCAAGTGTTTTTGAATAAAATCCTGAAAGGAAATTTAAAATATTTTGAATTTTGGGCCAAGGGGGACTCATTTGCCACCCATGGAAAATGAGTCCCACCTAGAACCTGGAAATGTGTGTCAGGAAATATGTTGTATTTAATGTTGTTTGTTGGGATAATACTCAAAAATACACTTAACTAAGCATATGAGAGCATAAAGGGGTCAAATAAAGCATGAGAAAGGGATAAATAGTGAAGATGTGCCTAGAAAAGTGTGAAAGCTTGTTACAAGACTTTACAACACTTCAAAATAGGACTTTTTGATGAATAAAAAGGTGATTTTTAGGTGAATTGTAATTAATAGAGTCTAGAAGAATGAAGACATGTCTTACAACAATTCACAACACCTTCAAAAGATGTCATTATTTGAATTTTAATACCTAAATAAGCACGTTCAAGCCATGTTGCAACATAAAATCAAAGCAACATAGTTCCAACACCATGAAACAAGACCTAAAAGGCCATGGAAATGACAAGGCGTAGTTTTTCTACAACACATTTATCCCCCACTTTAGTGAGAGGATGAACTTGCCTCAAACTCACACTAAAGTAGCCACAAACAGCAAGAGAAGGGTTTGAATGCACTCACGTTAGCAAGATGGAATGACGAAAATCAAGAGGGATGATCAAGCCCTTGGGATCAAGATCCCATGGAAAACTAGACATGAGAACAAATGAACACATAAGTGTTGAAATAAATCAAATGAGGCTTTGATTATCAATCCAACTAGTTGTGGATTAGATCTAGGTTGATTGTTTGAAAAAGAGAATGTGTACTCACTCTGGGGTGATAGAACATAGGATGGTCCACAGGGTGAGAAAGCCCAAATGTACTCACTCCGGGGCCACAAAACTAGTTGTTTATAGGGTGATAAAGCACAAAAAGGTAAGATACATATGCTAGTTGGTATGCACTCACAAACAAAAAAGTGGCTATAGGGAAAATTCATGCTGCTAGGTGGGGTTCGCACTCAACCATATCAAAGTTATACCCATTGATAACTTTAACAAGGCACAACAAAGAAAATGCTATGAAAAAAAAGACAAAGGTACCACAGTCATGCAACTATGTTATGCAAGGTGGCAAAAATGTAAAATGCAAAATGTAAAAGAAGTTCAAAGCAGTCTTGTTTAGTTCATGCAAGGTCAGTCACTTAGGGAACATTGTGTCTAATGTCTCCAAGAGAGGACCAATCAAAGAATAGTATATTCAAAACTTAGGGGATGTAGTGCATTGCAACAGGCCACCAAGAGAAATGTAATATACTTAGAAAGATCACACTTATGAAGGAAATCACACCCAATGTCATCCACAAAGTGATGAACGCATCATATAAATGAAGGCACACTAGGAACCAAGAATGCAAAATGAATTATGGTAATGGATGCTGCCCACTTTAAAGGAATTTCTACACATCATTCTATGAGTAATTACTTTAAAGTACATAAGAAAAGAAAATTCCAAAGGAAAACAAGACATGAGAGCCAACCTAGAAAGCCCTATGCCAAGTCATATGTTTTGGAGGTAGGTTGTGTCATGTAAAAGAAAAGGAAAAGAAAGAAAAGGGAGTTTCCCCCCATAAAAGAAATCACACCAAACACATAAGGGATCTATGGATTTGGGGTCAGTATATTCATTGATGCAATTCTTTTATCAAAGGAGCTTGGAACTGTCATCATTCCCCAAAGCACATAGAACTAGAAGAATGACACAAAAAGAGTGAAAAAAAAGGAAAATGAAAGTTTATTTTGGGTCAACATGGAAGAGACATTGCGGTCTCGACACTTTGCATCATCCCCAAAAGGAAAACAAAAGCAAAAAGAAAGAAAATGAAAAAGCTTTTGGGTCAACATAAAGGAGGCATTTCAGTCTCAATGCCTTGTGTTGTCCCCAAAAGGAAAAAATAAGAGAATTAAAAATAAAAAGGACCGATTGGGTCAACATGGAAGAGACATAGGGTGTCTCTATGCTTTGCATCATCCCCAAAAGGGAAAAAAGAAGCAAAAGCAAAAAATACAATGCATGACAAATAGAAAAATAGAGGTACAAATAGAAGAAGTGTACAAAGAGAGAGAACATCAAACACACAATACAGGGGAACATGATATGCACATGAAAATGAAAAGAAACAAGTAATACAAATGTAAGTCAACCATTGACTAAGTTATTGGTTTCTCAATCTTAAATAGATAAGTGGAAAAGGAATAATAGAGTTAAGAGACAGACAATTTCATTATAGGGACAAGGCTAATAGCTTTTAGCCCTCCACAATGTGTAAAGGAAAGAATGAGACAAGGTGGGTGATGTGAAAGAATCATGCAATAGTGAAAATAAGGAATTCTACAACTATGGCATGACAAAGGGGTTTATATTGTTTTAAGGTATGATGGGGAAGCAATCGATATCAGTGAAGTGATACTTACCCAATATTTCCTTCACTATCCAACATTCTTATGTTCGAGTCGATGTCCAAGAATTTGATGACATTTGCAAAAATGGTTTGTTAAACTCTTTCAGATGAATAACCAACCTATTCATAGGTGGTAAAAGTATAAGAACTTTTTTTAAGAGTAAGTGCAGTCTCCTTTCAAATTTAGGTGGAGGATGTGTAGGAAACTTAATCTTTTTGAGTTTGTAAGGTCATTTTCGATAATAGATTCACCTTGTTCATGAATAGAATGAGGAAGAGGACCCATAGGGAGCCTAACATCCTTGTCATTAGAAGGATATAATGGTTGTTCATGTGGAAGAAGAATGTTGAAGTTAGGAGGAGCATTCAAGATCATTGTTCCAACATCCCAAAGTCTCCTAGGTTGAAGAGGACATCTATCAGGATGAGAAGGATCGTGATATCCTAGTCCTATTGTGTGTGTTGTGGTTGATTGTTGTTCAAGAAGTTAATGGATGTAATGTTCATGTTTTGTGTCACAACCTTGTTTACTTAAGATAGTGAATCCTTTACCATATGTCTCTTCAAGGTTGATAGAAGTGTTTGTGACTTTGTGATCGTAAAAGGGTTGTGAATGTGATTGGTTAGAGGGACTAGGTCCACTTGAGGAAGGAACCTTAGGTCCTATAGTGACTTCAAGATGTAAGTATGCAAAGTAATCAAAAGGTGCAATAGTGGGAAGGTCTTGTGACCTCATGGAGGGATAAAAGGTTGCATTTGCTTCTAGTTGATCAAGGAAATCTTTGTAGAACTTGTTCATGCTAGCATTGATCTTCTCCAATGATGTCTACTTCGCATGGAGGATAATCATGAGGAGTTAAAGGAGTGTGACGCTGTTCAAGGTCACTAGGGTCATAGCCAAAGACACAATTGGACATGTCTACCAATGATTTTAATGAATTCAAAAATGTATTGAAAGAAAGTGCCATGATGCCAATAAAGTAAGATGCAATAAATGATGAAAAATACATAATCTATAAATGAAAAGAGAATACAAGAATAGAAAACTATAATGCAGAAAAAGGCCAAAAAGATTAAAGAAATGTTGCTTAGAAAGTGCGGGGGGACTAATTCACCTTGGGTGCCGAATAATTCCTAGTATAATGTTTTTATGTGTTTTTCAGAATTTGTAATGTTATTTTAATGCTCTAAAGAATGCAAACAAGGATGCAAAATGTAGATTTTTACTTTTTTCAATGACATGCAATACAAAAATGAAATCTAAATGAAGCTTTCACTAATGCAAGATAAAATGCAAAAACAAAACAATGTGCTTATTGAATGTTAATGCAAATGCAAAACTAGGATGAAATATGTAAATGAAATCAAAAATGAAAAGTGCTCAAAAAGTCAGGTTCACCAAAATGAACCGTTGATTTTTGGCTCCTATGGTCTACTCTTGCACTTCTAGGTTTTTTCACTTAAAATAAGAGAGACAAGAGAAATAATTCTAATGTTTCATTCAAATAATGTTATATGTGATGTTGTCTAACCTAAATAAATTTAACTAAATGCAATTGACTAATCTAAAAGAATGAAAATGAATGCAAAAGTGAGATTTAAGCTATGTTTGAAAACACATTGTGCTATGCAACAATGAACTAAATGAAGAAAATATGCATAACATAAAGAGATGAGTCAAATCAGAGTGTACCTAGGAAAAATATGATGAATCTAGATTGTTTTGGATGTTTTCTGAAATCACTAATTTTTCACAGTGGGACTCATTCACCTAGGGTGGCGAATTAGTCCTCCTCTTGGTGAAAAACTGTCAAAAGAAAGTTTTTGTCTATGGGGATCCCAAATCTAACAAAATTTAGATTTTTAGTCCTAAGGTGGGACTCATTCACCACAGTTGGTGAATCATTCCTCTCCCAAATTTTTGAAAAATCAGGAGACAACTCTGCAACACAAAATATGGGAATCACTACTTGTCGAGTTGCCGAAGTTAATTCTATAGGAAACAAACATAAAACATTCTCCAAGCTTGAAATAGACTTAAGTTTACTTGAAGCACCTAGTTGACTTGTAAACCAATCTTCAACACCAAAAATCCTATTGAATCTGAATACCTAGGCCTGCAAACAAACATGCAATAGGGGAAAAATGGTTTAAGGTTAGTGAATAGGGGTTTGCCTTGGTCAAACCCCATTTTTGGTAATCAAACCATTAATAAAATAATGAAATGTAAAGGAATGATAAACTAACAACATGCAATTACTATTAACTTACCAAACCCTTGATGATGCAAATCTAAAGTAATGTTAAAGGTTGCTTCAAAGTGCTTGAAAAGATGTTGTAAAATGCTTGAATGCTTGAAATATGAGATGAAATGCTTGAATGAGTGAGGAAATTATGAGGGAGATGTAAAATGAGTTGAAAATCACTTATTTATACACACTTGTGCCTTAGTTACCCATTCATACCTCATCACAGATCGACATGAAGTGTTTTTGAATAAAATCATGAAAGGAAATTTAAAATATTTTGAATTTAGGGCCAAGGGGGACTCATTCGCTACCCATGGAAAATGGGTCCTACATAGGACCTAAAAATGTGTGTTGGGAAATATGTTGTATTTAATGTTGTTTGTTAGGATAATACTAAAAAATACACTTAATTAAGCATGTGAGAGCATAAAGGGGTCAAATAAAGCATGAGAAAGGAATAAATAGTGAAGATGTTCCTAGAAAAGCATGAAATCTTCTTACAAGACTTTACAACACTTCAAAATAGGACATGTTGATGAGTAAAAATGTGATTTTTAGGTGAATTGTAATTAATAGAGTATAGAAGAATGTAGAAATTTCTTACAACACTTCACAACACCTTCACAAGACATCGTTCTTTGAATTCTAGTACCTAAATAAGGACATTCCAACCATGTTGCAACATAAAATCAAAGCAACATAGTTCCAACACCATGAAACAAGACCTAAAAGGCCATGAAAATGACAACGAGTCATTTTTCTACGACACAATTCTAGAAATTATATATTGTCACAAGTGATGTTCAATAGTTCTTATTTTTCTAAACTTGTAGAGATCCATTTGCACTCATATAGTAACATTTCTTATTTTTAAAGTGAATATTTTCTATACATTGTAGTTAAGTAATAAATTTTATTCCATTTAGAAAAATAGGTTTATTTTCATTTTTATGGAAAATTTTGATGTTTGTGATGTACTAAGATCCAGACCATTCCATTGATATAACAAATGGAAATTGTAACCACACTATGTATAAGGTGCTAATATGATATATTTTTAGGGGGTCCTTATTGAGTGAATTTGTAAGGAAAACTTGTGATTTTATTAGATTGATTCTTTTGATCAGTAGACTGTGTGACTAACATTGATTATTTTACTGTTACATATTTTTTTCCTTAGCTCAAATGGAGGAGCTGGCTGAATGTTTTTTAACATTAAGTGGAATTGCAGTGTCATGATCAAATGTTGTTTCAAATTATTATCATTATGCATCGAACAACAGTTATGTATTTTAGTGAAGTTATGAAGTTTTAGAGTGGTTTTCAGATGTTGCAGTTTTAAAAAGAAATATAAAATTGAGTACTTGAGAAAAATAGCATTTGAAATGATTTCATTTATTTCATGAAAACTCATATTTTACAAGGCTTCATTTGATTTCACAATCAGAATGATATTACAACATTGCATGAAAATGCATTTTCTTTTCAATTGAAAAGCAGAATTGAAATCAAGGATCCACACAAGCCATGGATTTAACTGTGACTGTTACAATACATTTCTAATAGCACATTGCACTACTGAAGATGTAGAAAGGAAAACACATAAGCAACAGCATAATCATCATTGCCTGATTATCGATGCTTGATCTTGAATGGTACACCTCGTCATCTCAAGCTTTGTCGACCTATAAGAGGAAAAGAGGGGTGTCAGTGGCTCCGATTATGATGTAACCTATATGAGACACCCGCAATAGTACATCATGCTATGAGCAATACATTGAAACAATCAATTAAGTACAGTATGAAAGAAGTGAGCTGAAGGAGAAATAGAAACATCATAATCATCGTGTTCCATTTTTATGCTAATGTTGTTTGTTTCCTTGTGCAGGTATAGGTAAATTCATGAAGCTGAACATTATTCGAAGACCAAGCATGTGGAGTAAAATGGGCTCCCACAAGGGTAGAGCTCGGCATGCTGCCCTATTCATTAAATGGGCTGATTTTAAAATATATTTCATCGTATACATCTAATGAAATGAAATACAACTGAAGATAAAATTAAGTTATCCATCAAGTAACGAAACCAACTGTGCATTCATAACCATCAAGGTTTCTTTCTGAGGGCTACAAGTGAACAGTGAGTTTACTTCACTTAAGGAATTTAGCTGAGTACATTTATATTAGAAATTGTTGAATAGCTTCATTTTCTATGCTAATTGTAATCATATGTCATTTGAGTTTCAATTCATCATTTCTCTTTCGGATAGTGAAGATGCATACATTATGCCTTAATGTTTTGTTCTAATTTCATCGTCAAAGAGAGTATATTTTAAGAGCAGTTTGATAAGTGGAACATAAAAATGCATGAAGAGTACCATGTTGCCCAAAAAGTACAAAAGGCAGATAGTGCATTCAAATGACAAATGGTAGCCACTTCTGGTTTAACATTTCCTTCTAGAATGGTGCTTCTGAAGCTTTAGATATGCATAGAAATTGGTGGTCATTCACAAAGGAGTAAGTATGGGAACTGGGAAGTAGCTTAATAAGGCATACTGGGAGTGCAGATATGAGGCTTTCAGTTCTATTAAGTGGTGAAATGAAAGAAATCTGAATCCTTAAAGAAACCCAAACTTTGTGTATTTATTGGGATCACTAATCTTTTTATCTTAAGCAGGTTTGCATGATGAAATTTGTTCTTTTATTTCTTCAGAGAGTTGTAGAGCAACAGTTTATTTCCAGGGAAGGTTCCAAGTTGTTAGATACTCATATGAACTGGTGAGCAGAGGTGGTTCGTAGTGATGCAATGTTTTAGTTCAAAAATCTCTATGGAATTCAAAAGAAGAAGGTAAGGTTGTTGTGTTAATGTTAAGGAAGGTCAAAGGGAACACTTCTGTGTGTACAGTGAGCAAGCATGGATATAATATACACTAAGAGGACCTTCTTTTACAATAGACAAATACTAGATTGATTGAAAGGTTTCGTATAGACAATTGTGTGCAGTCTCAACAATACATTTTAACACATAAAAGAATTTTTCATTTTTTTTCGGAATGAACAGATTATACCCTGAGTAGGAACTCTATAGAATTAATTTTCAAAGTGAGATTTTCTATGTACAAAGGAGGTAGCATGAAGTCAATATTCAGGTGATACAATTAGCATATATAATTCAAGCCTTCTAAGCACTCATAACCGATGTTCATCATTAGTATATCCTAGTGTTTTTCATTCACAAAGAAAGTCATACTGGAAGGGCAGTTGCAATATTTTTATACTACAAACAAGTCTTAGGAATGGAAAGTAACTGCAGAAGTAAAAGGCACTTTGAGACAATCTTCAAGGAGCAGTTTTCTTTATGTGTAGTTAAGTCAACGGTGGAGTTTGAAGTATAGTCAGAGAGTCTCGAGGAGTTGCACCAACTATTACAGGCTGACTTATGAACTAAATGTAATAATCTATCATACCCATTTTAGGTTTTTACTTTCAAAAGTAGTATAATTACAAGATATGCAA
>VDFB02086081.1:139554014-139583433 GCA_007258455.2 Sequoia sempervirens
AATCAATCTAATAAAAGCACAAGTTTTCCTTACAAATTCACTCAATAAGGACCCCCTAAAAATATATCATATTAGCACCTTATACATAGTGTGGTTACAATTTCCATTTGTTATATAAATGGAATGATCTTGATCTTAGTACATCAGAAACATCAAATTTGTCCATAAAAATGAAAATAAACTAATTTTTCTAAATGGAATAAAATTCATTACTTAACTACAATGTACAAAAAAAAAATGCACTTTAAAAATAAGAAATGCTACTATATGAGTGCAAATGGATCTCTACAAGTTTAGAAAAATAAGAACTATTCAACATCACTTGTGACAATATATAATTTCTAGAATTATGCCATAGAAAAATGGCTCCTTGTCATTTTCATGGCCTTTTAGGTCTTGTTTCATGGTGTTGGAACTATGTTGCTTTTATTTTATATTGCAACATGGCTTGAAAAAGCTTATTTAGGTACTAAAATTCAAAGAACGACGTCTTGTGAAGGAATTGTGAAGTGTTGTAAGACATTTCTACATTATTCTAGACTCTATTAATTACAATTCACCTAGAAACCACCTTTTTACTCATCAAGTCCTATTTTGAAGTGTTATAAAGTCTTGTAACAAGCTTTTACACTTTTCTAGGCACATCTTCACTATTTATCCCTTTCTCATGCTTTATTTGACCCCTTTATGCTCTCATATGCTTAATTAAGTGTATTTTTGAGTATTATCCCAACAAACAACATTAAATACAACATATTTCCTGACACGCATTTTTAGTTCCTAGGTGGGACCCATTCACCATGGGTGGTGAATGAGTCCCCCTTGGCCCCAAATTCAAAATATTTTAAATTTCCTTCCGAGATTTTATTCAAAACACTTGATGTCAATCTGTGATGAGAAATGAATGGGTAACTAAGGCACAAGTGTGTATAAATAAGTGATTTTCACCTCATTTTACATCTCCCTCATAATCTCCTCACTCACTCAGGCATTTTATCTCATATTTCAACCACTTTGAAGCAGCCTTTGACATTACTTCAGATTTACATCATCAAGGGTTTGGTAAGTTAATAGAAATTGCATGTTGTTAGTTTATTATTCCTTTACATTTCATTATTTTATTAAAGGTTTGATTACCAAAAATAGAGTTTGACCAAGGCAAACCCCTATTCACTAACCTTAAGCCATTTTCCCCCTATTGTATGTTTGTTTGTAGGCCAAGGTATGCAGATTCGACAAGATTTTTGGTGTTGAAGATTGGTTTACAAGTCAACTAGGCACTTCAAGTAAACTTAAGTCTCTTTCAAGCTTGGAGAAGGTTTTCTGTCCGTTTCCTACAAAATTAACTTTGGCAACCCAACAAGTAGTGATTCCTAGATCTGGTGTTGTAGAGTTGTCTCCTGATTTTTTAGAAATTTGAGAGAGAAATGATTCACTACCTATGGTGAATGAGTCCCACCTTAGGACTAAAAATCTGAATTTTGTTAGATTCTAGATCCTGACAGACAGAAATTGCTTCCAACAGTTTTTCACCAAGAGGAGGACTAATTCGCCACCTTAGGCGAATGCGTCCCACTATGAAAAATTAGTGATTTCAACCAACATCCAAAACACTCCAGATTCATCATATTTTTCCTAGGAGCACTCTAATTTGACTCATCTCTTTCTGTTCTGCATATTTTCTTCATTTAGTTCATTGTTCCATAACACAATGTGTTTTCAAACATAACTTAAATCTCACTTTTGCATTCATTTTGATTCATTCAGATTAGTCAATTGCATTTATTTAACTTCATTTAGGTTATACAACATCACATATAACATTATTTGAATGAACCATTAGAATTTTTGCTCTTGTCTCTCTCCTTTTAGGTGAAAAACCCTAGAAGTGCAAGAGTAGCCCATAGGAGCCAAAATCAATGGTTCATTTCAGTGAACCCAAATTTTTTAGCACTTTGCATTTTTGATTTCATTTACATATTGAATCCTAGTTTTCATTTGCATTAACATTCAATAAGCACATTGTTTTTTTTTTTGCATTTTATCTTGCATTAGTGAAAGCTTCAATTAGATTTCATTTTTGCATTGCATGTCATTGAAAAAAGTAAAAAAAATCATTTTGCATCCTTGTTTTCATTCTTTAGAGCATTAAAATCACATTACAAATTATGAAAAACACATAAAAACATCATACTGGAACTTATTCGACACCTAGGGTGAATCAGTCCCTTTGCACTTTTTAAACAAAATTTTCGTAATCTTTTTGGCCTTTTTCTACATTATAGTTTTCTATTTTATTCTATTTTCATTTATAGATTCTCTATTTTTCATCATTTATTGCATCTTACTTTATTGGCATCATGGCACTTTCTTTCAATACGTTTTGGAATTCATTAAAATCATTGGTAGACATGTCTAATTGTGCCTTTCACTGTGACCCTAATGACCTTGAACAACCTCATGCTCCTTTAAATCCTCATGATTTTCCTCCACATGAAGTAGACATCATTGGAGAAGATGATGCTAGCATGAACAAGTTCTACAATGATTTCCTTGATCACCTAGAAGCAAATGCAACCTTTTATCCCTCCATGAGGTCACAAGACCTTCCCACTATTGCACCTTTTGATTACTTTGCATAATTACATCCTGAAGTCAATATAGGACCTAAGGTTCCTCCCTCAAGTGGACCTAGTCCCTCTAACCAATCACATTCACAACCCTTTTATGATCACAAAGTCACAAACACTTCTATTAACCTTGAAGAGACATATGGTAAAGGATTCACTATCTTAAGTAAACAAGGTTGTGACACAAAACATGATCATTACATCCATTAACTTCTTGAACAACAATCAACCGCAACACACAATAGGACTAGGATATCATGATCCTTCTCATCCTAACAGACATCTTCTTCAACCTAAGAGACTTCGGGATGTTGGAACAATGATCTTGAATGATCTTCCTAACTTCAACATTCTTCTTCCATGTGAACAACCATTATCTCCTTCTAATGACAAGGATGTTAGGATCCCTATGGATCCTCTTCCTCCTTCTATTCATGAACAAGGCAAATCTAGCAAGCAAAAACAACCTTACAAACTCAAAAAGATTAAGTTTCCTACACATCCTCCACTTGAATGTGAAAGGAGACTCCAATTACTCTTAAACAAAGGTCTTATACTTTTACCACCTATGAATAGGTTGGTTATTCATCTAAAAGACTTTAACATACCATTTTTGCAAATGTCATCATATTCTTGGACATTGAACATAAGAATGTAGGATATTAAAGGAAATACTGGCTAAGTATCACTTCATTGATACCGATTTCTTCCCCATCATACCTTAAAACAATATAAACCCCTTTGTCATGCCATAGTTGTAGAATTCCCTATCTTCACTATTGCATGATTCTTTCACATCACCCACCTCGACTCATTCTTTCCTTTACACATTGTGGAGGGCCAGAAGCTATTAGCCTTGTCCCTATAATGAATTTGTCTATCTCTTAACTATGTTATTCCTTTTCCACTTATCTATTTAAGATTGAGAAACCAATAACTTAGTTAATGGTTGACTCACATTTGCATTACTCATTCCTTTTCATTTTCATGTGTGTATCATGTTCCCCTGTATCATGTGTTTGATGTTCTCTCTCTTTGTACACTTCTTCTATCCATACCTCTATTCTTCTATTTGTCATGCATTGTATTTTTTGCTTTTGTTTTTTGTTTTTCTTTTGGGGATGACAAAAAGCGTAGAGACGCCCTATGTCTCTTCCATGTTGACCCAATCGGTCCTTTTTCTTTTTACTTCTCTTGTGTTTTCCTTTTGGGGATGATGCAAGGCATTGAGACTGAAATGCCTCTTTCATGTTGACTCAAAATATTTTTCATTTTCTTTCGTCTTTTCATTTTCTTTCTTTTCGCTTGTGTTTTTCTTTTGGGGATGATGCAAAGTGTCGAGACTGCAATGTCTCTTCCATGTTGACCCAAAATGAGCTTTCACTTTCCTTTGTTTTTGCTCTCTTTGTGTCATTCTTCTAGTTCTATGTGCTTTGGGGAATGATGACAGTTCTAAGCTCCTTTCATAAAAATATTGCAGCAATGAACATATTGACCCCAAATCCATAGATCCCTTATGTGTTTGGTGTGCTTTCTTTTATGGGGGCCAACTCCCTTTTCTTTCTTTTTCCTTTTCTTTGACATGACACAACCTACCTTCGAAACATATGACTTGGCATAGGGCTTTCTAGGTTGACTCTCATGTCTTGTTTTCCTTTTTGCATTTTCTTTTCTTCTCTACATTAAAGTAATTTCTCACAGAATGATGTGTAGCAATTCCCTTAAAGTGGGTGGCATCCATTACCATAATTCATATGTATTCTTGGTTTCTAGTGTAGCCTTGTCATTTATATGATGCATTTCTCACTTTGTGGATGACATTGGGTGTGATGTCTTTCATAAGTGTGATCTTTCAAAATATTACATTCCTCTTGATGGCCTGATGCGATGCACTACATCCCCTAAGTTGTGAATATACTATTCTTTGATTGGTCCTCTCTTGGAGACATTAGACACAATGTTCCATAAGTGACTGACCTTGCATGAATTGAACAAGACTCCTTTGAACTTCTTTTACATTTTGCATTTTACATTTTTTCCACCTTGCATGACTATGGTACCTTTGTCTTTTTGTTCATAGCATTTTCCTTGTGGCGCCTTGTTAAAGTTATCAATAGGTATAAATTTGATATGGTTGAGCAGGAAGCCCACCTAGCAGCATGAATTTTCCCCATAGCCACTTTTGTGTTTGTGAGTTCATACCAACTAGCATATGTATCTTATCTTTTGGGGCTTTCTCACCCTACAAACAACTAGTTTTGTGGCCCCAGAGTGAGTACATTTTAGCTTTCTCACCGGATGGACCATCCTATGTTCTATCGCCCCAGAGTGAGTACACATTCTATTTTTCAAACAATCAACCTAGATCTAATCCACAACTAGTTGGATTGGCAATCGAAGCCTCATCTAATTTATTTCAACACTTGTGTGTTCATTTGTTCTTATGTCTAGTTTTCCATGGGATCTTCATCCTAGGGGCTTGATCATCTCAATCCATCTTGCTAACATAAGTGCATTCGAACCCTTCTCTCAATGTTCATGGCTACTTTAGTATGAGTTTGAAGAAAGTTCATCCTCCCACTAAAGTGGGGGCTGAATGTGCCATAGAAAAATGGTCCCTTGTCATTTTCATGGCCTTTTAGGTCTTTTTTCATGGTGTTGGAACTATGTTGCTTTGATTTTATATTTCAACATGGCTTGAACGTTCTTATTTAGGTATTAAAATTCAAAGAACGACATCTTGTGAAGTGTTGTAAGACATTTCTTCATTATTCTAGACTCTATTAATTACAATTCACCTAAAAATCACCTTTTTATGCATTAACAAGTCATATTTTGAAGTGTTGTAAACTCTTGTAACAAGCTTTCACACTTTTCTAGGCACATCTTCACTATTTATCCCTTTCTCATGCTTTATTTGACCCCTTTATGCTCTCATATGCTTAATTAAGTGTATTTTTTAGTATTATCCCAACAAACAACATTAAATACAACATATTTCCTAACACACATTTTTAGGCCCTAGGTGGGACCCATTTTCCATGGGTGGCGAATGAGTCCCCCTTGGCCCCAAATTCAAAATATTTTAAATTTCCTTTCGGGATTTTATTCAAAAACACTAGATGTCGGCCTGTGATGAGGTATGAATAGGTAACTAAGGCACAAGTGTGTATAAATAAGTGATTTTCAACTCATTTTACATCTCCCTCATAATCTCCTCACTCATTCAATCATTTCATCTCATATTTCAAGTATTCAAGCATTTTACAACATCTTTTCAAGCACTATTCAAGCACTTTGAAGCAACCTTTGACATTATTATAGATTTACATCATCAAGGGTTTAGTAAGTTAATAGCAATTGCATGTTGTTAGTTTATCATTCCTTTACATTTCATTATTTTATTTAAGGATTGATTACCAAAAATGGGGTTTGACCAAGGCAAACCCATATTCACTAACCTTAACCCATTTTTCCCCTATTGCATGTTTGTTTGTAGGCCTAGGTATGCAAATTTGACAAGATTTTTGGTGTTGAAGATTGGTTTATAAGTCAACTTAAGTCTATTTCAAGCTTGAAGAAGGTTTTTTGTCTGTTTCCTAGAGAATTGACTTCGACAACCTGACAAGCAATGATTCCTAGTTTGGGTGTTGCAGAGTTGTCTCTTGATTTTTCAAAAATTTGGGAGAGGGCTGATTCGCCACCTATGGCGAATGAGTCCCACCTTAAGACTGAAAGTCTGAATTTTGTTAGATTCAGGATCTCGACAAACAGAAACTTGCTTCTGATAGTTTTTCACCAGGAGGACTAATTCACCACCCTAGGCAAATGAGTCCCACTGTGAAAATTAGTGATTTTAGCCAACATCCAAAACACTCCAAATTCATCATATTTCTACCAGGTCCACTTTGATTTGACTCATCTCTTTATGTTCTACATATTTTCTTCATTTAGTTCACTGTTTCATAACACAATGTGTTTTCAAACATAGCTTAAATCTCACTTTTGCATTCATTTTGATTCATTCAGATTAGTCAATTGCATTTAGTTAACTTCATTTAGCTTATACAACATCACACATAACATTATTTGAATGAACCATTAGCATTTTTGCTCCTATCTCTCTCCTTTTAGGTGAAAAACCCTAGAATATATCAGTGTAATTCGATGATGTAATGTTAATTTCATCACACTTAGCTACTAAAATATTCTTTGATTTACTATAACATTCTTAAAATATCAGAATTACCCATTGTATTTCAAAAAAGAATATATATGTGAATATATTTTCCATATTTAAATTGAAAACCACCTAATTCTCATATAAAAATTACTATATAAAATCAGTGTAGTTTTGGGATGGTTCTAAGTAGTTATAGTTAGCTATGGGTTATTTAACAATGTGGTATGTTGTCATTGGTAGGGGTTTTCCAAGGTTGATGGCCTTATGGAACATACCATACCCAAAGTAGTTGGAAAGTACCTAGTTACCTTATAGATTATGAAGGTGGTACCCATTTAGTGGTACATAAATTTTCTACTTTTTAATTTAAAATCTAATATAATTAGCTTAAGAAATGTATTTTCTTTATACCTCCATCTAATGACACATACTTGCATAGGTGGTATAATTTTATTATCTTTCTATTGATTTCATAGATAATGTCTTGTACTATATGATTTGATCCATATGGTTGAGGGAGGATAATTTTCCTCTAATGGCTTGTAGTTAAAGTATTTTACTATATAAGTTGATAGCCAATATTTAGGTTCTTGTACCTTTTATCTATGCAATGGTATTGTGAGATTTGAAGACCCTTAAATACTCCAAAAGAGTAGATATCTTAAGGATCTAACAACCACCTCCTAAGTTCAAACCCTTGTATATTTAGTCTTTAATGTCTAGTTTAGAAAAAATAAAATGCTCAATTGACTTTCATAAAAACATTAAAATTAATTGTGACCTTAGATTTTCACAATTATACACTAAAATAAAATTTCAATACAAATCCACAAAGAGAAACCCCTCAGATATTGTATTTATATAAAAATAATAATTTTCCAAGTCATCATATGATGCAATAGAAGAGCATTTTTTTTTTAAAGAGAAAATGAGTTCTACAACTTGGATATATCAGAAATACTAGTGAGAAGCAATCCCACAAGCTTTCATAATCATGTAAGAGTTGATATATAATTCTCTATACCATGCATCAACTTGGTTATGGAGATATCCATCAAATATATAAGAGTTTCAATGTAAGAACAAGAGCTCGTCCAAACATGAAAGAATAAGTCTACTCTATCAAAGGGTGTAAAATTTTAATACATTTACATGAATGTGATTCAATATGATTAATTACAATGAGAACCCCTTGGTTACTTGGGGCAAGGAACAACATAGAAAAACATAAGCATATGAAACACATTTTAGTATAATGACTTGGAACATAAAGTGATTGTGATCTAAGTAAAATAGTGTGAATAAGACATATTAGGGAAATTGGCTAGATAATATAATCCATTCACACTAAAAATGTTCAATTTATCAATGCAACTAGTGGGATGAGTTTTTTACTCCTTTCAAAATGCATAAGGATTAGTGCTATGTAAAATAAAATAAGGTAGACACAAGCAATTATTTTTGCGCATCATGTCAAGCATTTCTCAACTACTAGGTAGGTTTCCATAACCTTAATCAGGTAATCTATAGTCCTAATCATGGAATAAATCTAAATTCCATTGAGCCTTAACCTTAGTAGAAATACTAGAATTGTAGAGATAATTTGAGTTTATCTAATTTTTGTATCATTACTTCTCAACTTCATTTTTTTAATTTTGATTTTACTTTATTCTTCACTTTTCACAATCTTCTTTTTCGCTCAATAAAAAATAAAGCAAGCTCACTACGTCGATTGTGAATGACCATTAATAGGTCAAAATATTGATTAGGAAAAATAAACCTAATTGCAAAAATCTATAACAAGTCTCCTTGATAAATGAGAAAATACAAAAGTGTCACTAAGTGTGCTCTAATTAAAAGAATGGCAATGCATTTTATTAGGTTGGAAATAATTTAGATAGGCTTAATAGAGTATGAGCACTTGTTTTATCCCATTACAAATTATTTCTTTGTACACTAGAAAGATGAACTCAAAGAATTATGCAATGCAAATCTAATCAAGTCCCATGTGACAACTTGACAACACAAGACAAAAAAAATGATAATAAACCAATAGGTGTGGACATCTATAAACTTGAAAAATCAAAGCATGGAGGGTCTGGGCCTATGTTTTATATTTCCATCATTTAAGATAATCGATTTGAATAGTTAATTGTTATCGTGATATATCCCTCTACATATTTACTAATTAAAACCATCAAAATTAAAATTAACATGTTGTAATGGTCCTTGTACTGATTCTCACTGCAGTTTTAAGTGCACTTTATTCTTTGAGTTTTTAATTACTAATTACATTTCTTAAATAAAATAAAAAATTGACTTTTCAATTTGCAACAGCGCCATTCTTATCTTTCAGGAAAAAGACATCCGAGAAACTACATTACGTCAAACCTAACTTGAGTTTAAAGCTAGAATATTCCACACCTACCTTATATTGGAGTCCTGATGTCGACTGAAAATGAAAGACTGACATCAAATTTGTCGGCCCTTATTACGGGTCTTTCGTGGCGATCAACTTGAACTGAATGTTATCGTGTGAAAGCAGCTGAAAATTCTTCATCGCTCAGAAATAAAGACCAAATACGGATGTTCCAGCTACGCCTATAATTTAGTGGTTCTTTGACTAGAAACTTTTCAGTCATTAGCCGATGGGACAGGCCTCAAAGACGTGATTCTTTAATTGTAACATCTGATTTAAAATAATTGGCTACTACCAGTCCCTTAGCGTGTAAATTGAATCATGACAAGAATGGATTGGTCATTCAAACACGATCTAGTTATTAATGCTTAGAAAAGTCTACGAAGAATGTTATAATTATGTAAAAGAGAGTTTCCATGCAAGAGGAACTAAACACATCGTTGTGATATTACTATTAGGATTCAACCGTGTAGTTTTATGAGTCAAACTCGTTAACCCATGAAGATATCATTTCAAATTTCAATACATTCACACTTAAACAAACATCTTTCATAAGTTCAAACATGCCATTTCCTATGTATAGTTTAGTAAAAGTTACACAGACACAGACACACACACAGAGAAAGACACACACACACACACACACACACACAAACAAACACACACAGAGAAAGACACAGACACAGACACACACAAACAAACACACACACAAAAACACAGAGATATATATATGATTTGATTCATTTGTACTTTATTTTTCATTCCTTTACACACACACACACACACACATATATATATATGATTTGATTCATTTGTACTTTTCTTTCCATTCATTGTTAAAGGATTGATGTAATTTAAAAATAGTCTTAGAAGATAATTGACATAATAAGGTCAAGTTTTTTGAGGTTAATTTTTTGATGATCATTTTTTGTAGTCTTGAAAAAGTGTTGGTAAATAAAGCAAGAGATATAATGTCTCATATAAAAATTCATATGCAAATATTATTATTTTTGTATACTTCGAGTCAAAATATTCTTATTGAATGATCCTTAAAGTGATAATAGTTTGAATGACTAAAGGATGTGATTATATGTTCATGAAAATGTATTTAAATACCAAGTTACAATGAAATTCCAAACAAATGTGAACCAAATTGGATCCTGATGGGTACGAGAGTCATGAAAACTACATTTAAAATTTTGAATTGTAGGTTAGATGTATGATATTCAAGATCAAGGCAAGATCACACCTACACACTATGTTATTGACTAGGGACATGAAAATGTGGATCTTGAGAGAAAGAATGATCACATGGATGTTTGAGATAATAGTAAGGAACATTTATGAATATAAGTATAAATAGGACACAGATAAGATCAACTATGTCAAAATGAGTAATTGAGAGACCAAATGAGGGACTAATAGGGATTGATGTAGGAACAAAAATCAGCATAAGAGTGTGCCACATGTTTCTATGCAATTATGTTTAGGCATTCCCTCAAATTGGGGTGTGGGTATGCAAATGTTACCATCACATGAACATCTAACGCCTACTTCATTCCAAGAACTAAATTATTTTGTTAATTGTTATTATCTTGTACTATCTTTTCCATTTTTGGATGATTTAATGACCAATATGCACATGATTGATAGAACGTGTTTCACCATGATATATTAAATTAGTTGTTTATATTTTTTAAATTTATTTTTCTACATGACATAGATACTAATACACATATTGTCCATAACATTGTAAGAGATCCATTCTTTGTGGAATTTGTAATGCCTCGCCATCAAACCTATGAAATAATAACTCAAATAGACACGATTTTTTTTAAAATACAAGATACAACACCAGACATAAGGTTAGTGCAACTAGGAACTCTACATCAAAAAATGATGTCCCATTACAACATGTTATTACGCAAGAAGGAATATATTATTGCAAAAGACCCCCTGACCAATGAGGAATATTGGGAACACAAACAAGATCAACTGTGATGGATTTTAGCCTTCCCCAATCCTCACAAGACTAGGTGAATAATCTATGTAGCCCTAAGTTTGACAACTAAACAAATTTCGGAAGATGACACACAACATGATGTAAAAGATACTATAAATTCCCAATGACAACACATAGGAACATTCTATAAACATCCTTGGACTCTTAAGACCATGGGGAAAATATTTTGTTCAAAAATTATTCTCATATGATGCTTGAAAGTACTCTTTATCTAATGCAAATGATGTTGAGCAATGCAGCATGGGACAATAGCACTCGAATGGGACACTAGTGCCTTGATGGGATACTAGTGCCCATATGGGACAATAGCACCTAACACTGGTGTTCTAGATTGATGCACATGTGTCCATTTATTGCACCTGAGTCTAGGTATCTTTTTCACACATTTTTCCACATTGGTGTCCTTACATGGGTGCTAGTGTCCTATATAGTGAGAAATATTTGTCTAGGGAGTGACCTCCAAGAGCACCCAAGCATTAAGGAACCACCTAGGAAATTTTGACACCCTGTGAGCTGAGAAACATCAAAACATGACTTGGGGTCAAATAAATTTTGATTTCCCCAGTCATTTGACACTATTGAGAAGTGAAGGAGAAGGTAGGGAGGAGTATTAGTACCTCCATGACACTCCTATCTCCTAACCTAAGCAATAAAACACCAGAATTAAGAGATAAAACACATTTAGGTTTTTACAAAGCCTAATAAGAGGCTACAAGAGTTCCCTCAACAACACCCAACTTAAGGAACAACCTCTTAGGAATAGAATATCTACATGAAAGGTCCACAAATCCATTCAATATTACTCCAAGATACATTCATTTTAAAACCGATGGAAATATTCTTACATTGATTTTAACCCCAAATGAAAGGTTCCTATGTTCAATTTACCATTACCTTGCCTAAGCATAAGTATCAATAATGTTATTATACTCAAATCCAATATCAAGTTACCCAACTAAGATTAATTTCAATATCCATTATATATATATCATTATAATCCTTATTAAGGAGAGGTCTAATGCATCTCATTATTACAATTACATGAAATATGACTCAAGGGCCCTTTAGATATTCAATTTACATATAAATGAAAATAACTAGTTGCATAAAGTAAAAATTTAAGTAGAACATGGTACAGTGATGATCTTGATCCTTAAAAATTTTGTCCACAATGGTGGTTACCAAACCACCCAAGCATGTGATACATGTGGGTTTGTAGTAACGGAAAATGTATCCCTTTTCCGTACTTAATTTGGGAATAATAGTCATTGAATTAACCTAATCTTACCTAGGTTTAGTGTTGTAATGTGTTGTACACATTCACATTAATCTTGGGCCCTTTTTAATAAAATGTACTTATTTTGTACCTTATTTTAGGTGTTGTAAAGTGTTGTAACACACTTTCACACTTATCTAGGGTCTCATTAATTAATCGTGGTTCATTGAGCTTAATTAGCCCCTTTAATTCAAATTTGAACCTTATTTATGACACCTTATGAGGATCCATCTCGACACCCAATATTCAAATTATATAATGTCAAGGTATGTGCAAGATCATCATGGAAAAAAAGGCCCTTAAGTGGCAAAAAATTTAGAAAAATCGAAGTTAGGAAACTTGATGTAAAAATTTGAATAAGTTATCTATATTATTTCAAAATTATGTAACAATAGAATATATAGCAAATTCAATGTAGTTTCTAAACTACTAGGTTTATTAGAAAAAGAAAAAAAAATCTATTTGGTGAAGATTTGAAATTTCAATGCAATAGTACTTAAATTTCAGGGAAAAAATAAGAAGTAGGTGTTTGTCTGACCACCCTAACCACAATAAAATGATAATATTTTATTATAAGATTTGTGATATAAGTAGAGGACTCATGTCCTTATGTGATGCATATTTTTTTGTAATTTTTTTCCAAGTAAATAATTAATTATGAATTTTATATTACAACTTTTGAAAAATATAAAAACTCGTATGTCTAACCACCTTAACTTGGTCAAAACTTCATGAAACTCATTTTTTCTTGTTTTAATCCTATATTATGTGAAGCATAGAATGTGATGCATCTTTCAGATAAAAAAATGTCATACTGTTTGAAAGTTATAGATGTTTTTCAATCAGCCTATCAATCAAGACTTTCTTCATAATTCAAATAGAAAATGAATAATAATTATTTATTAAATTCAAAGTAAAGCATAATTTATATTGGTTGAAAGTTGAGAATCTCCTTTAAAAACCCTTTTCATTTCATCAACTTTGGGTTAAAAAAAAGTCATCAGCCACATACCCTACACATACCCATCATATCGCCACTTTTTGGCCCATCATGATCCTGCACATACCTAATATTAAATTTGGAAATATTAAGGTCCTAGAAAATAGTGTCAGGACCCATTCACCTTTAGTGAGGAATGGGTCCTCTCCACATAGGACTTCACTTTCTATGCAATTTGACATGGGTTTTTTATGTTCTTTCACCCTCCTGAAAACAAGGTCCTAGAAACTTGTGCCAGGATCCATTCACCTTTAGTGGAAAATGGGTCCTCCTTGAGTAGGAAACCCATTTTTAAATTTAATTTTGGTGGGATTCTAATGATTTTCCATTCTATATTTGGTTTCGTCTTGAATTATTTGAATTTCGGGGTTAATCCTTAGATTTACTATAAATAATGGGTTAATTCACATTGTTTCTCCTAGCAAGTTTACAAGACATCCTAGCAACTTTGAGAGAGCATTATAGAGCACTTCAAGAGCATTTCAAAGGCATTCTAAGGTAGATTATGAAGATTTTATTACAACAATTCAAGATCATTTCATCATGTCTAAGGCATAGTGCATTCAAGCATGTTGTTGAGTTAAGATAGTTGATGTAGCATTGAAGATCTACTTACAAGCATTATTTCACATCTTATTTCAGATCAATATCTGCATTCTTCATGGCCATCACATACGTTAGTTTGTAGATTTATATTCCAAGACAACTTCCAAGGTATCAACATTCTATTATTTCATGCTTCAATTACATTATTTCATCATTTTATTCCATGTCAGATTAATTTTCATAAATGTTAGTATTCATCTTTTGCAAGTTTGTACAGAAAAAGTTAGTCAATAAGCATGTTAGTTGTTCATTTAATAAATTTCCTAGTTATGAGTCTCTTAGTGCAAGAGAGTGAAAATATTGACGCTTTCCTTAAACCTACCCCCCTGTTATCTCTCATATTTGTGGGAATGATGTGATAGAAGAAGATTACAACATAGAAAAGTATGATAACCATAGTTTCTCTTCTCCTAATACCTCTCCTACATGTGATGAAGGTATTTCAATGTTAGAAGATGCACTTATTGAGAATCATGACAATGTTGAAAGCTCCTCTTCTATATTAAACTCTCCTACATTGAAAGATATTATAGCACAAGAGAATGAGATCATAGACACATTTGTAAACATCACCTTCTCTAATCTCCATTCATCTCTTTCTTGTGAAATTTTTTTAGTGAAAGAGGATGCAATTGTAAGGAATAATAACAATCATATTGTAAGCAAGGACGATGGGTTGATAATTGAATCTTTAAGATCTATGAAAAACCTCTTTATTTTTCTTCCCCTACCTATCCTATTCTGGAAGACATTATGGGACAAAGGAAAGAAATTATGGACAATAATGACAATCACTTTTTTTCTTCTCCTAGTATCTCTCCTAGTTTTGAAGAAGATACTTTTATGTTACAAAATCTAATTTAACTATGGGAAAATGATAATGGGAAAAGGGACTCACAATACAAGAAAGGGGTCCCTAATCCTAGATTTTCCTTTATAAGGGGATGTTTCATTCAAGAAAACCTAGGATCCCAAAATTGGATTGACTATCAACACAAAGGTGAGTCAATTCTCAACAAAGGGGACCTAGGAAGATTCCTTAGTGTTCGATGGGTTCACCAATAATTAAAATCTTGGAAAAGACAACATAACATTCAATTCACAAAACCTAGTAATGCAAGCCAAATAATGGGTGCAAATGACAAAATTATGTAACAAGTTAGGATGTATGTATCTGGGAAGTCTGGAAATGTGATAAGAATTCTAGAAATGCAAAAATGTTGTCAACATATGCAGAGGAGGACTAAGACACCCTTACTATCTTCTTAGTCCCACTACTATTTTTTGAGGAAAACATATAATCTTTAGATGTCAAAACTGGATCTGAAGGAATCTCTATAAAATAACTCTAGGGGGACTAAGATGCCATAATGTCTTCTTAGTCCTTATATGAATTTATGCAATTTCGGAATGTGATCTTGAGGTCCAATGTCTACACTTCCTTCTTCTTAGATCTTAGGTCTTGAAACTTCCAGATCTGGCTTGTAGGTGACTTTCTGTGAAGATGACAACTTTGCAACTTTTCACTTCAAATGATCATCAACTTAAATCTACAAACACAAACACATAAGGGAGGAAAACCTTGTTGATTGTTAGTAAATTGGGGTTTTCCCTAGTCAAACCCCTTGTTGGTAATTAAACCTTGAAATGAAATGAAATAATGAAGGGAAATGATGAATGAACAAAGTGCTATGTTGCAACTCACCAAACCCTTGTTATGAAATCTGTAAACTTGTGTGAAGTGGCTACCTAGAATGTAGATCTTGAATTGAATGAATGCTTGATAGATCTTGACTTGAATTTCTTGCTTGAATCAAAATCCTACATCACAAATGTTAGCTCAAAAACACACTTGATGCAAGAATATATTTGACATGATGCATGAATCTTGATGATGGCTCCAAATACTTGATGAATTTCTCTTGAATGCCCTTGTGAGCTCAAAATTTCTATAAGGATGAATACTCAAATAATTGGTAGGATGGAAATGAATGAAATAACCTTGTATTTATAATTATCCATGCTCAATATCCCAAAATTACACCACACCATGCCGGCATATGAATTCATTAATTAAAGGATGCTAAATCCTACTAGGATTTTTAAATCCCAAAAAAAAATTGAGGGGGAATAAGACACCCTAGGTGGCATCTTAGTCTTGAGGCTTAAAACTCTAGCCTTAGACTCCAAAAAGGGTGCCTTCTAAGGTACATTTGAAAATAGGGTCCCAAGACCTTTAGAGGACAAATATTCCCTAGGCGACATCTTAGTCCCAATACCAAAAATTAGACACACAACCAAAATCATTAAATTATCATTTTTCCTTTGATGTTTGTTGGGATTAGCCTTAAAATGATACAATTTATTAGGCTTGTGGATGAAAAACAAGAACAATTAAGACATAAATAAGGATAAATAAAGCTAGGCAGGCCCAAACAAGTGTGAAAATGCAAGGGTATGCATTTTTGTACACTACACTAATCGATGAAATTCATGAAAATATTAGTTGCCTCTCTTCCCCTAGAGAAAACATCATCGAATAAGAGAATGAAATCATTGATAAACAAGAAAACCCAACCATTGAGGAGTCCCCTACTTGTGACAAAGTTATTTTAGATGAAATAACCTTTGAATGTCATGAACATCTAGTTCGTATCTCTCCTAAAAACTCTCTTACTAGGGAAGATATCATGATGGAAGAAAATGAGAACATTCACAATAGTAATTCCTTAGATGAAGACGATGAAGTGAAATTAGAATCCCCTTCACTAAGAGATCATGAAAATGAGGATAAGTCTTATGAGTTTATGCACATTAGATATCCATTGAAGCACTCTCCTGAGCCTAAACTTATCATTTATCCACCCTCAAAAAAATTGCAAGTTCAAAACAAACCCGTCCTTATCCTCGAACAACCTAAGAATAATGTTTCACAATAGCCGAGTTATAATACTATTGCACATACCTACAATACAAGGAACAATAGGGAAAAAAAAAACTCCTATCTCATTACCCTTACCTAACCATATATTGCCTAGTGCTCCTCGTTTACCCATGAACAATGGAAAGGAATATAATCTTGTTGAACAACTTAATAATACTCCCGCTAAGGTATCCCTATGGGAACTTCTTCAAACATCACCTAGATATCATAACATGCTTTAAATGTCCTTGCAATAAGTCACAATTCCTCCTAACAATAGTTCAAATAGTGTGGCAGTGTTAGTTCAAGGATTGAATGACATGAACTTAGATATTATTTTTCACCAGAGTGAGTTACCTTCCTTAGAAATTCAGAGGAAACATGAAGCTTTCAATATAATAGTCTATGTTAATCGAATCAGGATAAAATGAACCCTTGTTGACAATGGTTCAGCCCTAAATGTGTGTAGTGTGAGCCTTTATGAAATTATTGACATCAGTAGAAGTGATGTTAAACTCGATTCTTTATCTATTCATAGATTTGACAATTTAGGGAAACAACCACTCATAGTCATCACATTACCTATTAATGTTGGGAAAGTAACACTACAAACTCTGGTCCACATTATGCCTAACGATTTCTTACAATCTCCTCTTAGGAAAATCATGGATTCATGGAATGAATGGAGTACCTTCTACTCTTCATCATAAAATGAAGTATATCTACAACAACAAAGTTCATACACTCGAGGCTGATCCTAAACATGAAAGTTGTTAAATTGTTGAGAGAGACAAACAAGATCCTTTGAAGACATTGACACCAACTACACAAGTGGAACCCATGCAAGAGAAAGACAAATAAAATCATATTGAAGAAGCAATGAAGTTATTGGAAGATGATTGGGGTTCCTTAGATTTCACACCTACATCCATGGGAGAATACAAGATTATAAAAAAATTCTACAAAGGGAAAAGAAAAAGCGGTATTAATGTTGACACAAAATTCAACACAAAATTTTAAAGCATCCACCTCAACAACTTTAGATCAAGAAAATTACACAAAAAAATTTGACGAAGTTGAATATGAACAACCACTAAATCCTAAAGAAATGGAAAATCTTTGTGGAAAAGGTTATTAACTTATGAGACAACTTATTTATAGTGGAAAAGGATGTGGTGCTAGAGAAGAAGATATTTGTGTCCCTATAGAACCTAACATGTAAGAAATAACTTGTGGTCTTGGTTATTGTCCTTTGATAGAAATAAAAGCATAAAAAAATCCTTCACTTAATATCAACACTCTTACAAAAGATTCTTCTAAGCCAACTTTGACATTAGTGCATCCTAAATTGATAGAAACTAGTGGTCTTGATTATTATCCTTTGAAAGAAATATAAGAAACAATGAAATCCTCACTTAACATTAATCTCATCACACAAAACACTAATGATTCAAATTCGATACATAATACACCCTCTTGTAAAGGAGAGTAAAAATTCTTGCAATAGAAAGAGTCATGTGTAAGTATGAAATCTTGTACTAAGCAAGAGATATCTTTGCACAAAAAAAAGGAACACCTACTATTGATCAAGAGGGTATCTTTTCAAGACTCCTCCAAGATCATTTGATATCTCTCCCTCAAAGAACACAAAAGAAATTTTACTACAAGAGTTCATTTTGTGCATGTTCATAGAATTCATGGTCATTCTACTAATGAATGCAAGTATTTGGGTAATAAAATTCAATATATTAAGGATTGTGATGCTCTTCCTTGTGTTATAGCACCTAGTTCCTCTAATTGATACGGATTTTCATTTTTTTCATCAATCATCTTAGCTCACTCTTGTCCTGCACTTACTGGGGGCAAGGGGTTAGGTAGTAGGACACTTTGCGCCAAAGTGGGACACTTTGTGACAAAGATGGATGATTTACACCAATATTTAGCTTTTTCCTCATATATCACTTGTTGTTTCCTCTGTTGGTTAGTTGACCACCTTCCACATTTATATTGGAGCAAGCTTGGGATGTGGATGACATGCCTTAAGTTGGCTAGCATGTGACATACTAAGTTATCTTTAGTTGTTACATTTTGGGGGCAACCTCCTCCTTCCTATTTCATGATGCAACTTTATTTCAAAAACATATGACTTGGCATAGGGTTTTCCAAGGAAAGCTCTCATGTCTTAGGAAAAAAATTGGCTACTTTAAAGCAATTTCTCACAATAATTGTGTAGCAACTGCTTCAAAGTTGGGGCATACATTAATAACACCCTTTAGAAAATTTCATGGTGTGATTTTTCTTTTTTCTTGTGACATGTCCTTTTCTTGATGGTGTCATTTGGTTTGATGTCCTCCAAGAGTGTGATATTTATAAGCATATGATCTCCTTTTGTGCAATGATGTGAACGAGGCATCCCATAAGTGGTGATCTGATATCCTTGACTTGATTTCTATTGGATACATTAGGCACAATTCTCCCTAAGAAGAAGACCTTACATGAACAAATCAAAATCCCCTTTAGTAAAAACTTACATTCAAAAGCATTTACAAAAAGCATTGCATTATGGTGCCTTATCAAAAGTATTAGGAGGATAACTTTGGTATGGTATGAGAGGCTAATATGATTCTCTTATTTGCCACCTCATTAGGACAACTCACCTAGTGGACAGATTGAGGTTCCACTACCCCAAAGTGAGCATGCATATTTGGGACAACTGAACTAGTGGACAGACTGAGATTCAACTACCCCAGAGTGAGCAGTGCATGTTACAAACAAACAACCCCATTCCACATTGTGTTGTAATGGTTGTGCTTGATCCTTTGTTTTTATTTGTTTTTATCAACCTTTGATAGGGTATGGCTATGTATCTTTTTTATTTTTGCATACTAATGTGTCTTGAATGTGTACTTTAGTGTGATTTTTTCATGGGGACAAACTCTCACTAAAGTAGGGAAAATGTAGTAACAGAAAAAATGTCCCTTTTCCTTACTTAATTTAGGAATAATTGTCATTGAATTAACTTTATATTGCCTAGGTTTAGTGTTGTAATGTGTTGTACACATTCACATTAATCTTTGGCCCTTTTTAGTAAAGTATACTTAATTTGTACCTTATTTTAGGTGTTGTAAAGTGTTGTAATAGACATTCACACTTATCTAGGGTCTCATTAATTAATCATCGTTAATTGAGCTTAATTAGCCCCTTTAATTCAAATTTAAGCCTTATTTGTGACATATTCTGAGGCTCCATCTCAACACTCAATATTAAAATTGCATAACATTAAATTTGGAAAAATTAAGGTCCTAGAAAATGGTGCTAGGACCTATTTGCCTTTAGTGGTGAATGGGTCCTCTCCTCATAGGACCCCCCTTTCTATGCATATTTGACATGGGTTTTTGATGTTCTTTCGCCCTCCCAAAGTAAGGTCCTTGAAACTTGTGCCAAGACCCATTCGACTTTAGTGGCGAATGGGTCCTCCTTAAGTAGGATACCCATTTTTTAATTTGAGGTTAATCCTTAGATCTAGTATAAAGAAGGGGTTAATTCACATTGTTTCTCCTAGAAAGTTTATAAGAAAAAATAGCAACTTTATGATAGCATTATAGAGCACTTCAAGAGCATTTCAAAGGCATTCTAAGGTAGATTAGAAAGTTTACAATCCGCCTTTGCCCTTGTTCTAGTAATAACTCCACTCAGAGTATTCTGATGTTTGCTTTTCTCCTTTTTCTTAGAATGAGAGAGGACTTCTTCCCATTGAGTGTCTTCTTGGCTCTCCATCTCTCTACCAGAATCCCATTCCTTGTCATTCATTCTTCTTTTCTCCCAAGGGAGGGTATTCATTAGGCCATTCCTAGGCTAATTCATATTTTCACTCAAAAGTTCAGTATCTTGGTTCAGATCTTCAAAGGTGTCCTTTACAAAGTCTGGGGTTGTTTTTTCCAGGGGGTCACTCAATGGGGAGCATTCAGCTGAAGTCGCATTCTGGATTGCGATGCCAATATCTAAAAACAGACCCTAGATAGGAATATCCTCCAATCCAGGAAACCCATTTTCTTTTTCTTCTGGTAAGATCTTAAGAGTAGAGGAGAAAAGGTCCTCATCCCTATTCCTTTCCTTCGTATTTTCCAATGTTCTTTCCTCATCTTCCCTTGAACCAATATTATTTTCTGCTCTTGTTTGGTGATTAGTCTACGCATTAGGGTCCTTAGATTCTATTTCATCAATATTTTCTGAGGTATTCCTTTGAGTCTCATTTTTCCTACCATCCTCCTCACTGGTGTTGCTTGCTTGACCTTCCTCGTCATTTTTCTTTCTCCATACAGTCTTAGGATTGGACAGGTCATTTTCTTTTTATTTACTGACATCTAGTGGGAATTTCTTAGCCCAATGCCCCAATTTCCTACATTTGAAGCAAGCAAAGGGAATGGACTCAAACTCTATAGTTTGCATCGAGGTTCCCAACTTAGATTGAATGTCTATTGAAGAAGGAAGGTTAGCACTCTGTGAAACTCCTACACAGATTCTAGCAAATACCAATCGCTTTCTAGCTACTATAATAGGGTCAATAGAGAGAATTTCACCAAAGGAACTTGCTATGCCTTTGAAAATGTCCTCATTCCAGTATTCTAGAGGGAGACCTGGAAATCTAGCCCAAACTAGAACGTTCTCAAAGATAGAATCAGAAAGGTCCAGACAGGAGGTCCATTTCTTTAGGGCCAAGGAGGATTTTCCAATGACCCAGGGTCCTCCACTCCTAACAGCCAAAATATCCTCCTTGCAGGTAAACTCAAAGGCAAAGAAACCTTTAGGAAGAGAACCTACAGAAACTTTCCCATTTGTTCTCCACCTATTTTTAACAAATTCCTTAACCACCTCAACATTTGTTCTAGGGCCCATAAACTTTCCAACCAGAACTTTTTCCATCAAAGCAATATTATGATCAATGATAGGATCAGGCACAGAGATGGCAAACTTACCTTTCGCTGGGTCTAAATGGTTATTCACTGGAGGGAAAATAGATTTACCATTTGGTTTGATTCCAAATAGCGAAGCCCAAGGTCTATGCTTAGCTCCTTCCCTTTCAATAGTCCCTACCCCACATTGGAAATTTCGCCCTTTCCACCCTATTGACCTTCAGGGGATCCCCCTGATTTGTCTTTCCTCCCGGGCCCACCTGAATTTTTTTTCCGGTGTCCTCATCAGATTCAACCTTACCTTTCTCTGCACTTGGAACGTGCGCCGATTCAGCTTGGGATTCCTTAGATCCTACTCCACGGCCTGCTCCATGGTTCAGAGATTCAAAATTCTGCTTTTCCTACCTGTGCTCCACAATCATGTGCTTTCCTCGCCTTTGCTCCATATTAATTTTTTATGACATCCTATTCAGTAGAATTTTTCTCTAATGACACTCTCTAAGTTTTACTATTGTTAATCATTATATATGTAAATAACATTAGGTAGTTTTAGTGAAATAATTTTTTTTCTATTTTTAATTAATGGAATTAGATTAGACTACTCCTACGATTCATGTCATAATGAAGGTAGGAATTTTTGAAGTAGTTGTATCTACAATTCCTTCAATAGTATAGTAATATAAATTTCATTTTATAGTTAAAGGATCCCATTTCAAAGGCATGTCATGACATAATGATCTTAGGGAATTATAAATTCTCTCGAATGTTATATGTTGGGAATGTAAACTAGTGGATGCTTTCAAAAATTTGGGTGCTTTTGTAATGAAGAACACAATTTGGGAGGATCATTTAATAATCCCAAATTATGTGTGAGAGTGTATAATTAATTATGAAAAAGTACTCTAATTTTGTGATTAAGTTAAACTTCTCATGGGTTCATATTTCCAACTAGCACAGTTCATGTATTGAGTAATGTTTTCTCTTCATCCTACCTATTCACATGTTAGCTTTATCTTCAATAGTGAATAGTAAGTCGTGTTTCCAAAGAATTCATCTAAACTTTCCTCTATCTAAAGTGATTTTTGTAATGGGTGTTGACCTAGTTCAAGATGATCCCATCTAATATGAGATATGGAAGAAGGATAAGGATTTATGTACAACCCTTCAAAGGGGTAAGTTGGATAATTATATTAATGGCATGATGGTTCAAGACCCCGACATCTCCGTGGAATTAGCTAACTCATGGAAGGATGACAATGTGGTTGTTAGTGGCTACACTTTCTTTGTCAACATGAAGCTCATCACCAAGATCAGTGGAATTTCTCTTAAGGGGGCCTGCCTCCCAAGAAATCCTAAAGGCCATTATGAAAAAGAAATGGATAGATTTCTCAAAAAGGGGGAGAAGATAAATCATCTCCAAAATAGCTTCAATAGGGATGATCCCCTTAGTTTCTAGAGAAGTATGGAAGAAGTGATGATGAGATATTTCATGCTAGAAATCACTTCCACTATAGTGTGGAATTTAATTTTGTGTTCTATATTATCTCCTCTCTCGAGAAATATATTAGGGTTTTTTTGGAGGAGGACAAACAATTACCCCTTCACTAGGGTTTGATTTCCAAGTTGTACCATTTGAAGGCATCCCTTTTCCCTTCTTTGTCCTTTGTCCCTAGGAAAAGTACCTTCATTGTTAGGAAATATGTTAAGCATTTGGAGGATCTTCCTTCTACCTCGGGTCTTGAACCTTTTCCTTCCCCATGCTCTCAAAGAATCACTAGACCTAACTCATGGGCCTTTAAAGGAAAAACCCATATTATTGCTAGTCCCCAACATAGCTTCAAAGAAAATCTATGATGTTTTACCCTCTAGATCTCTATTTTTGATAATTTTGACGGTTCCTATTAAACCTATTACATTTCAACCCTAAATTACTATTACTTTTTCACTTTAATATGAAATGCAGTGTGAATTTATGAGACTATGATGAATGATAAATTAAAGGATAGATGAAATATGAAAAGGCAATGGTTTTATGCAATGAAATTGAAATATTAATGTATTTGTAGTGTGATGAATGCGATATAACAAAATTTATAACTATGTGTTTATGGTTGAAAAGTGGATGAAAAGTTTGGATTTCACACCTCTAATGGATGAGGGGGAGTATCACCTAAGAGAAGGAAGTGGTTACAGAGCTAAATAATATAAAAATCTGAGTTCTTTGACTTGTGCCTAGGTCAGATTTGGTAGTGTCTTTATCAAGTAAGTCATACCTTTGTCATATCAAGAGGTTACTTAAATCTAATTCAAGTTGGGGAAGTTTCCTTGTAAAAAGCTTTAGGTTGTTAGTGTTTTATTTTATCAAAATGTGTGTGTGTGTATATATAAGTTGATAATATCATTTAATGGATGTGATATTGATAATACTCAATTGAGGGAAATGATAATGTGTATATTTGTATGCTTATATGCATCTTGATCTTTTGGTTTGATCTTGTAAATAAAAATAAGAATATACATACATACATACATACATACATATATCTATATATATATATATATATATATGGTATGCATGGATATGTACACATGGAAATACCTATACTTACAAATAAATCATTTTGTATAGGTATATACGTATGTATATATGCATAAACATACAAGAATGTTCATATATAATATATATAAATATAATATATAAACATAAGCCTTGCTAATGCAAGTAAGTTTTAATTACATTATATTCGAAAGGGAAAATAAAAGAAAATTAAGCCACACCAAGTTATAAGGTTTGGAATGTCAGATTAAAGGTCATCAAAAGAGGCCATAACATTGACTTTGAAGCATGAAATAAATGAAAAAATATAATTTATGAAAGGAAGTCATGTGTTGGTTGTGTAAAGTAGTCTTCTTAAGGTTTGAATAAACTATATTGTTGCTTATTAATAGGGAAATAATGTGATAGAAAAGGAGGTGCATATGTTAGTTGATATGATGCAATTGTTACCATATTAATCTACATATGTAAATCACCATGTGCTCACTAAATATCAGCTCCATGTGCCTTTAAAAGGGAAAGAATAATTGCTAGTATGTAGGATTTGTAATAGCCCCAAGGGTGACACCAATTTCTAGCTTTTCCATCTTTGACAAAGTTAGCATAATGAATGTTTTGTTAATAAATATTTAGTTGGTTAAAAGTGGGTTTATTAGCTCCTATTTTGATGGAAAATTAGGCAACCATTATTTAGTATACTATAGGCACTCAGTGGCTAAGATCAAGCTATAAACTAAACTCCAAAAAGGGTTGAAATATTGTGGCAATTCCAATGTGGGAGCTGAGGAAGGTTTTAGAAGTTTTATATTTAATTTTTGTTGCAATTGCTTGAATGTGGGGGAATTATTTTGGAGCTTCTTCATTGGTTTTCTTCTATTAAACTCAACCAACTATATTAGTGAAGGGTGCTTGAGGAAATCAAGTTGTTATAGTCTTTTGTCTATAAATTCTTGTTTATTATTTTGTAAAGGGGTTATGAAAAAGGTAGAAGGATAGAGTTGATGTTGTTCACTGTATTTTTAGTCTTAGAATCTGATAGAGTAGTTTGAATAAATGTCATTAGAAGTCTACAATATTGTACAAGGAATAAGGAAGAAGTTTAGTGCATTAAAAGCTCAAGTTCAGAGGTCAGAGAGTGTTTCCAGAGTTGTAGAAAAGAATTCTCATAAGGTGTTATTAGGCATGTTTCATGTTCTGATTTATTTTCTATTCTATATTATTGCATGTAGGGAAAAAGTCTAAATATCCTTGAATGGCTTCGTTTTATCATGTTAAATTTTGAAGAAAAAAAAGAAAAAGCTATTATCTTGAAAAGGTATAAATTAGAAACTCTAACATGAAGCTCTATTTTTCTTAAATGAGGGTGATCCCACAATATTGGTTTACAATTTTTGGCCAAACTGGACACTAAACTATTTTTTTCTAACTAAATCTTCACTTTCAAGAACCTATAGTGGCTAAACTATGAGGAATTTTAAGATGATGCAAACTAGTGATTTGTGACATTTTGTCTGTAGATTCTAAATATATTTTTTTCAAAAATTTTGGAATAAAATTACACTTCTTTTTCCATCTCCTTTGAAAACTAGTTTTTTCAGTAAACACCATTTTTAAGGAGTGACGCTCACCATATACAACATACTTTTTTTCTATGAAGGATAAAATTATTTCTTTTTTTTAATTTAGATTTGTAATTATGATATCTAGTGCTTCCAATTGGTTTCATAGTGTTTTGTTGAATATTTTTTCCTTAATAAAGTTATGAAGTCAAACCAATTACAATTTAGACTTAGGTAGACCGTATACAACATAACTTTTTTTGTACATATCGAAATTCAATTTTTTTTTGTTGGATCAAGGAGTTCAATGTCTAGTGCATTGATATTTTTCAAATTTTCTTTTTGATAATCTGTTATTTTTCCATATGTGCAGAACAAATAGCTTGACTTTCGATGAAAAACCTATGTTTAATCAAACTAATAAAACAAATACATAATTAAAAAAAAAGAATATTAAAATTATATTCGTTGGATACCTCGTTCTAAGGACTACAATCATCCAGTTGGTCTATGAAGTCTCCTCCATTTTCATCCTCAACTTGAGCTTCGAAGGGAAAAATTATGGAGTTTTTTGGTGCTTGAGGGGGAGAAGGGGGGAAAAGGGGGGTTCAAGCGAACCCCCCTTGGAGGTTGGCTTGAACTAGGGTTTGCTCGAACAAGGCCCCTTTCCACAACCCTTTCCTTTTCTTTTTTTCCTAGGAAATGTGGGACCCAACATCTAATGGGTTTGCTCAAAGGGGGGTTCTAGCGAACCCCCTTTGGGTTCTCTTGAACCAAATGTTCGTTTGAACCCCCAAACACATTTTTGGCATGGGGAATTCCTGCAAATTTTCCTCTCACCGAATCAAAACTAGCTTCAGTGTCATTCATTAAAGTCTAAAAGTTTTAAAATGAGCCATGGACTAATTTTCAGAATAAGCACGTCTAAAAGATTTATTAAATAGGAAGGTATAAACATTATATATATATATATATATATATATATATATATATATATATATATATATATATATATATATCCATAGGGTATTTGAGAATGAAAAGATGCTCTTAATATGGTTTAAATAGTACGTTATTAAATCCCACTATTTATTGTTGAGAATGATGCCAACCCTTTAATTGTTTAATTTGAGAATCTCTACTTTATAATATAAATGGGAAGTAATCCCTCACACCTTATGTTTTATGAAGTTTTTATGTATGATTGACACAAGTTGTCAAACTATTGCATGATCTTGTTTGGGTCAAGTTGATGGCATAGGAGTCATCATTAAGTGTTCCTAACCTTAGAAATGGTAAATAGCCATCCTTATGAGAGTGTATGGACTTGTTTCAAAGGTAGATGCCTAAAACCCAATGTTTCCAAAATCACAACAGGGGTGTCTTACTTAGTTCATGAGTTTGAAATTATCATGTTTTGTGAACACCTTAGTGGGTGTAGTTTAATGTGAACCTTATGACCGTTTTGGGTCTATAGTTGGTCAAACCCTAGGTCAGATAAGTCTCCAAGTCGAGTAGGGTGGGTGAACATGCGACTTCACTTTAACTAAGTAGAAAAATTATTTTAATACAAACAACTATGGCCCAAGTGGGTGCATGAGTCACTACATGCGCATGTCAGTTCATTGTGTACCAAATGCTCAACATTGTAGTGTAGTAAAATGCATACCCTTGCATTTTCACACTTGTTTGGGCCTACCTTGCTTTATTTATGCTTGTTTATGGCTTAATTGGTCATATTTTGCATCCACAAGCCCTATGAATTATGTATTTTGATGGAAAATCGCAAAAAACATCAAAAGATAAATGATCATTTAATTTTTATGTCTATGTGTCCCTGATTTGTGGACTGGGACTAAAATACCACCTAGGGCATCTTTGTCCTTCATGGGTCTTGGGACCCTGATATTGAAAACAACTGGAAAGGTCCCTTTTTGGAGTTTGTGCCCCAAAATTTGAGCATTGGGACTAAGACACCACCTAGGGTGTTTTCATCCTCCTTGGCTTATTTTTGGGACTTAATTTCAAATTCTAGTGGGATTTAGCCTCCTTTATTTAATGAGTTTATATGTAGGCTTGTTGTGGTGTAATTTCAGGATATTAAGCATGAATAAGTATAAATACAAGGTTCCTTCACTCATTTTAAGTCAAGTCTTTTGTGAGATCATTCATCATAGCAAATTAAGTTCACAAAAGAATTCAAGAACATTCTTCAAGCATTTGGAGCCATCATCAAGATTCAAGGATCATGTCAAGGGTTTAGTCCATCCATTCATGTTGTTGAGCCAAGATTGTGGATACAACATTGAAGATCTATTTGCAACCATTGTTCACATCATATCCAAGGATCCAAGATCTACATTCTTCATGGCCACTACATGTATGGTAGATTACATATTTTCTTCACAATATATCATCCAAGGTGATATTATTTACATATTTCATATTTCATGCTTCATTTCATCATTTGGTTTAATTACCTACAAGGGTTTTGACCAAGGAAAACCCCCAATCACTGACAATCAATAATTTTTTCTACTCTTGTGTGTTTGTATTTGCAGATCTAGGTTGAAGACTTGAAGATCCTTTAAAGTGAAAAGTTGTCAAAGTTGTAAAGTTGCATTTCCTAAAGTTGTCGTCTTCATGGAAACTCACCTATAGGATAGATCTAAAAGTTTCAAGACCTCATATCTAGAGAGAAGCAAGTGCATACATCATTCCTCAGGACCACATTCACAATCTTTAGAAATTCAGAGCATGACTAATATGCCACCTTGGGCGTCTTATTCCTCTATAGGGTATTTTTCAGAGATTCTTTGAGATTCTATTCTAGCATCTAAAGACTCTGCATCTGCCCCGAAAAACAACAGTGGGACTAATACACCATTTTGGGCGTCTTAGTCCTCCACAACATATTTTGACAGCTTCTTTACATTTCCAAAATCCTCATCACATTTCCAAATTTCCCAGGTACACATATCCTAACTTGGTGTAGCTTAATTTCATCATTTGCACTCATTATTTGGCTTATATTGCTTGATTTTGTGAGTTGAATGTTAAATTATCTTTTCCAAGCTTTTGCTTGGTGGTGAACCCCTTAGAGCTGATAGAACCCCTCCTAGGACCTTCTTAATTGTGAATTGACTCACCTTGTGAGGTTGTTAGTCAATCCAATTGGGACCCCTAGGGCAATAGGGTATGTGCAGGATCATGGTGGGCCAAAAAGTGGCAATGAGGAAAAAAACATGTCTTTCATCAACCGAAAAATGTGAAAATAACATGTTGACCTTTTTTAGGCTCGAGTGTCACCATAGCAAATGCCAAACCTAG
>VDFB02086081.1:139583533-139614650 GCA_007258455.2 Sequoia sempervirens
TTAAAGAAATGTTGCTTAGAAAGTGCGGGGGGACTAATTCACCTTGGGTGCCGAATAATTCCTAGTATAATGTTTTTATGTGTTTTTCAGAATTTGTAATGTTATTTTAATGCTCTAAAGAATGCAAACAAGGATGCAAAATGTAGATTTTTACTTTTTTCAATGACATGCAATACAAAAATGAAATCTAAATGAAGCTTTCACTAATGCAAGATAAAATGCAAAAACAAAACAATGTGCTTATTGAATGTTAATGCAAATGCAAAACTAGGATGAAATATGTAAATGAAATCAAAAATGAAAAGTGCTCAAAAAGTCAGGTTCACCAAAATGAACCGTTGATTTTTGGCTCCTATGGTCTACTCTTGCACTTCTAGGTTTTTTCACTTAAAATAAGAGAGACAAGAGAAATAATTCTAATGTTTCATTCAAATAATGTTATATGTGATGTTGTCTAACCTAAATAAATTTAACTAAATGCAATTGACTAATCTAAAAGAATGAAAATGAATGCAAAAGTGAGATTTAAGCTATGTTTGAAAACACATTGTGCTATGCAACAATGAACTAAATGAAGAAAATATGCATAACATAAAGAGATGAGTCAAATCAGAGTGTACCTAGGAAAAATATGATGAATCTAGATTGTTTTGGATGTTTTCTGAAATCACTAATTTTTCACAGTGGGACTCATTCACCTAGGGTGGCGAATTAGTCCTCCTCTTGGTGAAAAACTGTCAAAAGAAAGTTTTTGTCTATGGGGATCCCAAATCTAACAAAATTTAGATTTTTAGTCCTAAGGTGGGACTCATTCACCACAGTTGGTGAATCATTCCTCTCCCAAATTTTTGAAAAATCAGGAGACAACTCTGCAACACAAAATATGGGAATCACTACTTGTCGAGTTGCCGAAGTTAATTCTATAGGAAACAAACATAAAACATTCTCCAAGCTTGAAATAGACTTAAGTTTACTTGAAGCACCTAGTTGACTTGTAAACCAATCTTCAACACCAAAAATCCTATTGAATCTGAATACCTAGGCCTGCAAACAAACATGCAATAGGGGAAAAATGGTTTAAGGTTAGTGAATAGGGGTTTGCCTTGGTCAAACCCCATTTTTGGTAATCAAACCATTAATAAAATAATGAAATGTAAAGGAATGATAAACTAACAACATGCAATTACTATTAACTTACCAAACCCTTGATGATGCAAATCTAAAGTAATGTTAAAGGTTGCTTCAAAGTGCTTGAAAAGATGTTGTAAAATGCTTGAATGCTTGAAATATGAGATGAAATGCTTGAATGAGTGAGGAAATTATGAGGGAGATGTAAAATGAGTTGAAAATCACTTATTTATACACACTTGTGCCTTAGTTACCCATTCATACCTCATCACAGATCGACATGAAGTGTTTTTGAATAAAATCATGAAAGGAAATTTAAAATATTTTGAATTTAGGGCCAAGGGGGACTCATTCGCTACCCATGGAAAATGGGTCCTACATAGGACCTAAAAATGTGTGTTGGGAAATATGTTGTATTTAATGTTGTTTGTTAGGATAATACTAAAAAATACACTTAATTAAGCATGTGAGAGCATAAAGGGGTCAAATAAAGCATGAGAAAGGAATAAATAGTGAAGATGTTCCTAGAAAAGCATGAAATCTTCTTACAAGACTTTACAACACTTCAAAATAGGACATGTTGATGAGTAAAAATGTGATTTTTAGGTGAATTGTAATTAATAGAGTATAGAAGAATGTAGAAATTTCTTACAACACTTCACAACACCTTCACAAGACATCGTTCTTTGAATTCTAGTACCTAAATAAGGACATTCCAACCATGTTGCAACATAAAATCAAAGCAACATAGTTCCAACACCATGAAACAAGACCTAAAAGGCCATGAAAATGACAACGAGTCATTTTTCTACGACACAATTCTAGAAATTATATATTGTCACAAGTGATGTTCAATAGTTCTTATTTTTCTAAACTTGTAGAGATCCATTTGCACTCATATAGTAACATTTCTTATTTTTAAAGTGAATATTTTCTATACATTGTAGTTAAGTAATAAATTTTATTCCATTTAGAAAAATAGGTTTATTTTCATTTTTATGGAAAATTTTGATGTTTGTGATGTACTAAGATCCAGACCATTCCATTGATATAACAAATGGAAATTGTAACCACACTATGTATAAGGTGCTAATATGATATATTTTTAGGGGGTCCTTATTGAGTGAATTTGTAAGGAAAACTTGTGATTTTATTAGATTGATTCTTTTGATCAGTAGACTGTGTGACTAACATTGATTATTTTACTGTTACATATTTTTTTCCTTAGCTCAAATGGAGGAGCTGGCTGAATGTTTTTTAACATTAAGTGGAATTGCAGTGTCATGATCAAATGTTGTTTCAAATTATTATCATTATGCATCGAACAACAGTTATGTATTTTAGTGAAGTTATGAAGTTTTAGAGTGGTTTTCAGATGTTGCAGTTTTAAAAAGAAATATAAAATTGAGTACTTGAGAAAAATAGCATTTGAAATGATTTCATTTATTTCATGAAAACTCATATTTTACAAGGCTTCATTTGATTTCACAATCAGAATGATATTACAACATTGCATGAAAATGCATTTTCTTTTCAATTGAAAAGCAGAATTGAAATCAAGGATCCACACAAGCCATGGATTTAACTGTGACTGTTACAATACATTTCTAATAGCACATTGCACTACTGAAGATGTAGAAAGGAAAACACATAAGCAACAGCATAATCATCATTGCCTGATTATCGATGCTTGATCTTGAATGGTACACCTCGTCATCTCAAGCTTTGTCGACCTATAAGAGGAAAAGAGGGGTGTCAGTGGCTCCGATTATGATGTAACCTATATGAGACACCCGCAATAGTACATCATGCTATGAGCAATACATTGAAACAATCAATTAAGTACAGTATGAAAGAAGTGAGCTGAAGGAGAAATAGAAACATCATAATCATCGTGTTCCATTTTTATGCTAATGTTGTTTGTTTCCTTGTGCAGGTATAGGTAAATTCATGAAGCTGAACATTATTCGAAGACCAAGCATGTGGAGTAAAATGGGCTCCCACAAGGGTAGAGCTCGGCATGCTGCCCTATTCATTAAATGGGCTGATTTTAAAATATATTTCATCGTATACATCTAATGAAATGAAATACAACTGAAGATAAAATTAAGTTATCCATCAAGTAACGAAACCAACTGTGCATTCATAACCATCAAGGTTTCTTTCTGAGGGCTACAAGTGAACAGTGAGTTTACTTCACTTAAGGAATTTAGCTGAGTACATTTATATTAGAAATTGTTGAATAGCTTCATTTTCTATGCTAATTGTAATCATATGTCATTTGAGTTTCAATTCATCATTTCTCTTTCGGATAGTGAAGATGCATACATTATGCCTTAATGTTTTGTTCTAATTTCATCGTCAAAGAGAGTATATTTTAAGAGCAGTTTGATAAGTGGAACATAAAAATGCATGAAGAGTACCATGTTGCCCAAAAAGTACAAAAGGCAGATAGTGCATTCAAATGACAAATGGTAGCCACTTCTGGTTTAACATTTCCTTCTAGAATGGTGCTTCTGAAGCTTTAGATATGCATAGAAATTGGTGGTCATTCACAAAGGAGTAAGTATGGGAACTGGGAAGTAGCTTAATAAGGCATACTGGGAGTGCAGATATGAGGCTTTCAGTTCTATTAAGTGGTGAAATGAAAGAAATCTGAATCCTTAAAGAAACCCAAACTTTGTGTATTTATTGGGATCACTAATCTTTTTATCTTAAGCAGGTTTGCATGATGAAATTTGTTCTTTTATTTCTTCAGAGAGTTGTAGAGCAACAGTTTATTTCCAGGGAAGGTTCCAAGTTGTTAGATACTCATATGAACTGGTGAGCAGAGGTGGTTCGTAGTGATGCAATGTTTTAGTTCAAAAATCTCTATGGAATTCAAAAGAAGAAGGTAAGGTTGTTGTGTTAATGTTAAGGAAGGTCAAAGGGAACACTTCTGTGTGTACAGTGAGCAAGCATGGATATAATATACACTAAGAGGACCTTCTTTTACAATAGACAAATACTAGATTGATTGAAAGGTTTCGTATAGACAATTGTGTGCAGTCTCAACAATACATTTTAACACATAAAAGAATTTTTCATTTTTTTTCGGAATGAACAGATTATACCCTGAGTAGGAACTCTATAGAATTAATTTTCAAAGTGAGATTTTCTATGTACAAAGGAGGTAGCATGAAGTCAATATTCAGGTGATACAATTAGCATATATAATTCAAGCCTTCTAAGCACTCATAACCGATGTTCATCATTAGTATATCCTAGTGTTTTTCATTCACAAAGAAAGTCATACTGGAAGGGCAGTTGCAATATTTTTATACTACAAACAAGTCTTAGGAATGGAAAGTAACTGCAGAAGTAAAAGGCACTTTGAGACAATCTTCAAGGAGCAGTTTTCTTTATGTGTAGTTAAGTCAACGGTGGAGTTTGAAGTATAGTCAGAGAGTCTCGAGGAGTTGCACCAACTATTACAGGCTGACTTATGAACTAAATGTAATAATCTATCATACCCATTTTAGGTTTTTACTTTCAAAAGTAGTATAATTACAAGATATGCAAATTTTCTTGCTTGTTCGAGCCTCAAAGTAGAAAGAATGCAGCTTTCATATGATTTTCATAATAACCACAAAAGAGACAGCAGGGAAAAGCAATGAAATGTAATTTCTGTGATAAATTGAGGTCAGGAAAGAAGAAAATATAGTTCTCTTTTGAAATTTCAAATACCTACATGTGGGTTTATTCTCAAAATACAGAAAATGTAGTAACCACGACAACCCATGTCAGGATTTCGCAACTGAATGATGAAATTACAGTTTTGTCCAAATTTCATAATGCCCACAAGCAGATATACATTCAGAAAGGCATAAAGAGGGGTTTGTTGTTATGGGTTGAGCCCGAAATTCAAAATAATGCTTTCTACAGTGCGCATCTGGCACGGCCTGAACATGGCAAAAATCTATGTTTCAAGAGGGAGCCCTTTAAGTTTTCAGAGAACCAAGGAAAGTAGAGAGAAATTACCAATTCGAGGCCAAAGCAGACACTCTAGTCGCGGCTTAAGTTGTAGATAGCTTCCAAATGCAAGGGATTCGAGTTCTCAAGAGATCGTTGAGCTCTCACAATGGAATAGAGCACAACAATAATAGATTCAAACACAAAAGAACAAGAAGATAATGATATTAGACTATGTATAGCCGCGGCCTTAGGGCCAAAAGAAGAACAAAATGTGATGCTATAAAACTCATGAAGCTATGATAGAGAGCTTACCCCTGCATGGTAGGAGGAAGATAATAACACAAGGCAAGCTCTCGTGGAAGTATACTAACAGGGCCAAGTTCGAGTTCTTGTCGGCCGAGGTGAATCAAAGCACAGTAAAGGAAAATCGGAGAGTAAGTTGATACAGTCCATGGCCTTAGTCGTCAGTTTTCTTTTAAGAAATGAAGTAGAAATTTCTATGCAAAGAAAAATGAAGCTTACCCATCATAATTTTGACTGTCAGAAGGCAGAAAATAGTTCCTCAAGGCTTATGAGCTTGAGCTTGGCAGAGTCATGGCAGCGACAGAAGTTTTCTTCGAATTAGGGAGTGTGCAAAATGAAGTGATGATTAGGGTTTGACCCTATTTTCACTTTCCCTAATTCGATCACCATCATCCAGAATATTCAATCAAAGCACATGTCAAATTTTGAATGGAGGTGGAAATTATAATCCTTACATTATGACTCTACTAAAACCTGAACTCTAATGTATATGTGAGGGCCGAAATTCTTATTCTAGGTTGGCTTGAAAAGTCTTTATGACTTTCTTTGTTGCCTTTGTGAGTTTGATGTTTAATCTTGTGTTATTGATTTAGGAAAAAATCAATTAATGGTGTAAGGGTGAATACATATGACCTAGGTTCCTTTGTTTAGGGTCATTTACCTTGATTAGGGTTTTATTTTAATTGATTTTAGAGGAATCAATGAAAGTCAAAGGCATGAAGGATGATTATGTAATGTCTTTTTATGATTTTTGAGAAAATCATAACATTGAAACGGGGAAATAAGGAGTTTTCTTTTTGCAAAAGATTTTCAATCTTTAATTGCAAAAATAGACAAATTGTAAAAGTATGCATCTTGTAAAGAAAAATCATAAAGTGATATTCTATAAGTTGCGTTATGTTTTCTTGCTATTTTTAGCAGATCTTTTATTGACTTTTCCTCTTGGTCGGATTTCAGACTTATCTTGGAGAGATAAGGTGTTTTTTGAGCTTTTAAAGCAGATTCAACCTATTTTTAGAGGCTTGATAGGTTCATCATGAAAGCATTGTGCTTTTTTCTACTTTTAAAGCAGTTTTTGAGATTGTTTGAAACTTTTTTCCTTGAGATTTTTTTGAGCTCAGATTAGGGTTTTTTGAGAGTTCTTTTCAAAGACTTAGTCTTTTTAGCTCTCCATTCTCAGCAGTTTAAATTAGAGTTTCTAGCCCTTACACATTTTGGGGAGCTTGTAAACTTATGTGTGCTCAAATTTTGAGAAGTTCCACTCCATCATTCAATAAAATAGCAGAGTTTTCCTTTCTCAGTTCTTCTTCATGACTTGGGATAGTAATTTGATTTGTTCTGTGATTCAAAACTATTGAATCCTTTTCTTTTCTTACTATTGTCAAGTGAATTTCAGGAGTTGCATGCTAGTTCAGGTTATGCCTTGTGTTAACTTAACCTTTGCATAAATCACTAGTTGAATATATGTGTTGTGAGATTGTGAGATTTTTATTTTAAAGAGTTGGTGGGAGTGAGTTTGTTTTAGGGTATTTTTACAGTTGATCAACATTTTTTAGAATGATAGAATTTTAGTTTTAAGATTTTAAATCCAGTTTATCCTTCTATCCTTTTCCTGGAAAGTCACCTAGAATAGAATTCATCATTCAGAGAACCAACTCACTCTGGAGATTCCTCTTTCATGCAAATCACCCACATCTGAAAGGGGTTTCCATTTTTCAGTAGTTTGTTGAATATTGCATTCAGCAGGGTGCAAAACTATTGATAACAGTTTTTGGCATGCCCGGTGGGGCAATTAAAAGTAACTTTTAGAGAATATTTAATTTTCAATTTGTTGTTTGGTGTATGCAACAGATTTTTCCACCCTTCTGGAGGCTATCAATATACATAGCGACTTCGGTTCTATTTTCTACATGCTAGTATAGCCCGCACATGAGAAATATTCAAACAAGATCAAGTTCAAAACCCTTCAAGTATCAGGAGCTATCCCCATCACGAAGAAGAGGCAGGATAGCAAGAAGGATTTTTGAAGCCCCCGCAAGATCAGAGTTGACACCTCCCATTCTTGGTGCTCTAGTTTCGTCACCTAGTGTACCGGTACCAATCTCACAAGTACCACCAATGGCAGCACCACCGAGGCAACATCCATTCACACACTTTAATGGAGGCAGCCCATTAGATATTGCCCAACATGATGAGATTCCACTTGCAGCCCTTCAAGGACTACCATATTTCACCGGAGAGGATTACACCACACCAGTTGAACACATTCGTGACGTAGCCACATTATGTTCAGTGCATAATATTACTCAAGAAAATGTTGCTCTAAGGTTGCTAGCTACGTCACTCAAGGGCAAAGCGTTGCAGTGGTTCAGAGGTCTCGCTGCAAACTCAATCGCAACATGGGACGCTCTAAGTAATGGCCTATACCAGCACTTTGCAGATAAATCTGACAATTTATCTTTGTTAGAGCAATTGAGTACTATTCAAAGGGTGCCGCACGAACACTTGGTGGATTTCAACTATAGATTTCAGAGGACTTGGGACAGAATCCCAACAATGGTAAAGCCCTTACTGGCACATACATTCCTATTTTTTTTTTAAGCTTTGAATAGCAAGATTGTTGTCATGACTCAGTCTTTGGGTGGTTTAACACTTCCAAATGCTTATAATATTATTATTAATGCTAAAAATTGTCTTATTCAAGCTGGACAAATAGCTCTTAGAACCCCTATGCCCTTGTTTCCAGAAATACAACCACCTATTCCTACTGTTGTACCTCCCTTGGCTGTTGTCCTGCCAATTCCAGCAATAGGATATCATAGTACAGTCCAAGAGGTCGCTGCCCCAACCCCAAATCCAGAGATGCGGGAGCTAAAAAACATATTAAAAATCATCGGGAATGACCTCGTGACTATGAAGAAGCACGTTGGCCAAAAACATAAGCCTTATCAAGCCCCTTATCAACAAAACCAGCAAAATAGGCATGCTTTCCAAGGTGATTATCAAGCCTAAAGAAGGAATTTTAACCCTCAGCCATTCCAGCCATACATTCCGAACACAACCAGCACATGAAAAGAACTTGTGTCACAAAACAATGTCATTCAAGATTGTGACTGGTGTTACCCATGTAATCAACCCCACAACCAATCGGCATGCGCCAACAGAGTGAGGAATCAAGCTTTAATGGTGCAGAATATATATGTCGCTTCATAACATGTTGCAGATTAGAATCAAGAGCAGCAAGATAATGTAGAAGTCGCCTTGTCGAACTGGCAGAGCTCCAAATTCTATGGCGTGAATGGCCAAGATTGACAAGATTCTCCTATTTCGGCTAATACCAGATCTAAAAAACAAGCTATGGATCTAGGACAGCAAGCTGGAAGTGTACAATAGCATCCTACAGTTAGTACTCAGCCTATTTCATCAGATGTTAACGCTGCCACACAACCTAAAATGCAAATTTTGCAAAGAGGGCAGGAGATACCTAGCAAAGAGCAACAAAAAATGCATTCTCAGCCTGTGTAGAAGCAAAACGAAGCTGTTGTTGCAAAAAACCAGTAGAAGGTAAATGTTTCATTCTTTAATATCATCGAGCATCTTAAGAAAGCTACTGTCAATTTGTCAATATTAGACGCTCTGCAGCTTCCAGGGCAGAAACGTTTACTACATAATGCATTCACTGAGTTATCTATTTCTGACAACGCCAACCAAGGAGTTGTGAAGGTTGTGTTGGCTAATGACTTGGAGGAGAAAAGTGGGCAGAAATCAAAAGAGGTAAAGCCCCCTTCATTTTACTTAAGTCTGATCATAGGTGTTAAAATTGTGCATAATTGTATGGTCGATTCTGGAGCTAACAGTTCAGTCATGCCAAAGAGTTTGGCTAACAAATTAGGTCTTGTTTATGAGCCTAACCCACAGAAAGGCGTAGTGCAGCTAGATGGGTCTACTGTTAAAACTGCTGGTATTATTAAAAATTTAGCCCTTACCTTGCATGCATCCCCAAGTTTCACTATTCACCAGGATATTCATATTATTGACTTACCGCCGCACTTTGCCATTTGTTTGTCAAGGGATTTACAACCAAGTTGGGTGGGTTTTTTTCCTCTAATTGGTCTCATCTATTTTTTAGAACAAGGTATGGTACGAAAGTGACTATAAAGTTTGAGCCTCTTGCCAAAGACCATATCGAACCATACTCCCCAAACCCTATAAACGTTAATTTCTACACCACCTCTGCAATGGAGGAGCAAACCATGACCTCAGACTATGGCACCCAGGGAGACTACATCAATCTCGATGAATGGGCAGCCGAAGATCACGAGCTTGATCCGTTCTAGAACACAGATGAGGTAGGTTTAGGAGTTTATATGATTCACGAGTCTGATTGCGACATGCCTAATCTTTGCAAAGAGGATGAATCGTCTGTAGAAAAAGATAATGAGTTGTGGAAACTTTATTTTGATGGTTCGAGGAGTAGTGTTGGTGCCGGAGGTGGAGCTATGTTGATATCGCTCGAAGGAGATAAGTATTATTCAGCTTGCGGATTTGCTTTCAACTGTTCAAATAATATAGCTGAGTATGAAGCATTAGTACATGGCCTTGAGTGGGCCCACAAACGAGGTATTAAATGCTTGCAAGTTTATGGTGATTCAGAATTGATTGTGAATCAGGTCAGAAATTTAAATGCTGCTAAAAATGATTTACTTAAGAAATACAAGCATCGTGTCTGAGATTTAATGGAAGATTTTAATGCTTTTAATATCTTGTCGATTCCTCAAAATCAAAATAAGCATGCTGACAGGCTTGCTGCCATAGGAGCCCAGTTTGACATTCCCAAAGAGATTCATAAGCTAGAAGAACATCAGTACATGAAGATAGTGGTCAGACTTTCTGTACCTAACAATAACATGAGCTGACAGGTTTTTGACAGCGATGAGCAGATTGTGAACTTTCTAATTGCTAAAGCTGAGTTCACAGATGGAAATTAGCAAAAATGGTAGCAGCAATATGAGGATCAGATTGTGCAATTAAAGACCAATAAGTTGCCGAAAGGTTTGGTGACATTAGAATCTATCTTTAATTCAGATGGTCAAGTTTGGAGGGACAAGTGCAGCTTAACAGTTAAAGAAGAACATTATTCAGCTATCGAGATCTTCAAAGGCAAACTTTTCAAGCTGGGTAAGGTATGCAGTCAAGAGGAACATCAAGCTTTCATTCTGTTATGTCAAAAATATAGTGATGTTTTTGCTTGGGAATACAAATATTTGAGAGGTTTTAACCCTAATTTATCACAGCATACCATCGAGCTTGAGCCCGATGCAAAACTAGTAAGGCAGAAGCAAAGACCGCTTAATCCCAAGTTGGAACACCTCATGAAGGCTGAACTGAATAAACTAGTTGAAAGCGGTATTATTTTCCCTATCAAGCACACCTCTTGGGTGTCAAATTTAGTGCCAGTCAGGAAAAAGAGTTTAGAAATCAGACTTTGTGTTGATTTCTGAGATCTGAATAGAGCATCTTTGAAAGACCATTACCCACTCCCTTCTATGGAGCAAATTTTACAGGTAGTTTCTAGTTCTGACAGATTTTCTTTGTTAGATGGCTACTCAGGTTATAACCAGATTTTGGTTAAATAAGAGGATCAGTTTAAAACATCGTTCACAACCAAGTGGGGCACAATGGCCTACAAGAAGATGTCTTTTGACTTATCAAATGCTGGAGCAACGTTCTAGCGTGCTATGGATATGGCCTTTCACGGCCTTATGAACAAGTTCGTTCTGGTATATTTAGATGATATTACTAATTTTTTCCGAAATGCTAATGAACACTTGGATCATTTGGAACATATTTTTCAGAGGTGCAGAGAGTTCAGAGTGTCCTTTAATCCGAAGAAGTGTATATTTTCAATGCACGAGGGCAAGCTGCTGGGACACATTGTCTTGAAGCAAGGTATTTCAATTGATCCTGAAAGAGTTTCCATAATTCTTGAATTGCCATTACCACTTCATAAGAAAGGCTTGCAAAGTTTTCTTGGGAGAATAAATTTTGTGAGGAGGTTTATACCAAATATTGTAGCTTTGCTGCAACCTCTCACTTTTATGCTGAAGAAAAACATGCCATTCAGTTGGACCAAGGAAAGCAAGAGGATCTTTGAGCATATCAAAGAGGCGCTTGCAGCTGCTCCTACTCTCATTAATCCAAACTTTGACAAATATTTCATTATATATGGTTTTGGAGGAGTGGATACAGTTTCAGCCATGTTATGCCAACAAAATGAGGAAGGCTTAGAACAGCTTGTTGCATTTTTCAGCCAAGTTTTGCATGCTTACGAGTTAAAGTACTCTTTTGTGGAGAAACATGTTTTTTCTGTTGTAAGAAGCTTGAAGAAATTTAGACACATGTTGTCCAACAGTAAGGTTCATTTATTAGTGGCTCATTCAACTGTTAAGGATTTTTCTGCTTAATAAAGACATTAATGATAAGCTTGCTGGTTGGATCACTAAAGTAATGGAGTTCGATGTTGATATAAAAGTAACCAAGCTTGTTAGAGGCAAAGGTTTGTGTGAGCAGATTGCTAGAAGTAAAAACAACAGCTTAAAAGAGGCTGCAAATACAAAAATAGTATTAAATTATGATGTTTTAAGTGTTGTTCAAGCACCCCCTGCTACATGGTTGCAGCAGATGATACATTATCTGCAAACTGGCGAATGCCCCAAAGGCTTGGATAGAGCAAAAAGAAGGTACTACATATTACAAGCCATCCCTTATACAGTCATTGATGGCGTTCTTTGGGTATGTGCAGGATCATGGTATGCCAAAAAGTGGCAATATTTGTAGGGTATGTGGCTGATGACTTTTTTTTCACCCAAAATTAATGAAACGAAAAGGGTTTTTAGAGGAGATTCTCAGCTTTCCAAAAATATAAATTATGATTTAATTTGAATTTAATAAATAATTATTATTCATTTTCTATTAGAATTACGACTAAAGTCCCGATTGATAGGTGATTGAAAAACATCTATAACTTTCAAACGGTATCATATTTTTAATCCAAAATATCTACATTCTATGCTTTACATAATATAGGATTAAAAAAGAAAAATTAAATTTCATGAATTTTTGACCAAGTTAAGGTGGTCGACGGATGAGTTTTATTTTCTAAAAGTTGTAATAAAAATTCATAATTAATTATTTACTTGGAAAAAAATTACAAAAATATGCATCACATCCGGACATGAGTCCTCTACTTATATATCTGACCAAAAATATTATCATTTTATTATGGTTAGGTGGTCAGACAAACACCTACTTATTTTTCCACGAAATTTCGATTACTACCGCATTGAAATTTCAATTTTCACCAAATAGATTTTATTTATTTTTAAATAAACCTAGTATTTTAGAAACTATATTCAATTTTCTACAAATTCTATTCTTACATATTTTTGAAATAATATAGATAACTTATTCAAATATTTACGTCAAGTTTCCTAACACTGATTTTTCTGAATTTTTTGCCACTTAAGGGCCTGTTTGGCATACCATGATCCTACACATGCCCCTTTATAGGAGATATTTCCAAGGTGTTTTATTATGTTGCATTCAGCCTAATCAAGTTCACAAGTTGCTAGCAGAGTTTCATGATGGACCTTCAGGAGGTCACTTCGCTATAAGAACAACAACTCTGAAAATTATGAGAGCTAGTTATTATTGGCTAGAACTATTTAAAGATGCTATTGCATGGGTCAAAAAGTGTGAGAAATGTGCATTATTTGCTAGTAAACAGAGGCTTGCACCACTGTCCCTACACCCGATTCAGGTACAACAACCCTTTGCTAAATGGGGCTTGGATTTTATTGGCCCTATAAACCCACCTTCGAGTGCAGGTCATAAGTGGATTCTTACTGCCCTAGATTATTTTACAAAGTGGATAAAAGTTGTTGCTTTAAAGGAAGCAAATGTGACATCAATGCTTAATTTCTATCAAGATCTCATATAGAGATTTGGTGTTCCAAATTCAATCATTTCAGACAACGGTTTAGCTTTCATCGGATTAAAGATTTCAGATTGGTCTATCAGAAATAACATTTATCTAAACACTTCATCAAATTATTATCCACAAGGTAATGGTCAAGTGGAATCCACAAATAAGAATCTGATTCGGATAATCAAAAATACTATTGAAGATAACCAGAGAACGTGGCACAAAAAGCTGAAACTAGCCCTTTGGGCTGACAAAATGTCTCCTAAAAGAGCCACTAGTTGTTCACCTTTTGTTTTGACTTACGGTAGAGAAGCTAAGTTGCCTATTTCAATTGAATTGCCAACATTAAGTTATGTTAAAGAACTGGAGTTACTGAATCAACAACCTCTTGAAGTGAGGTTTGCACAACTGGTTGAGCTCGAAGAAACTAGAAAAGAAGCTCTGAGACAGCTGAAAATACATCAAGCACAAATGAAGAATGCTTTTGACAAGAGGGCAAGGCCTCATGATTTTATTATTGGAGATCTATTTTTCAAGTGGAATGAATTTAAAAGCATACCTAGACGACATTCCAAGTTTGATGTAATATGGGATGGGCCTTATGTAATTACGGAATGCAAGGAGCACAACGCATTCCAACTTTCCAAGATGACTGGTGATGTGTTGTCTATCCCAGTAAATGGGATCCACCTCAAGCACTGCCTTTGAGATAAGTTATCTCACTGTTAGATAGAGTAGTTTGCAAATAAGTGTGTTTCACACATTTTATTTCAATAGTTTGCTTTCTCTAAGTGCTGTTGTGCATTGTTTTGTTGGCCACCAGGGCCTGTTAGTTTTCTTTAAGTTTAGTTTTGTTTTCTTGCTACTGTTTGGAGTGTTGCTGCTCATTTTTCTGAGTGTCAAAAAAGGGCATAATTGACTCCATGCCCAATCAATTGTTAAAAGGCCACTGATCTATGCTTAGCAGGCAAGCATATAGCGGAAATCACAAAAATGTTACATATTTTTCACCTCAGCTCAAATGGAGGAGTTGGCTGATTGTTTTTTAACATTAAGTGGAATTGTAGTGTCATGATCGAATGTTGTTTCACATTATTATCATTATGCATCGAACAACAATTATGCATTTTAGTGAAGTTATGAAGTTTCAGAGTGGTTTTTAGATGTTGCAGTTTTAAAAAGAAATATAAAATTGAGTACTTGAGAAAAATAGAATTTGAAATGCTTTCATTTATTTCATGAAAACTCATATTTTACAAGGCTTCATTTGATTTCACAATCAGAATGATATTACAACATTGCATGAAAATGCATTTTCTTTTCAATTGAAAAGCAGAATTGAAATCAAGGATCCACACAAGCTGTGGATTTAATTGTGACTATTACAATACATTTCTAATAGCACATTGCACTACTGAAGATGCAGAAAGGAAAACACATAAGCAACAAAATAATCATCATTGCCCGATTATTGACACTTAATGTTGAATGGTGCACCTCATCATCTCGAGCTTCGTCGACCTGTAAGAGGAAAAGAGGGGTGTCAATGGCTCCCATTATGATGTAACCTATATGAGACACCTACAATAGTACAACATGCTATGAGCAATACATTGAAACAATCAATTAAGTGTAGTATGAAAGAAGTGAACTAAAGGACAAATAGCAACATCATAATCATCATGTTCCATTTTTATGCTAATGTTGTTTGTTTCCTTGTGCAGGTATAGGTAAATTCATGAAGCTGAACAATATTCGAAGACCAAGCATGTGGAGTAAAACGGGCTCCCACAAGGGTAGAGCTCGGCATGCTACCCTATTCATTAAATGGGATGATTTTAAAAGATATTTCATCGTATACATCGAATGAAATGAAATACAACTGAACATAAAACAAAGTTATCCATCAAGTAACGAAACCAATTGTGCATGCATAACAATCAGGGTTGCTTTCTAAAGGCTATAGGTGAACAATGAGTTTAGTTCACTTAAGGAATTTAGTTAAGTACATTTATATCAGAAATTGCTGAATAGCTTCATTTTCTGTGCTGATTGTAATCATATGTCATGTGAGTTTCAATTCATCATTTCTCTTTTGGATAGTGAATAGGCATACATTATGCCTTAATGTTTTGTTCTAAATTCATCATCAAAGAGAATAGATTTTAAGAGAAATTTGATAAGTGGAACATAAAAATGCATGAAAAGTACCATGTTGCCCAAAAAGTGCAAAATCCGGACAGTGCATTCAAATGACAAATGGTAGCCACTTCCGGTTTAACAGTTTCCTTCCAGAATGGTGCTTCTGAAGCTTTAGATATGCATAGAAATTGGTGGTCATTCACAAAGGAGTAAGTATGGGAACTGGGAAGTAGCTTAATAAGGCATACTAGGAGTGCAGATATGAGGCTTTCAGTTCTATTAAGTGGTGAAATGAAAGTAATCTGAATGCTTAAAGAAACCCAAACTTTGTGTAATTATTAGGATTACTAATCTTTTTATCTTAAGCTGGTTTGCATGATGAAATTTGTTCTTTTATTTCTTCAAAGAGTTGTAGAGCAATAGTTTATTTCCAGGGAAGGTTCCGAGTTGTTAGATATTCATATGAACTGGTGAGTAGAGGTGGTTCGTAGTGATGCAATGTTTTAGTTCGAAAATCTCTATGGAATTCAAAAGCAGAAGGTAAGGTTGTTGTGTTAAGGTTAAGGAACGTCAAAGGGAACACTTCTGTGCGTACAGTGAGCAAGCATGGATATAATATACACTAAGACGACCTTCTTTTACAATAGACAAATACTAGAATGATTGAAATGTTTCATATAGACAATTGTGCACCATCTCAACAATACATTTTAACACATAAAAGCATTTTTTATTTTTTTTCAGAATGAACAGATTATACCCTGAGTAGGAACTCTATAGAATTAATTTTCAAAGAGAGATTTTTTGTGTGCAAAGGAGGCAACATGAAGTCAATATTCAGGTGATACAGTTAGCATATATAATTCCAGCCTTCTAAGCACTCATAGCCAATGTTCATCATTAGTATATCCTAGTGTTTTTCATTCACAAAGAAAGTCATACTGGAAGGCCAGTTGCAGTCTTTTTATACTACAAACAAGTCTCAGGAATGGAAAGTAATAGCAGAAGTAAAAGGCACTTTGGGACAATCTTCAAGGAGCAGTTTTCTTTATGTGTAGTTAAGTCAACGATGGAGTTTGAAGTATAGTTAGAGAGTCTTGAGGAGTTGCACCAGCTATTACAGGCTGACTTATGAATTAAATGCAATAATCCATGATACCCATTTCGGGTTTTTACATTCAGAAGTAGTATAATTACAAGATATGCAAATTTTCGTGCTGGTTTGAGCCTTAAAGTAGAAAGAATGTAGCTTTCATATGATTTTCATAATAACCACAAAAGAGACAGTAGGAAAAGTAATGAAATGTAATTTCTGTGATAAATCAAGCTTAGGAAAGAAGAAAATATAGTTCTCTTTTGAAATTTCAAATACCCACATGTGGATTTATTCTCAAAATACAGAAAATGCAGTAACCACGACAACCCATGTCAGGATTTCACAACTGAATGATGAAATTATAGTCTTGTCCAAATTTCATAATGTCGACAAGTAGATATACATTCAGAAAGGCATAAAGAGGGGTTTGTTGTTCTGGGTCGAGCCCAAAATTCAAAATAATGCTTTCTACAGTGCACATTTGGCATGGCCTAAACATGGCCAAAATCTATGTTTCAAGAGGGAGCCCTTTAAGTTTTCAGAGAACCAAGGAAAGCAGAGAGAAATTACCAGTTCGATGCCAAAGTAGGCACTCTAGCCACAACTTAAGCTACACATAGCTTCTGAATGCAAGGGATTCGAGTTCTCAAGAGATGGCCAAGCTCTCACAGTGGAATAGAGCATAGCAATAATAGATTCGAACACAGAAGAACAAGGAGATAATGATATTAAACTGTGTATAGCCACGACCTTAGGGCCAAAAGAAGAACAAAATGTGATGCTATAAAAGTCATGAAGCTATGATAGATAGCTTACACCTGCATAGTAGGAGGAAGATAATAACACAAGCCAAGCTCTTGTGGAAGTATACTGATAGGGCTGAGTTTGAGTTCTTGTCGGATGAGGTGAATCAAAGCACAGTAAAGGAAAATCGGAGAGTAAGTTCATACAGTCCGCAACCTTAGTGGTCAGTTTTCTTTTAAGAAATGAAGTAGAAATTTCTATGTAAAGAAAAATGAAGCTTACCCATCATAATTTCGACTGTCAGAAGGCAGAAAATGGTTCCTCAAGGCTTATGAGCTTGAGCTTGGCAGAGTCATGGCGGCGACAGAAGTTTTCTTCGAATTAGGGAGTGTGCAAAATGAAGTGATGATTAGGGTTTGACCCTATTTTCACTTTCCCTAATTCGATCATCATCATCCAAAATATTCGATTAAAGCACATGTCAAATTTCGAATGGAGGTGGAAACTCTAATATTTACATTATGACTTTACTAAAACCTGAACTCTAATGTATATGTGAGGGCCGAAATTCTTATGCTAGGTCGGCTTGAAAAGTCTTTATGACTTTCTTTGTTGCCTTTGTGAGTTTGATGTTTAATCTTGTGTTATTGATTTAGGAAAAAATCAATTAATGGTGTAAGGGTGAATACATATGACCTAGATTCCTTTGTTTAGGGTCATTTACCTTGATTAGGGTTTTATTTTAATTGATTTTAGAGGAATCAATGAAAGTCAAAGGTATGAAGGATGATTATGTAATGTCTTTTTATGATTTTTGAGAAAATCAGAACATTGAAACGGGGAAATAAGGATTTTTCTTTTTGCAAAAGATTTTCAATCTTTAATTGCAAAAATAGACAAATTGTAAAAGTCTGCATCTTGTAAAGCAGAATCATAAAGTGATATTCTATAAGTTGCTTTATGTTTTCTTGCTATTTTTAGCAGATCTTTTATTGACTTTTCCTCTTGGTTGGATTTCAGACTTATCTTGGAGAGATAAGGTGTTTTTTGAGCTTTTAAAGCATATTCAGCCTATTTTTAGAGGCTTGATAGGTTCATCGTGAAAGCATTGTGCTTTTTTATGCTTTTAAAGCAGTTTTTCAGATTGTTTGAAACTTTTTTCCTTGAGATTTTTCTGAGCTCGGATTAGGGTTTTCTTGAGAGTTCTTTTCAAAGACAGTCTTTTTAGCTCTCCATTCTCAGCAGTTCAGATTAGAGTTTCTGGCCCTTACACATTTTAGGGAGCTTGTAAACTTATGTGTGCTCAGATTATGAGAATTTCCACTCCATCATTCAATAAAATAGCAGAGTTTTCCTTTCTCAGTTCTTTTTCATGACTTGGGATAGTAATTTGGTTTGTTTTGTGATTCAAAACTATTGAATCCTTTTCTTTTCTTACTATTGTTAAGTGAATTGCAGGAGTTGCATGCTAGTTTAGGCTATTCCTTGTGTTAATTTAACCTTTGCATAAATCACTAGTTGAATACATGTGTTGTGAGATTGTGAGATTTTTATTTTAAAGAGTTGGTGGGAGTGAGTTTTTTTCAGGGTCTTCTTACAGTTGATCAACATTTTTTAGAATGATAGAATTTCAGTTTTAAGATTTTAAATCTAGTTTATCCTTCTATCCTTTTCTTGGAATGTCACCTAGAATAGAATTCATCATTCAGAGAACCAGCTCACTCTAGAGATTCCTCTTTTGTGCAGATCACCCAAATCTGAAAGAGGTTTCCATGTTTCAGTAGTTTGTTGAATATTGCATTAAGCAGGGTGCAAAACTATTGATAACATTTATCATGTCGATTAAAAGAGACCTTGTACTTATATTGAAGATATAGAACTATAAATCTTTGAGAGATAGAATCTCAACAAATTTTAGGTGGATTTATATTTTTTCCTATCGCTATGTTTAATGCCCACCTTATGTGTGGCCTTGGAGACATGCCTTCTTATTGATAGATGTACATTAGCTCAAATAGTTGGAAACTTGTTAAGCTTTTTGTTCAATACATACATGAGTTAGGAGTCCCACATTTTGATGGACTTATATTTGACAACTTTTATTTATTTATTTTTACCAACACCTTATAATGTGCATTACCATATGATGATTATATGAGACTCATTATTAGATTATGATTGTTTATTAAGTTTTATTGTGTAGATTTGTTTAATCATTCTCTTACATGTATTCCAAGTAGGAATGTACATGGATGACCATTGGATTCTGTTAGCATGAATATTTTCTCTCTTCAGTTTACTTAGGTTAATCATGCATTTATGGGTAGTTTGGAAATTTTTCCCGTGCTGGGAAGTCTCTTACCTGTCCTCATATTTCATGCCTTTTTAAGGCACTTGTACATTATGTATTTTCATCGCGCATCTCAATACATTCTTTCATCTCTGGTGAAATAGTTTCTTTTGTTACTTCTCTCTTGTGAAGGTTTCTTTCATTGTGTAATTGCTCCTGGGTGCTCCAACATGGTATCAGAGCAATTTTACTGCAACCACCTTCCCTGAGAGTATTCACTAGGGGAAAATTGAGACTTTGGTGCTCTTTGAAGATTTGATTACTGTAGAAGGCACAATTCTGCCAAAAGTGGCATTTTCCCTTTTTGGAGATTACGAATTTTGTGTTGTTTAAAATCAGTTGGGAGCTATGTGAAGGAGAGAAAGGCGATCTTGCTATTTGCAGGTCATGTATTCTACCCAGGTTGACATGAAAGGGGGAATTTTTTTTAATTGCAACTTTATTTTTACCTAGAGACAAGCAAACTCTCTTAGTAGGTCGCGGTGATCTTGCTCCTAGAAATGCATCTTTGTTGGCATCGATGTTTGCAGCCGAGTTTTTCTCCTAAAAAGCTCAATTATGCACTGGAGGCGGGATATTGGAGGTAATGTTTTGATTGGAGAAGGAACAATTTTCTTAGAGACACTGTTTTGTTGGTTGGAGGTGTGCAAATTCACTATTGCAAGTCGATTTAAACCAATATACTCTTTAGAGAACTTTGCGTTTGTGAAGGGAATACCATGATTTGTGCATTTAAGGCTATTTTCTATTGAAATGTGCAATGTTTTTTGCTGTCTGGGTGTGATTCCTTTGTTGGGAGAGATTTCTCATTTGGGCGAAATAAGGTTTTCTTATTTTTTGCTGGTGTAAAAAGATTCACTTTTTCACTTGGGTGTGAAATTTAATCCCTCATTGGTGGCTAAAGGAGAAAAACCAAGTATTTTTAATGTCTCATGCCCAAACTATTATGTGAGTGAAGGCTCGCGTGGAAAGTTGGTGGAGACTTGATTGTTCATTCTCTGTGGAGTACTTGGTGGCATCTTCATGGGAGATATTTTACAGCTCTTTGTGAAAGGGGTACTCCTTTTTAAAAAAAATATATTTTCCATCTTTTTTTTTCTTCTATTGGTGTTTCTTTGGAAAAATTTAGTGTTAGGGAATTGAAAATAGTTGGTTCTATCTATTTTTGGGGGTATAAGTAGTATATTGCTCTCTTTTGTGTTCATTTTTCCACCATGTTAGAACTATAAATAGAACCGCTTACCCCAAACAACTACCACACATGGAAACTCAAAATTTTGAAATTCTTGCAATCTTAGGGGCTTTGGCAAATGTTGGATGTTGAACAACCCGAGTTTACTAAGGACTTTGAGAAGTTTGTCCATCACAACAAAATAGATGAAGCTAGAGGGCTCATAGGTCTCCATGTATCTGATAATCTGTTGTTTCACATTGCCGGATGTAAGACACCTAAAGAAGTATGGGATAAGCTTGATAAGTTGTATGGGAAAGTAAACCAGTTCAAAATCTTGCAACTTGAAGTCGATCTCACCTCTCTTTCTCTAGATTACTTTCCCACTATTCAAGATTATATTGCATAGTTCAAATTGATCTTGTCACAACCAAAAGGGTGTGGTCATGCCAAAAGTCATGATGAGTGTATTTTCTTGATCTTGTAAAAACTGAGAGGTACTTTTCAAGTGTTTTCCTCTACCTACTATTCTACTATGGATGCCATGGGAGATGACCATAAGATTCCTTCCTTTGAGGTGTTTTGTGATCCACTAGCTAGGGAGCAAGCCAAGTTGATCTAGATGGATGCTCTTCCTAAGAGTCATGCCTTGATGACTCAATTTTCTAAGGGCAAGGGTAATAATAAGAAGAAAAAGCCAAAGATAGATTCTCCTTAAGGTGGCAAGAATTCCTCCAAGCCTAAGGAGAAGAATGATCAGAAGACTACACCTCCTCCTTCTTCTAACTCTGGAGAATCCTCTTCCAAATCCAGCACTTGAAGAAAATTGTTCTTTTTGTGGAAAGTCAAGGAATAATGATGCACATTATTTTGTGAGGCTCACAACATTGGAGGAAGCTATGAAGAAGCACAAAATTTCCATGTCGAAGTCTTCTTCCTTGGGAAAAGGCCAAGCCCTTGCAACAAGAGGTTTGTCCTCCACCCATGATAGTTGGATTCTTGATTCTGGTGCCTCACATCACATGACTCATGATGTGGATCTTCTTGATTATCTCTCTAATAGTCATACTACTCACATTACAGTTGGAGACTCTTCTTAGATTCTTGTTTTAGGGACAAGCTTAGTTTAGATGTAGGATGGTTTCATTGATGATGTTCTTCTTGTTCCTTACATTTCACAAAATTATCTGCTCTCCATTTGTCAGATTTATTAGCACGGTGATGGAAGGCTTATTGAGTTCTCTCCCAGTGATGTGATTATTTGAGATTTGGAGAATCTTGAGAAGGTTGTTGCTACTAGAGTAGTTGATCATGGATCCCACTTGTATAAGTTTGATGGATTTGATCCTTCATCAAGATCATCCTTTATTGCTCATGCAGATTCTATGAGCAAGTTGTGGCATGAGTGGTTTGGGCAGCTGAATCATAGATATCTCCAGCAGATGAGCAAACAAAAGTTGGTGATTGGCCTACCTCATATCTCTTGTTCTAATGGGGTTTGCCTAGGTTGCATACTTGGGAAACATCATCAAGATCCATTTCCAAAAGGTATGGCTACATGTGCTTTAGCACCCCTTGAGTTGGTGCATAGTGATCTCATATCATTCCCCACTCCTTCATTTTTAGGGGCCCAGTATGTACTCACCTTCATTGATGACTTCTCTCGCCACACTTGGGTGTATTTTTTGAACTACATGGATGAGGTTCTTCTCATCTTCATGACAATCCTTGCATTTTTGGAGAAGCAGTCTGGGCATTCCATTTACAAGATTCACACAGATAACAGGAGGGAGTATGTCAATAGGGAATTTTAGGATTTTTTCAATTCTTGAGGTATTCATCATCAACACATAGTGGCATAGAATCTGTAGCATAATGGTGTCACTAAGTAGAAGAAAAAAACATTACGAGAGATGGCCAATTGCATGATCTAATCTAGGTCCATGGTTCCAGCATTTTAGGCAGAGGTTGTCAATTGTTCCAACTACATTCAGAACTTTATGCCTCACAAGGTAGTGTGGAATATGACTCTCAAGGAGGCTTGGTTTCATGTCAAGCCTAAGGTCTCCTACTTTAGAGTATTTGGCAGTGATGCATGGACATTCATTCCATCAGGGAGGCACAAAGAAATGGAGAAGAGTCAATGGTTCATCTTTGTTGGCTATTGTGAGGATGTGAAGGGATATTAGTTGTTTGATCCCATCACTAAAGAGGTAAATTTTCATCATGATGTTCAATTTGATGAGTCTTTCATTTTTAAAGATTCTCCATCATAGGCCTCTACCTCTCTTCGTCATAGTTCTTCTTCAGAGGATGTTTTGTTTCCTATTGATGATGATGATGATGATGCTGTTGTTGTTGTTGATGCTCCTAATGATGATGGTATTGATCGTGTTGTTGACATAACTCCATCTTCTCATAAGCCTGTACCCACATAGCCTCTTTGGGCTCACACTATTCTTAAGGAGGTTGGTTCACATGTAGGTGATCCCAGCACTTCTCACCACACTCATTCTTAGACTTCAGGTATCAGTCTTTTGATTTATGTAGTTTCTACTGATCCTCATAATTTTTCATATGCTTCAGGTGTTCCAAAGTGGGACAGTGCTATGACTGAGGAGTATTCTTCTTTGATGAAGAATCACACTTGGGATCTTTTTCCTCTTCCTAAGGGAAGAAAGTTGGCTCAGTGCAAGTGGGTGTATCGTACCAAGTTTGCAGTTGATGGTTCTATTGACAAGTACAAGGCTCGTCTTGTCATTAAGGTTTTTTCTTAAGTTGAGGGAATCAACTATTTAGAGACCTTTGCTCTTATTACCTAGATGGATTCCATTTTTCTTGTACTTTCTATTGCTACATCTCAGGGTTGGTAAGTGTATAAGATGGATGTGAAGAGTGCCTTTTTGCATGGTGATCTTTAGGAGGATATCTATATGGAGTAGGCATCAGGTTTTGTGCAGGACCCTTCACTTGTTTTTAGGCTTCAAAATTCATTGTATGGTCTGAAATAATCCCCTCGAGCTTGGTATGAGAAGATGGATAGTTTTTGCTTGCCTCTGGATTCACTAGATGTCACTCTGACCCTACAGTTTATATTCAGAGGCATAGGGGGATCTTCTCATTCTTGTTCTCTATGTGGATGACTTGATTCTCACTGGGAATTCTCATTCCACGATTTAGGATACTCAGAGAGCTTTGACAAAGTAGTTTGATATGACAAACCTCCATCTTTTGCATTTCTTCTTTGGTCTTTAGATTCATCAGTCTTCTGCAGGTATTTTTATTTTCTAGCAAAATTATGCTCTTGATCTGCTTCAAAGATTTCAGATGGTTGATTGCAAGCCAACCCCCACTCCTTTTCAGGTAGGTGTTGTGTTGTCTTCCAGTTTCAATACTCCATCAGTAGATGCTACCTTGTATCGGTAGTTGGTTGGTAGCCTTTTGTACTTGACACACAGTCATCCTGATATTTCCTTTGTAGTTGGTCTTGTCTCTTGTTTCTCTCACAATCCTCATAATAGTCATTGGAAGGTAGCCAAATGCATCTTGCAGTACATTAAGGGCACTACACATTTTGACATTCATTACACATCAAGTGCTACTCAGATTGTGGGCTTCACTAACTTAGATTGGGTTGGTGATGTTGATGATCAGAAGTCCACTTCTAGCTTTGTCTTTTGTCTTGGTTTTGTTCTAATTGCATGGTCTTGCAAGAAGAAAACTAATATTGCATTATCATCGATTAAGGCTGAGTATCGAGGTGTTGTTTTGGCTGGTTAGGAGGTTTTGTGGCTTCAATAGTTGATGGCTAAGTTTGACTTTCTTTCTGATCATCCCACCACTCTTTGGTGTGATAATCAGAGTGCCATACATATTTCTCACAACCTAGTGGAGCATCAGTGCATGAAGGATATTAAGATTCACATGCACTTCATTCAGTAGTTCATTCAAGAGGGTGTTCTGAGTTTGGAGTATTTGCCTATGGAGCAACAAGTTGCAGACATCTTCGTTAAGCCTTTTGCATCTCCTTACTATCTTTTATTGTGATTGATTCTTGGGGTGAAGGAATTTGTCTTTGGGTGGTCTTGATGAGTCCTCCTTCCTTCTTTCCTTCTTTTCTATTTTTCTCTCTTTTGGAGAGGGGTTTTTCCCCACATGGTTTTTCTCCTTTTTTCTAGTTGTGAGAGATTTTTGTTTGCATTGAAAATGGGTATCTAACATAATTGTGTAGCTAGGAACCATATTGCATTTTTTGCATCTCTTCATTTTTAGTTTCCCTAAGTTGCACTTAAGGGGGGTGTTAGCATGAATATTTTCTCTCTTAAGTTCACTTAGGTTAATCATGCATTTACAAGTAGTTTCATAGTTTTTTCACATGCTAGGAAGTTTCTTACCTATCCTCATATTTCATGCATTTTTAAGGCACTTGGACATTATGTATTTTCATTTGGCATCTCAATACATTCTTTCATCTCTAGTGAAATAGTTTCTTTTGTTAATTCTCTCTCGTGAAGGTTTCTTTTGGTGTGTAGTTGCTCCTGGGTGCTCCAACAGATTCAAACTAATTACTTGATAAGGTTCCAAAATAAGAAAATGAGTCATATGTAAATCATAGGCTGACTAGGTCAAGAGTTGATACCAATGATTATGTGAATGAAAACAACCCTTTATCAATGTATCAATTCATCAATGCATCATTATAAAGGAAAATTTCATGACGATTCCAAATAGTGTATACATAATTTCATGAATATAATAAATGCATAAAATATATATATAGGTATATAATATTATACATCTATAAAATAAGCATATATGTTAAAGAAATAACCATATAGACATATAATTCATTTATATGAAAAACAAAAATATATGTGCAATAAAGCCATATAGGAATACAAAATTATATTTATACATAAAAAATATATACACAACATAGCCATATAAGCATTAAAGAAATTTCACAACATAGACAATATTATGAACTACCAGGAAAGAGTCAACAACCCTTTGTTTGTCAAAGAAGTGGAGAAGTAACTCATGGTTATTGCTTTATAACATGTTGAGTAGATATTTTCCCTAAATATTTTTGGATCTTCACCTACTAATACAATCACACAATATATGTATTCATAGAGAAAAGATAAAATAGATAATGATATAATTTAATAGTCTTTTATCATAGTATAATAATCTACTTCAATCATTTGTACTTGTCTTCATCCAATTGAATGGTTGTTGCCTAAAATAATGACAAGTGTGAAGGAAAATATCAAACTAATGATGAATACCATTTAAATTTACACAATATGTTGTGGGATAAAATAAAAAATAAAAAATGAAATTTAAATTAATATACTATTGAAGGCATTGAAGATATAACTTCTACAATGATGCCTACCTTCACTATGCTATGAATATGAGGAGTATTCTAAACTAAGCCTATCAATTGAAAATAGATATATATTATTTCATTAAAAATACCTTATATTATGTACATACATAATGATTAACAATAGTAAAACTTATCTCAATAAAATTTGGAGTATAACCACTACCACCAATAGGTTGTAATCTTGAAGGTCCATCATCTACTTGTTCACCATCAAATATGAATTTTAAGATGAACTTTCATAAAAGGGATAAAGGATTATATGTATTATACTTACTATTCTATTATAAATGACATTTCTATGGACTCCACATGACCACATAATTAGGACCTGAAGGGATCACAAAAGAAGGATGAATACTCTAATCTTAGAGTTTCATTACATATAACTTATTACATTAATTTTATTCATAGTCTACATTAATATAGTTACTTTTAAATTTCAAAAGGAAATATAATGAATTGTAGAATCTTATTAAATTTAGCTAATATGGATTCATCATGAAATTATCCTTTATAATGATGTAAATTAATGAATTGATACATTGATAAAAATTGATAAGCATCCTCTCTAGTTTGTGTATTTTGAGTATCCTTATTCCTACAATCATAGACATATCAATAGTATTTAAAAAGGTGAGGTAGCAATCAATACATAGGATCCTCATTCTCATCACCCTATGAAAAAAGTCTACTATGCTATAATAAGGTTTGTGTGAGGGAATTGATAGACTCTAAAGTATCTACCTCAATAAGGGAAAGCGGCCCATAGTGGGTAGGGGTCCAATGGTGGGTATAAAAGTAAGCCTAAGTGGGCCCTATAGTAGGTAGACATAATATCCAATAAACTTACACTTAATATTCAATTGCAAAACACTTTTATCCATAAAGTACACAAACTGACAAATCATGTGATGCCACATCAACGCACCAAGAATACATGACTTAGTGGCCTACTATCGGTCTCACCTTTTTTGGGGGCCTCTTTGGATACCTTGGAAAAAAGCATGTTGATGTGGGCATCATATTTGATGAATGATGATGTGGTCTTGAAACTAATTTTTATCAGCAGGGGACTTGCCAAATAAGCTATTGTACAAATTTGGGAGTGATTTGAAATTTTCACATAGGACTTTGAGAAGCCCAAAGTTAGGGTGGCCTGTGCTATAGGCCCCTCTCCCTTAGTAGTCTTCATAGTATAAAAAATTATTGCATGCTAAATGTTTAACTTGGCTAGGGTCTCAGTGCATCATTATAAATATGATGTTCCCCTCCCTATCCTAGAAAATAACCTAAAACTCACACATACCAAAATAGTTTAGAATATCATGAAGGATGAACTCATAATAGATTTTTATCAAGAAATATAATGGTATCTCCTTATTATTACATGATTTATCATAAAAGACCTTCCACCAACTATCACAAAATTATCCCTCATTCCTTAGTATTGGCACCAATGAATAGATAATTTCTTGCAATTTTCATTCATGGGTGTGTTTGTTCTTCGATGCATAAACAATGCACACAAATTAAATTTTAAAATATTCATCTCTTTCACTTATTTGTATCATAATTAAATTATAGAAAAAAATTGCCATGCATTCTCCTCGTGCATGATTGGATCATATGCTTATTTGTGTACTAACAAAATCCATATGCAAAATAATAGATAACAAAGATGTGGCTAGGGATCTCTTATAAGAAATAGTTAAATTCATAATTTTTTTATGTATTAACAAATGGTTGGAGTTAAATTTTAGTGGTTTCATTTTGATCTAATATGTTTCCTTGTGTTTTGTTATGATGAAAATGAATGTTTATAAGAGGTTCAAGAGGGTTAGGTTGCACGTGTATAATTTATCTTCTGAAAAGGCTTGGTGATTTAGGGTTTAAGAATGTTGAAAGATTTTCAATTTCGTAAATAAAAAAATTTAAATCAAAATAATTGCAAAAATATATTAATTTAAATTAAACTGCTAAAAAAATAGAAATCTAACGTCCTTGACCTCATGGACGTGATGACATCTTGTTGGGTTAAATCCACTTGAACAATTTGTAAATGTGCTCACACTATTCCTCTATTGTGTTTATGCATTAGAGGAAAATGGGGTGAAGTTGAAATGATATCAGCCTATAATTTATTTTATTTTATCAAATTAAAACATAAATGTGCTATAACATTTGGTAGTGATTGGCCTAAGCTTGACCACTATTGAACTTAAATTTGCACAAATTATAGTGCACTCACATTTTTTCTTTTGATAGATTAAGGTAGGAACCAATAAATGAAACCAAAGAAAATCATTTCATTTTTCATTATTCTATTTAGACTTCAACTTATTTACTGGTCAAACAATCAGTATCAAAATGTACTTATAATTAATAATACATTTATTATAGAAAACTGATCTTGGACTATTTCAGTCAACAAAATGTTCAAAAATAATAAATGTTTGTAACGTGTAACTTTTACACATTACAGTCCTCGAAGAAAAGGCAAATTTTTCGCTTCCAATTCCACTTGAAAGCTACTGGGTAGTCTACGCTGTGTCCCACACGGAAGAAATCGTCAATAATGCATTCCCTTCGGTACGCTAACGAAATTTCTCAGACCATTCAAAAAGTCGGACTAATTGCAGAATTTGTTCCGATTCCAACTATAAGAATTATCCAAAGCCTGCGCAAGCCACATAGAATTTGTAGTCTTTGTCTGGGCCTTCAAGTCATATTTGGTCTGTAACAAAGCACTGAAAATACAAAATGTATTATTATCAGTGCAAGCATCGGCCTAAATTCATGGGCATTCGTCTAGGCTTTCCTGAGGAGAGGTTCCGGCGGAGGCTGTGCAAAGGCCTGTTATTTTTCATCGCAGTCGTGTTGTTCGTTATCCTGGTTATATACTTAACCCTTCGTCCGCAGAAGCCACGGTTCTCTGTGCAGGAGGCTGTTATCCGCCAGTGGAACGTCACAGACGACGACACGCTCACCTCCACCTTGCAGTTCACCATCGTCTCCCACAACCCAAATGACAAGATCGGCATCTACTATGACCGGATCAGCGCCTACGCCACTTACCTGACTCTGCAGATCACTCCCTACAGCGAGTTAACAACGTTTTACCAGGGGCACAACGATGTCAACCTTATCAACCCTGTTCTCAACGGGATCGGCGTTCCGCTGGCTCGGATTGTTGCAGATCATTTGAGAGAGGAGCGTCAGAATGGGATTCTTAGTGTCAATCTGAGGATCGGGGGAAGGATCCGGTGGAAGGTGGGGACGTGGACTTCTGGACATTACCATCTCAATGTTAATTGTTTTGCTGTTTTGGGGTTGAGCAACTGCTGCAATGGCAATCCAGTTCCTCTGCAGCAGGGCACCAGGTGTGATGTGGGCGTCTGAGTTCCAAGTTAGAAGAATTAAAGCCAAATATACTGAGAACACAAGTAGTTTAGTTGCTTTGTATATGGTATAATAGAAGAGTTTAGTTTGATGGTCCGGGCTTTTCTTGTAGAAGAGCTTAATAGTTAGATGGTCTATGCTTTTTTGTTTAAATGATAAAATTTAGATCTATGTATTTCTAATAATATAATTTGGTCATTTAAGTTATTTTATTTTGTATATGAAAGTTTTCCATTTGACTATTATATTGGTTGTATATCAAAAAATAGTTTATTTAAGTTTATTTTATGTTTAAAAATTGTTTTAACTTGATTATATTTATGTCTATCTTTCTTAATAATTATAGGAGAATTGTATTTCAAATTTAATTCAATAAAATATAACTTAAATGATATAAAATGTTATTGTCATATCATAAAGCAATCAATTGTATAAACTATTAGTGAATAAATAACAATAAATCATGTAAATATTTAAAGAATAATTTTATTATTTATAAATGTTTTGATTAAATTAAAGACATGAAGTGTTTGTATCCTTACAAAGTAGTCATGAAGGTCAAGTAGGCGAGCTCGTAAGACATGATACATTGGAAAAGAAAAAGGAAACAACTAAAACATAGACCAATAAAAAGAATGAAAATAAAAATAAAAGAAGAGAACAACCAAAAACTAGAACTACTATTGATTGCACAACAACTTGAATCCATTGATTACCTATAATACTTTTGCCAAGAATTGCATTTTCTTTCGAATGATAGAAGTTTCTTCTACATGTGATCACCCTTCTAGGTATGGGGCATAGTTCAACAATCCACTTTTTTGCCCTTCTTTTTTGAAATAGAAGCTTCCTAACAATCCTCCCTAGCCCTCTTGTCATGGCAATTAAACAAAATCCTTCTAGAACATTTAAATGGCGACCACGATTATTTTCACCGTTTCCTTACTGTAATCAACGATCTACTCTAAGCACTTTAGAATTTTTTCTTGTTACTATAGATAGTAACCACATCTTACTACAATTCTTCCCTCTCCTTCGAAGTCTCAAACGCTTATTTAAGCTCTTCAACATTGAATCTAGTATTGGCCCACTTCTCAAAAGACATAGCAAGAGAAGTTAAGAGATTTCAATGACCCTCGTCGTCAATTTCTCTTAGCCAGACCTCTTTATGGTTGAGCACCTTCATTTTTAGATTCTAAATCTTATCTTTTTTCGTAATTAATTGAGCGAGTAGTCATTACAAAATATCATTTTTGATGTTTTTTGCTTCATTCAAATAATTAATTTTCAATGTCAAATGGGCACAACTAGCATAGACAACAACTTCCATCTGCGAGTCTTCAAGCACATTGTCTAGGTTAAAACAAAGGGTAGGGGAATTCAGAGGGACGGTAGGGTCGGTAGGTAGAGAAGACTTAGAAGCCGCAAGATGGTCTTCATGAGTAAGAGAA
>VDFB02086081.1:139614750-139710528 GCA_007258455.2 Sequoia sempervirens
AGAGATAGCAAATAGAATCTTCTTTGGACTACTGGAAGGTGACCTTACTATTTTGTAGCTCTGTGAGGCAAAAAAATTCTCACTCTGCTTATTAGATGGCCTTCCTCTCCTCCTTGGTGGTGAAAATACTAATATCGGTCTAACACTAGGTGGTGTAGGCTGTACTCTCTTGGAAAGAGGTACTCTTTTTGTTGCTTTGCCTTGTCTTCTGGGTGGTGATAGTTGCAAAAATTTGAATTCTCTAGAACTTCTTGTTTAAACTCTTCTCATAAGTTGTAACAACACTAGTTTTGAAGTTCTTTCACTTTACAGAGTTGCCAAGTACATGCAAAAATAACTTTTGTAAAGTCTGAAACCTTTTGGTTGCATACCAAACCAACAAAATTGTGGAGAATGTGTCCCACCGGGCATGCCAAAATTGTTATCTTCTAGAAATGCACCCTATGCAAAGTTATGAAACTAAGTTTTCTGAAGAAACATGGGATCATTTCAAGGTTGTGGGTCACATAAAGTTGGAATGAACCTTTGGATAAGGTCAACTTCCTATCTAGTAATATCACCTAAACTATTAACTTGATGGGAAAAGGGTAAGGATATGATTGCATAAAATGGAGAATACTGAAATTATGAAATAAACTGGGTGATACACCAAATTGATAAGAGCTATGAGACAGTCATATTGCACTTGAATATTGATGATGGATATGAAATTGCACAACAAGTTTATATAGGTTATGCATAAGTATTTCACAAACACCTGTTTGACTTGAACACAATTTAAAGAAGGAAAACAAAAATTTCACAAATTAAAAGTTCATGTGCAATTATGTAAACACAATTTGTAACCTGCATAACACTACTTTTGCAAAGAAAGGCATGCAAACATGAGACAAAGCTATAAGGAAATTTAAAAAAATCACAAAGTAGCTTGATCAATCACCTAAAAATATACAATATTTTGTAAGAACAAGAAGGAAAATTGAACCATCAATGGTAACCAAGGTAAATTATATATATCATGCTCCAAATGAGTTACAAAATTTGCAAAGGTATGACAAAGGACTTCCAAAGTCACAAATTCTCTATCTACATATGAAGAACTAACTAGAAAAGAGTTACAAATGAGAATATATCCAACACTAAAGTTGCTCTACAAAATAAGGCTCTAGAAAGCCTTGGGTCAAATGCAACAATAAGGCCTAAAATCTAGCCTTCAAATCAACTCAAAAAGAGCTCATGTTGGATGAAAAAGTCATGCAAGACTTAATCCAACCATAACTATTCCTAAAAGTGCTCTAAAAAGGCACATATTCTCTCAACAAAGAGATGAATCACTCTATCTTTTCTCCACATGTTCCCAAACTAAAAATAACCTCCTCTTGTTTGTGGCATGCCATCAATACAAGAATATCTCTATTCCTCCTTATGACTTGATCATAATGCACATGTTCCTATTTTAACTCAATTCAAAGTTCATATCCCTTGCTAGAACTTAATTGTGATACATTTGGAAAGCTCACTACCTCTTTTTGCATTAAAAGAATACTAAGTCAATAAGATTTATAATGTATCTAAGGACTTAACATTTAAAATATGAAGATTATGCAAGTAATAAATAAATGACAAAAATTCCATTCCATCAGCATCTGTAAATAGGGTACCAAACCCTAAATGACACAAGCAAAAAAAAAAGAAAAATATTTTCATTTATCGTTTAGAAGCTTCAAGAAGAAGCTGAGCCGCCAACGAGGGTTTGAAGAGTAGGTTCACGGAAATTTTTTGCAGATTTAGAGGCATTTTCTAGAAGAATTCTTGCAAAAAACATAGTAAGTTTGATCTTGCACAAATCTAGCTTTATTCTTCAGCATTTTGAAGCATCTTTGGCCTTTCAAGTTGTGGCCTCTACAAATTTCTTACTTGTTTTGTGTTTCTATTGTTTTTCTCTTGATCTGACCACACCATCATAAGGATTTTTTGGTGATTCTATGGCACATAGAGGCATCATTTTTCTTCCTTCTGCTTCATAGGCCATCCATGGCTACAGCTTCTAGTATATCTTATTGATGCTTTTATGTGTTTTTCTTCCTCTATGATTTCTATTTCCTTTCGGGGTCTTCTGAAAAGAATATATGACCCATTTCATCAAAACTAGGTCGAGGGTTTCAAGATGGCTCTTAAAGCGAACTTCATGAAGAGGATTTTCCTTTGTTCATAGAAACATTTTTCTATAAAATACTGACAAAGAACTCTCAAGTAACCTAACACTGAGATTATTCTGTTGGTTCATTTTCCTCTACTAATTTTGCTATATATTTGTGACTTCAAAAGGTTATTCAAACCCAAGAGCCATGGCTTGTTTCATGTCTTTGTGTTACCATTATATAGAGGCTCTCTGTAACTTGTGGCCACGGCTATTATGGATGCATTTATGAGAATTTGAAGAAATTTTGTCCCTATTTGGCTAGACCTTTTGCTCAAATATTTGTTTTGGGTTTGATTTATAGTTGACCCATGGTTTCTCCATTTTGATAACTAGGACTGAATCTATGAGAAAAATACAAATGATGAATATATATATTGTTTTCTCCTGTGCATTCTACATGGTCATATCTCTTGTATTCTACCATGGCCCTGCTCATATTTTCCATAGAAAAAATGAAAGCTTACACAAAACATAAATCCTTCATTTGAAAAGGACAAGGGATTTTTGAAATTCTAGGTTTCTTTAGATTTGTATGTTTCAAACTTATATAGATTCAATCATTGAAATGAAACATACTCACCTTCTAACTTTTCCTGTACTTCTTCGCTATCTTTTATGAGATTTCTTCATACAAATTCCTGAAACCCCTATTCCTCTTCTGGGTATTCTTCTCATGAATTTCCTGTGCATTTTTTCCTTTTATGTAGACTCTTACTACAAAATACAAAGGTTTCCTCCAAGTTTTATTCCATTGAGGGTTTGGACACAAAACTATAGCTCTTATAGTAACACCTAATTTCCTTTATGATTTTAAGTAAAACCCAGGATGGGTCTCTTCTTTTCACATTCTATAGATTTCATTATGTTGTGTTGTGCCCTTACACTTTGCTGCAAGTGTCTTTGAATCTCAAGATATTAATGCAACCTTCTTAGTACCTCCCTTTTAAACAATTATGTATTTTTTGGTACCATTTGTTAGAGTTCATAACACTATATCATTTATCCCTTCTAAACAGAAAATCAATGGTATGATCAGTAGATGTTGTTCTTTATTTCATACTCTAATCTATACACACAACTTGTAGAAGTAGGTACCATGAGAAGAACCAAAAAATTTAGAGCTCAATAAAAATAAATGCATTTTCTGGCCCATTTATCTATGATTAGAATGCTATAGGGGTAAGATGTAACAACTCAGCTTTGTGGTTCTCTCTTATAATTTGATATGCATCTACTAGTTCCTTTTCAAGCTACTGGTGAAACATGCTATTTTCATTTTTTCTATGAAAGAAGGTCATTTGAATAACTAAAGAATGTATCTACCTTTTGTATTCAGAATAACATTCATGATTATTCCTTCAAAGACTCCTTTGATGATACATTCATGACACTAAAATTGTAAGAAGCTTTGCACTTGATATTGAATGCGATTTCATTAAGACATACGAGGCTACTCTCTATAGCTTATGATAGCTCCTGTTATCATCATAGATTATGCATTCATTTCCCAACATAATCATATAAGATATACTCATCTTGAATCAAAACATATTTTGTTTTCTTACTCCAAAAATAAGAATGTTGCTCTCATTGTCTTGCTGATTATCATTGGCATTTATCTGTTTACTGACAGAGAAAACATCTTAATCCTCATCCATTTATACCATAATAGTGTTATGATGGAGATTTAATCTTGTTCAGTGTACTATATATTACTTGCAACTTTTGAAGAATTCCTATCATTTTGTGAATACAAATGTTTACTTAATAGCTGTACCATTCTAATAGCCATTCTAAGTTTTCATTGTTTAGAAAATCTGCACCTTTCATCACTTCCAATGATGACTATTTTCTCTATGAGCTCTTAATGGCTCTGTCCTTAACATATGGCTTGCAATATGTAAGTCTTGCTTCTTAACTATAATGCAATTATGCTCACACAAATGGAAGATCATTATGCTTGTTTCTTGGTAAAAGATGTCAATATAATTTAGCATGTCGGGCTCAACCCTTGTGGGAGCCTCGTTTTAACCCACATGTTGAATTAAGACATGATTACACCTATAGTTGCACATGAAGAAAACGATTTAGAAATAAAATGCCTACATCAAGTGTGTATAATGTTATATTCTGGCTTTTATGGACACTTAAGACAAAAATTACATTTGATGCACATAGGAATTAACATATGTATGTCTGGGTAGATGTACATGTTCAGAATGTAACCTTTAATTTCTTAGAACCTAATGTTCTAACCCATTTATTTACCCAATGCAGGAAATCAAACACCAGGCACTTAGGTGTTAAGGAGCTATACGGAGCAAGGCAAGGCAATCAGGAGCAGATTCATTTACAATACCATTCATTCAAGTAATGAATGGTTACCTTCTTTACATGTACATTTTCTTTTCGGCATTTACTCATTCATATATACTTTAATTTTTATTTGTATCAAATGAATAAGTCAGTCTCACAGCTTGCTATGTGGGACACATGTATCTAATTACATTCAATAAAGATTACATTTTCAAAAAGATTGTAAAATATTTTATGTTTCATTCACTTGTATGAATGTAGTAATTTTTCATTCTTGTAATCTTGTAAAGTTGTTTCATTTTATATAATTGAATGTAACATAGAAGGTTTAATAAAATGTACCATTCATTTTGAAACATAGATGGCTCTTCTTGATTGAGCCTGTAGGTGAAAATCTAGTAACAAGTAGAAAAATAAAGGACCAAAGCATAGAAACCTATCGGTCCAATGAAGAACAACATGAAAAGAGTAAAGGGCGCAACATACAAGGAGTCAAAATGAAGAATGTGATAATAGAGATAATATAGATTGCAATTAAAGAGTTGTGCAGGATTCATGGGATAGTTTTGATGGATACTTGACTATGGAGAGTGACAGATATGAATGGGGAGTTTTCAATAAGAAAAAGCTCCATGAGTGAAAGAAATAGGCCTATTTAGTAAACGGTGTGTTGTTTAGAACATAAAATGTTGATGGAGTTGAGAGAAAAGAGGTTGCGTGTGGTAGTAGAAATGTTGCAAAAGAAAACTACAATGATATATGTAAAAGGAGTCAAGTATAGGAGATGGTGGCATAGATCTATGAGTGAAGGTGCTTGAAAGTGCACAAGTAGAATGAAAGCATGAAGGTAGAATGTGAAGAGCCTGATTGGAAATGGGAGTTGATGAAAGGAGAAGTAGCATCACAGGTGAAATAGACTAGAAAGATTTTTGACAAAGGAAAGGTAGACGAGAGAGATGGTGTGAAGAAAATGAAGAGTCAGTATGACGGAGAGATGAAGGGAGGCAACAAAATTGTGTGATTGTAATCTTTATGTTTCATGAAATCATAAATAAATTTATTGATATATTTTTTAATTTTGGTTATTTTGTTGGCAATTGTAAATTGATTAAGATAAACACAATTACTTTTTGATTTTGGGAATTAATCATCATGGAGTTTGTGTCATCTAATTTTTTTTAGGTTGAGTGAGGTTCGTCTTCATCGTGTTCCTAGCCCAAAGTGGTGTGTATGCTAATAACGAGTGGAGATTCATCTAATCAAGTGAAAGTTAATGAAACATGTGGGTAATTAATTATCAAAGATAATGGATGCCCCTCTCATGCCTTGAGTGCTTGTGAAAACTAAGGATATATGGGAAGACATGCTATCTTGAGGATGTTGGGTCTTGTAAGGTCAATTTCCCTCATTTTTATGATAGAGGTATGATATTCCACATGTATCCATACTAATGATCACTGTGATGACACTCCTTAACTAGATCTCTAATATCTTTCCCTTGATTGGTTTTGAGTAGCATCTAAAAGAAGTCGTAATTCATTGTTTATGATTGGCCTTGAGTCTATTTCATTATTATATTTTGTGTATTGTCTATATCTTATGTGAGTGTATACCCTTCTAATAATTTTTCTTGTGTGTGTGTGACTGGGCCTTGTGACTATCTTCTAGCATGGTGGGGTCAACCTTAAGACATAGAAAAAAAGGCTCTCCATCAATAGGGTATCAATCATGAACCTAATTTTCATTAGGTGTGTGTTTCATTCAATTATGATGGCCAAAATGTATAAATAACAATCAGATACTAATCCAAACTATTATAGTAACTATGGGGGGAGTTTTCAGAGCTTGAAATGATGTGTACCTTGTGGAAAACTTGTTTTTAGGCCACAGAGGACTCATTTGACTTTAGTGGCCAATGGGTCCCTATTAGGGTTCTAGAAACTAAGATTTGGGTTATTTTCCTTGAAGTTTGTACTCTTAGATCCTTAGTTATTAGCTCTCGAAAACCTGTAAAAAATTATGTAGCCTTGATTCTCTGTTCTTGCACTATGAATGACAACTTTGCAACTTGACAATTTTGACAAATTTCCTTCCAATTTCTTCTCCACTTGATCTTTGATCTATGATCCTCTAAACTCACATTCAAGAGAACAAAAAATTGTCAAGTTTTAGTAAATAGGGGTTTTCCTAATTCAAACCCCTTTTAGGTAATTAAACTACGTGATGAAATAATGTAATTGAAGCATGAAATAATGAAATTTTGATACCTTGGAAGTTGTCTTGGAGTGTAAATATGAAAACTAACTTGTGGTGGCCATGAAGAATGTAGATCTTGATCCCAAATAAGATGTGAAACAATGTTTGCAAGTAGATCTTCAAGGCTACATCAACTATCTTAGCTCAACAACATGATTTAATGCACTATGCCTTAGACATTATAGAATGATATTGAATTGCTGCAATAAGGTCTTCATAATCTACCTTAGAATGCCTTTTAAATGCTCTTGAAGTGCTCTATAATGCTCTCATAAAGTTGCTAGGATTTCTTGTAAACTTTCTAGGACAAACAATGTGAATTAACCCCTTCTTTATACTAGATCTAAGGATTAACCTCAAAATTCAAGCAATTCAAGCCAACACCAGATCTAGAATGGAAAATCATTAGAATCTTGCTAAAATTAAATTAAAAAATGGGTATCCTACTCAAGGAGAACCTATTCGCCATTAAAGGCGAATGGGTCTTGGCACAAGTTTCTAGGATCTTACTTCAGGAGGGCGAAAAAACATCAAAAACCCATGTCAAATATGCATAGAAAGGGGGGTCCTATGAGAAGAGGACCCATTTGCCACTAAAGGAAAAGGTCCTAGCACCATCTTCTAAGACCTTAATTTTTCAAAATTAATGTTATGCAATTTGAATATTGAGTGTCGGGATGGAGCCTCAGAAGATGTCACAAATAAGGCTTAAATTTGAATTAACAGGGCTAATTAAGCTCGATTAACAATGATTAATTAATGAGACCCTAGATAAGTGTGAATTTTTGTTACAACACTTTACAACACCTAAAATCATGTACAAATTAAGTATACTTTATTAAAAAGGTCCCAAGATTAATGTGAATGTGTACAACACATTACAACACTAAACCTAGGCAAGATAAGGTTAATTCAATGACAATTATTGCCAAATTAAGTAAGGAAAAGGGATTTTTTTCTGTTAGAATCTTGCCAAAATTAAATTAAAAAATGGGTATCCTACTCAGGAGGACCCATTCACCACTAAAGGTGAATGGATCCTGGCACCATTTTCTAGACCTTAATTTTTCCAAATTTAATGTTATGCAATTTGAATATTGAGTGTTGGATGGAGCCTCAGAATATGTCATGAATAAGGCTTAAATTTGAATTAAAGGGGCTAATTAAGCTCAATTAACGATGATTAATTAATGAGACCCTAGATAAGTGTGAATGTCTATTACAACACTTTACAACACCTAAAATAAGGTACAAATTAAGTATACTTTACTAAAAAGGGCCAAAGATTAATGTGAATGTGTACAACACATTACAACACTAAACCTAGGCAATATAAAGTTAATTCAATGACAATTATTCCTAAATTAAGTAAGGAAAAGGGACATTTTTTCTGTTACTACATTTTCCCTACTTTAGTGAGAGTTTGTCCCCATGAAAAAATCACACTAAAGTACACATTCAAGACACATTAGTATGCAAAAATAAAAAAGATACATAGCCATACCCTATCAAAGGTTGATAAAAACAAATAAAAACAAAGGATCAAGCACAACCATTACAACACAATGTGGAATGGGGTTGTTTGTTTGTAACATGCACTGCTCACTCTGGGGTAGTTGAATCTCAGTCTGTCCACTAGTTCAGTTGTCCCAAATATGCATGCTCACTTTGGGGTAGTGGAACCTCAATCTGTCCACTAGGTGAGTTGTCCTAATGAGGTGGCAAATAAGAGAATCATATTAGCCTCTCATACCATACCAAAGTTATCCTCCTAATACTTTTGATAAGGCACCATAATGCAATGCTTTTTGTAAATGCTTTTGAATGTAAGTTTTTACTAAAGGGGATTTTGATTTGTTCATGTAAGGTCTTCTTCTTAGGGAGAATTGTGCCTAATGTATCCAATAGAAATCAAGTCAAGGATATCAGATCACCACTTATGGGATGCCTCGTTCACATCATTGCACAAAAGGAGATCATATGCTTATAAATATCACACTCTTGGAGGACATCAAACCAAATGACACCATCAAGAAAAGGACATGTCACAAGAAAAAAGAAAAATCACACCATGAAATTTTCTAAAGGGTGTTATTAATGTATGCCCCAACTTTGAAGCAGTTGCTACACAATTATTGTGAGAAATTGCTTTAAAGTAGCCAATTTTTTTCCTAAGACATGAGAGCTTTCCTTGGAAAACCCTATGCCAAGTCATATGTTTTTGAAATAAAGTTGCATCATGAAATAGGAAGGAGGAGGTTGCCCCCAAAATGTAACAACTAAAGATAACTTAGTATGTCACATGCTAGCCAACTTAAGGCATGTCATCCACATCCCAAGCTTGCTCCAATATAAATGTGGAAGGTGGTCAACTAACCAACAGAGGAAACAACAAGTGATATATGAGGAAAAAGCTAAATATTGGTGTAAATCATCCATCTTTGTCACAAAGTGTCCCACTTTGGCGCAAAGTGTCCTACTACCTAACCCCTTGCCCCCAGTAAGTGCAGGACAAGAGTGAGCTAAGATGATTGATGAAAAAAATGAAAATCCGTATCAATTAGAGGAACTAGGTGCTATAACACAAGGAAGAGCATCACAATCCTTAATATATTGAATTTTATTACCCAAATACTTGCATTCATTAGTAGAATGACCATGAATTCTATGAACATGCACAAAATGAACTCTTGTAGTAAAATTTCTTTTGTGTTCTTTGAGGGAGAGATATCAAATGATCTTGGAGGAGTCTTGAAAAGATACCCTCTTGATCAATAGTAGGTGTTCCTTTTTTTTGTGCAAAGATATCTCTTGCTTAGTACAAGATTTCATACTTACACATGACTCTTTCTATTGCAAGAATTTTTACTCTCCTTTACAAGAGGGTGTATTATGTATCGAATTTGAATCATTAGTGTTTTGTGTGATGAGATTAATGTTAAGTGAGGATTTCATTGTTTCTTATATTTCTTTCAAAGGATAATAATCAAGACCACTAGTTTCTATCAATTTAGGATGCACTAATGTCAAAGTTGGCTTAGAAGAATCTTTTGTAAGAGTGTTGATATTAAGTGAAGGATTTTTTTATGCTTTTATTTCTATCAAAGGACAATAACCAAGACCACAAGTTATTTCTTACATGTTAGGTTCTATAGGGACACAAATATCTTCTTCTCTAGCACCACATCCTTTTCCACTATAAATAAGTTGTCTCATAAGTTAATAACCTTTTCCACAAAGATTTTCCATTTCTTTAGGATTTAGTGGTTGTTCATATTCAACTTCGTCAAATTTTTTTGTGTAATTTTCTTGATCTAAAGTTGTTGAGGTGGATGCTTTAAAATTTTGTGTTGAATTTTGTGTCAACATTAATACCGCTTTTTCTTTTCCCTTTGTAGAATTTTTTTATAATCTTGTATTCTCCCATGGATGTAGGTGTGAAATCTAAGGAACCCCAATCATCTTCCAATAACTTCATTGCTTCTTCAATATGATTTTATTTGTCTTTCTCTTGCATGGGTTCCACTTGTGTAGTTGGTGTCAATGTCTTCAAAGGATCTTGTTTGTCTCTCTCAACAATTTAACAACTTTCATGTTTAGGATCAGCCTCGAGTGTATGAACTTTGTTGTTGTAGATATACTTCATTTTATGATGAAGAGTAGAAGGTACTCCATTCATTCCATGAATCCATGATTTTCCTAAGAGGAGATTGTAAGAAATCGTTAGGCATAATGTGGACCAGAGTTTGTAGTGTTACTTTCCCAACATTAATAGGTAATGTGATGACTATGAGTGGTTGTTTCCCTAAATTGTCAAATCTATGAATAGATAAAGAATCGAGTTTAACATCACTTCTACTGATGTCAATAATTTCATAAAGGCTCACACTACACACATTTAGGGCTGAACCATTGTCAACAAGGGTTCATTTTATCCTGATTCGATTAACATAGACTATTATATTGAAAGCTTCATGTTTCCTCTGAATTTCTAAGGAAGGTAACTCACTCTGGTGAAAAATAATATCTAAGTTCATGTCATTCAATCCTTGAACTAACACTGCCACACTATTTGAACTATTGTTAGGAGGAATTGTGACTTATTGCAAGGACATTTAAAGCATGTTATGATATCTAGGTGATGTTTGAAGAAGTTCCCATAGGGATACCTTAGCGGGAGTATTATTAAGTTGTTCAACAAGATTATATTCCTTTCCATTGTTCATGGGTAAACGAGGAGCACTAGGCAATATATGGTTAGGTAAGGGTAATGAGATAGGAGTTTTTTTTTTCCCTATTGTTCCTTGTATTGTAGGTATGTGCAATAGTATTATAACTCGGCTATTGTGAAACATTATTCTTAGGTTGTTCGAGGATAAGGACGGGTTTGTTTTGAACTTGCAATTTTTTTGAGGGTGGATAAATGATAAGTTTAGGCTCAGGAGAGTGCTTCAATGGATATCTAATGTGCATAAACTCATAAGACTTATCCTCATTTTCATGATCTCTTAGTGAAGGGGATTCTAATTTCACTTCATCGTCTTCATCTAAGGAATTACTATTGTGAATGTTCTCATTTTCTTCCATCATGATATCTTCCCTAGTAAGAGAGTTTTTAGGAGAGATACGAACTAGATGTTCATGACATTCAAAGGTTATTTCATCTAAAATAACTTTGTCACAAGTAGGGGACTCCTCAATGGTTGGGTTTTCTTGTTTATCAATGATTTCATTCTCTTATTCGATGATGTTTTCTCTAGGGGAAGAGAGGCAACTAATATTTTCATGAATTTCATCGATTAGTGTAGTGTACAAAAATGCATACCCTTGCATTTTCACACTTGTTTGGGCCTGCCTAGCTTTATTTATCCTTATTTATGTCTTAATTGTTCTTGTTTTTCATCCACAAGCCTAATAAATTGTATCATTTTAAGGCTAATCCCAACAAACATCAAAGGAAAAATGATAATTTAATGATTTTGGTTGTGTGTCTAATTTTTGGTATTGGGACTAAGATGTCGCCTAGGGAATATTTGTCCTCTAAAGGTCTTGGGACCCTATTTTCAAATGTACCTTAGAAGGCACCCTTTTTGGAGTCTAAGGCTAGAGTTTTAAGCCTCAAGACTAAGATGCCACCTAGGGTGTCTTATTCCCCCTCAATTTTTTTTTGGGATTTAAAAATCCTAGTAGGATTTAGCATCCTTTAATTAATGAATTCATATGCCGGCATGGTGTGGTGTAATTTTGGGATATTGAGCATGGATAATTATAAATACAAGGTTATTTCATTCATTTCCATCCTACCAATTATTTGAGTATTCATCCTTATAGAAATTTTGAGCTCACAAGGGCATTCAAGAGAAATTCATCAAGTATTTGGAGCCATCATCAAGATTCATGCATCATGTCAAATATATTCTTGCATCAAGTGTGTTTTTGAGCTAACATTTGTGATGTAGGATTTTGATTCAAGCAAGAAATTCAAGTCAAGATCTATCAAGCATTCATTCAATTCAAGATCTACATTCTAGGTAGCCACTTCACACAAGTTTACAGATTTCATAACAAGGGTTTGGTGAGTTGCAACATAGCACTTTGTTCATTCATCATTTCCCTTCATTATTTCATTTCATTTCAAGGTTTAATTACCAACAAGGGGTTTGACTAGGGAAAACCCCAATTTACTAACAATCAACAAGGTTTTCCTCCCTTATGTGTTTGTGTTTGTAGATTTAAGTTGATGATCATTTGAAGTGAAAAGTTGCAAAGTTGTCATCTTCACAGAAAGTCACCTACAAGCCAGATCTGGAAGTTTCAAGACCTAAGATCTAAGAAGAAGGAAGTGTAGACATTGGACCTCAAGATCACATTCCGAAATTGCATAAATTCATATAAGGACTAAGAAGACATTATGGCATCTTAGTCCCCCTAGAGTTATTTTATAGAGATTCCTTCAGATCCAGTTTTGACATCTAAAGATTATATGTTTTCCTCAAAAAATAGTAGTGGGACTAAGAAGATAGTAAGGGTGTCTTAGTCCTCCTCTGCATATGTTGACAACATTTTTGCATTTCTAGAATTCTTATCACATTTCCAGACTTCCCAGATACATACATCCTAACTTGTTACATAATTTTGTCATTTGCACCCATTATTTGGCTTGCATTACTAGGTTTTGTGAATTGAATGTTATGTTGTCTTTTCCAAGATTTTAATTATTGGTGAACCCATCGAACACTAAGGAATCTTCCTAGGTCCCCTTTGTTGAGAATTGACTCACCTTTGTGTTGATAGTCAATCCAATTTTGGGATCCTAGGTTTTCTTGAATGAAACATCCCCTTATAAAGGAAAATCTAGGATTAGGGACCCCTTTCTTGTATTGTGAGTCCCTTTTCCCATTATCATTTTCCCATAGTTAAATTAGATTTTGTAACATAAAAGTATCTTCTTCAAAACTAGGAGAGATACTAGGAGAAGAAAAAAAGTGATTGTCATTATTGTCCATAATTTCTTTCCTTTGTCCCATAATGTCTTCCAGAATAGGATAGGTAGGGGAAGAAAAATAAAGAGGTTTTTCATAGATCTTAAAGATTCAATTATCAACCCATCGTCCTTGCTTACAATATGATTGTTATTATTCCTTACAATTGCATCCTCTTTCACTAAAAAAATTTCACAAGAAAGAGATGAATGGAGATTAGAGAAGGTGATGTTTACAAATGTGTCTATGATCTCATTCTCTTGTGCTATAATATCTTTCAATGTAGGAGAGTTTAATATAGAAGAGGAGCTTTCAACATTGTCATGATTCTCAATAAGTGCATCTTCTAACATTGAAATACCTTCATCACATGTAGGAGAGGTATTAGGAGAAGAGAAACTATGGTTATCATACTTTTCTATGTTGTAATCTTCTTCTATCACATCATTCCCACAAATATGAGAGATAACAGGGGGGTAGGTTTAAGGAAAGCGTCAATATTTTCACTCTCTTGCACTAAGAGACTCATAACTAGGAAATTTATTAAATGAACAACTAACATGCTTATTGACTAACTTTTTCTGTACAAACTTGCAAAAGATGAATACTAACATTTATGAAAATTAATCTGACATGGAATAAAATGATGAAATAATGTAATTGAAGCATGAAATAATAGAATGTTGATACCTTGGAAGTTGTCTTGGAATATAAATCTACAAACTAACGTATGTGATGGCCATGAAGAATGCAGATATTGATCTGAAATAAGATGTGAAATAATGCTTGTAAGTAGATCTTCAATGCTACATCAACTATCTTAACTCAACAACATGCTTGAATGCACTATGCCTTAGACATGATGAAATGATCTTGAATTGTTGTAATAAAATCTTCATAATCTACCTTAGAATGCCTTTGAAATGCTCTTGAAGTGCTCTATAATGCTCTCTCAAAGTTGCTAGGATGTCTTGTAAACTTGCTAGGAGAAACAATGTGAATTAACCCATTATTTATAGTAAATCTAAGGATTAACCCCGAAATTCAAATAATTCAAGACGAAACCAAATATAGAATGGAAAATCATTAGAATCCCACCAAAATTAAATTTAAAAATGGGTTTCCTACTCAAGGAGGACCCATTTTCCACTAAAGGTGAATGGATCCTGGCACAAGTTTCTAGGACCTTGTTTTCAGGAGGGTGAAAGAACATAAAAAACCCATGTCAAATTGCATAGAAAGTGAAGTCCTATGTGGAGAGGACCCATTCCTCACTAAAGGTGAATGGGTCCTGACACTATTTTCTAGGACCTTAATATTTCCAAATTTAATATTAGGTATGTGCAGGATCATGATGGGCCAAAAAGTGGCGATATGATGGGTATGTGTAGGGTATGTGGCTGATGACTTTTTTTTAACCCAAAGTTGATGAAATGAAAAGGGTTTTTAAAGGAGATTCTCAACTTTCAACCAATATAAATTATGCTTTACTTTGAATTTAATAAATAATTATTATTCATTTTCTATTTGAATTATGAAGAAAGTCTTGATTGATAGGCTGATTGAAAAACATCTATAACTTTCAAACAGTATGACATTTTTTTATCTGAAAGATGCATCACATTCTATGCTTCACATAATATAGGATTAAAACAAGAAAAAATGAGTTTCATGAAGTTTTGACCAAGTTAAGGTGGTTAGACATACGAGTTTTTATATTTTTCAAAAGTTGTAATATAAAATTCATAATTAATTATTTACTTGGAAAAAAATTACAAAAAAATATGCATCACATAAGGACATGAGTCCTCTACTTATATCACAAATCTTATAATAAAATATTATCATTTTATTGTGGTTAGGGTGGTCAGACAAACACCTACTTCTTATTTTTTCCCTGAAATTTAAGTACTATTGCATTGAAATTTCAAATCTTCACCAAATAGATTTTTTTTTCTTTTTCTAATAAACCTAGTAGTTTAGAAACTACATTGAATTTGCTATATATTCTATTGTTACATAATTTTGAAATAATATAGATAACTTATTCAAATTTTTACATCAAGTTTCCTAACTTCGATTTTTCTAAATTTTTTGCCACTTAAGGGCCTTTTTTTCCATGATGATCTTGCACATACCTTGACATTATATAATTTGAATATTGGGTGTCGAGATGGATCCTCATAAGGTGTCATAAATAAGGTTCAAATTTGAATTAAAGGGGCTAATTAAGCTCAATGAACCACGATTAATTAATGAGACCCTAGATAAGTGTGAAAGTGTGTTACAACACTTTACAACACCTAAAATAAGGTACAAAATAAGTACATTTTATTAAAAAGGGCCCAAGATTAATGTGAATGTGTACAACACATTACAACACTAAACCTAGGTAAGATTAGGTTAATTCAATGACTATTATTCCCAAATTAAGTACGGAAAAGGGATACATTTTCCGTTACTACAAACCCACATGTATCACATGCTTGGGTGGTTTGGTAACCACCATTGTGGACAAAATTTTTAAGGATCAAGATCATCACTGTACCATGTTCTACTTAAATTTTTACTTTATGCAACTAGTTATTTTCATTTATATGTAAATTGAATATCTAAAGGGCCCTTGAGTCATATTTCATGTAATTGTAATAATGAGATGCATTAGACCTCTCCTTAATAAGGATTATAATGATATATATATAATGGATATTGAAATTAATCTTAGTTGGGTAACTTGATATTGGATTTGAGTATAATAACATTATTGATACTTATGCTTAGGCAAGGTAATGGTAAATTGAACATAGGAACCTTTCATTTGGGGTTAAAATCAATGTAAGAATATTTCCATCGGTTTTAAAATGAATGTATCTTGGAGTAATATTGAATGGATTTGTGGACCTTTCATGTAGATATTCTATTCCTAAGAGGTTGTTCCTTAAGTTGGGTGTTGTTGAGGGAACTCTTGTAGCCTCTTATTAGGCTTTGTAAAAACCTAAATGTGTTTTATCTCTTAATTCTGGTGTTTTATTGCTTAGGTTAGGAGATAGGAGTGTCATGGAGGTACTAATACTCCTCCCTACCTTCTCCTTCACTTCTCAATAGTGTCAAATGACTGGGGAAATCAAAATTTATTTGACCCCAAGTCATGTTTTGATGTTTCTCAGCTCACAGGGTGTCAAAATTTCCTAGGTGGTTCCTTAATGCTTGGGTGCTCTTGGAGGTCACTCCCTAGACAAATATTTCTCACTATATAGGACACTAGCACCCATGTAAGGACACCAATGTGGAAAAATGTGTGAAAAAGATACCTAGACTCAGGTGCAATAAATGGACACATGTGCATCAATCTAGAACACCAGTGTTAGGTGCTATTGTCCCATATGGGCACTAGTATCCCATCAAGGCACTAGTGTCCCATTCGAGTGCTATTGTCCCATGCTGCATTGCTCAACATCATTTGCATTAGATAAAGAGTACTTTCAAGCATCATATGAGAATAATTTTTGAACAAAATATTTTCCCCATGGTCTTAAGAGTCCAAGGATGTTTATAGAATGTTCCTATGTGTTGTCATTGGGAATTTATAGTATCTTTTACATCATGTTGTGTGTCATCTTCCGAAATTTGTTTAGTTGTCAAACTTAGGGCTACATAGATTATTCACCTAGTCTTGTGAGGATTGGGGAAGGCTAAAATCCATCACAGTTGATCTTGTTTGTGTTCCCAATATTCCTCATTGGTCAGGGGGTCTTTTGCAATAATATATTCCTTCTTGCGTAATAACATGTTGTAATGGGACATCATTTTTTGATGTAGAGTTCCTAGTTGCACTAACCTTATGTCTGGTGTTGTATCTTGTATTTTAAAAAAAATCGTGTCTATTTGAGTTATTATTTCATAGGTTTGATGGCGAGGCATTACAAATTCCACAAAGAATGGATCTCTTACAATGTTATGGACAATATGTGTATTAGTATCTATGTCATGTAGAAAAATAAATTTAAAAAATATAAACAACTAATTTAATATATCATGGTGAAACACGTTCTATCAATCATGTGCATATTGGTCATTAAATCATCCAAAAATGGAAAAGATAGTACAAGATAATAACAATTAACAAAATAATTTAGTTCTTGGAATGAAGTAGGCGTTAGATGTTCATGTGATGGTAACATTTGCATACCCACACCCCAATTTGAGGGAATGCCTAAACATAATTGCATAGAAACATGTGGCACACTCTTATGCTGATTTTTGTTCCTACATCAATCCCTATTAGTCCCTCATTTGGTCTCTCAATTACTCATTTTGACATAGTTGATCTTATCTGTGTCCTATTTATACTTATATTCATAAATGTTCCTTACTATTATCTCAAACATCCATGTGATCATTCTTTCTCTCAAGATCCACATTTTCATGTCCCTAGTCAATAACATAGTGTGTAGGTGTGATCTTGCCTTGATCTTGAATATCATACATCTAACCTACAATTCAAAATTTTAAATGTAGTTTTCATGACTCTCGTACCCATCAGGATCCAATTTGGTTCACATTTGTTTGGAATTTCATTGTAACTTGGTATTTAAATACATTTTCATGAACATATAATCACATCCTTTAGTCATTCAAACTATTATCACTTTAAGGATCATTCAATAAGAATATTTTGACTCGAAGTATACAAAAATAATAATATTTGCATATGAATTTTTATATGAGACATTATATCTCTTGCTTTATTTACCAACACTTTTTCAAGACTACAAAAAATGATCATCAAAAAATTAACCTCAAAAAACTTGACCTTATTATGTCAATTATCTTCTAAGACTATTTTTAAATTACATCAATCCTTTAACAATGAATGGAAAGAAAAGTACAAATGAATCAAATCATATATATATATGTGTGTGTGTGTGTGTGTGTAAAGGAATGAAAAATAAAGTACAAATGAATCAAATCATATATATATCTCTGTGTTTTTGTGTGTGTGTTTGTTTGTGTGTGTCTGTGTCTGTGTCTTTCTCTGTGTGTGTTTGTTTGTGTGTGTGTGTGTGTGTGTGTGTGTCTTTCTCTGTGTGTGTGTCTGTGTCTGTGTAACTTTTACTAAACTATACATAGGAAATGGCATGTTTGAACTTATGAAAGATGTTTGTTTAAGTGTGAATGTATTGAAATTTGAAATGATATCTTCATGGGTTAACGAGTTTGACTCATAAAACTACACGGTTGAATCCTAATAGTAATATCACAACGATGTGTTTAGTTCCTCTTGCATGGAAACTCTCTTTTACATAATTATAACATTCTTCGTAGACTTTTCTAAGCATTAATAACTAGATCGTGTTTGAATGACCAATCCATTCTTGTCATGATTCAATTTACACGCTAAGGGACTGGTAGTAGCCAATTATTTTAAATCAGATGTTACAATTAAAGAATCACGTCTTTGAGGCCTGTCCCATCGGCTAATGACTGAAAAGTTTCTAGTCAAAGAACCACTAAATTATAGGCGTAGCTGGAACATCCGTATTTGGTCTTTATTTCTGAGCGATGAAGAATTTTCAGCTGCTTTCACACGATAACATTCAGTTCAAGTTGATCGCCACGAAAGACCCGTAATAAGGGCCGACAAATTTGATGTCAGTCTTTCATTTTCAGTCGACATCAGGACTCCAATATAAGGTAGGTGTGGAATATTCTAGCTTTAAACTCAAGTTAGGTTTGACGTAATGTAGTTTCTCGGATGTCTTTTTCCTGAAAGATAAGAATGGCGCTGTTGCAAATTGAAAAGTCAATTTTTTATTTTATTTAAGAAATGTAATTAGTAATTAAAAACTCAAAGAATAAAGTGCACTTAAAACTGCAGTGAGAATCAGTACAAGGACCATTACAACATGTTAATTTTAATTTTGATGGTTTTAATTAGTAAATATGTAGAGGGATATATCACGATAACAATTAACTATTCAAATCGATTATCTTAAATGATGGAAATATAAAACATAGGCCCAGACCCTCCATGCTTTGATTTTTCAAGTTTATAGATGTCCACACCTATTGGTTTATTATCATTTTTTTTGTCTTGTGTTGTCAAGTTGTCACATGGGACTTGATTAGATTTGCATTGCATAATTCTTTGAGTTCATCTTTCTAGTGTACAAAGAAATAATTTGTAATGGGATAAAACAAGTGCTCATACTCTATTAAGCCTATCTAAATTATTTCCAACCTAATAAAATGCATTGCCATTCTTTTAATTAGAGCACACTTAGTGACACTTTTGTATTTTCTCATTTATCAAGGAGACTTGTTATAGATTTTTGCAATTAGGTTTATTTTTCCTAATCAATATTTTGACCTATTAATGGTCATTCACAATCGACGTAGTGAGCTTGCTTTATTTTTTATTGAGCGAAAAAGAAGATTGTGAAAAGTGAAGAATAAAGTAAAATCAAAATTAAAAAAATGAAGTTGAGAAGTAATGATACAAAAATTAGATAAACTCAAATTATCTCTACAATTCTAGTATTTCTACTAAGGTTAAGGCTCAATGGAATTTAGATTTATTCCATGATTAGGACTATAGATTACCTGATTAAGGTTATGGAAACCTACCTAGTAGTTGAGAAATGCTTGACATGATGCGCAAAAATAATTGCTTGTGTCTACCTTATTTTATTTTACATAGCACTAATCCTTATGCATTTTGAAAGGAGTAAAAAACTCATCCCACTAGTTGCATTGATAAATTGAACATTTTTAGTGTGAATGGATTATATTATCTAGCCAATTTCCCTAATATGTCTTATTCACACTATTTTACTTAGATCACAATCACTTTATGTTCCAAGTCATTATACTAAAATGTGTTTCATATGCTTATGTTTTTCTATGTTGTTCCTTGCCCCAAGTAACCAAGGGGTTCTCATTGTAATTAATCATATTGAATCACATTCATGTAAATGTATTAAAATTTTACACCCTTTGATAGAGTAGACTTATTCTTTCATGTTTGGACGAGCTCTTGTTCTTACATTGAAACTCTTATATATTTGATGGATATCTCCATAACCAAGTTGATGCATGGTATAGAGAATTATATATCAACTCTTACATGATTATGAAAGCTTGTGGGATTGCTTCTCACTAGTATTTCTGATATATCCAAGTTGTAGAACTCATTTTCTCTTTAAAAAAAAAATGCTCTTCTATTGCATCATATGATGACTTGGAAAATTATTATTTTTATATAAATACAATATCTGAGGGGTTTCTCTTTGTGGATTTGTATTGAAATTTTATTTTAGTGTATAATTGTGAAAATCTAAGGTCACAATTAATTTTAATGTTTTTATGAAAGTCAATTGAGCATTTTATTTTTTCTAAACTAGACATTAAAGACTAAATATACAAGGGTTTGAACTTAGGAGGTGGTTGTTAGATCCTTAAGATATCTACTCTTTTGGAGTATTTAAGGGTCTTCAAATCTCACAATACCATTGCATAGATAAAAGGTACAAGAACCTAAATATTGGCTATCAACTTATATAGTAAAATACTTTAACTACAAGCCATTAGAGGAAAATTATCCTCCCTCAACCATATGGATCAAATCATATAGTACAAGACATTATCTATGAAATCAATAGAAAGATAATAAAATTATACCACCTATGCAAGTATGTGTCATTAGATGGAGGTATAAAGAAAATACATTTCTTAAGCTAATTATATTAGATTTTAAATTAAAAAGTAGAAAATTTATGTACCACTAAATGGGTACCACCTTCATAATCTATAAGGTAACTAGGTACTTTCCAACTACTTTGGGTATGGCATGTTCCATAAGGCCATCAACCTTGGAAAACCCCTACCAATGACAACATACCACATTGTTAAATAACCCATAGCTAACTATAACTACTTAGAACCATCCCAAAACTACACTGATTTTATATAGTAATTTTTATATGAGAATTAGGTGGTTTTCAATTTAAATATGGAAAATATATTCACATATATATTCTTTTTTGAAATACAATGGGTAATTCTGATATTTTAAGAATGTTATAGTAAATCAAAGAATATTTTAGTAGCTAAGTGTGATGAAATTAACATTACATCATCGAATTACACTGATATATTCTAGGGTTTTTCACCTAAAAGGAGAGAGATAGGAGCAAAAATGCTAATGGTTCATTCAAATAATGTTATGTGTGATGTTGTATAAGCTAAATGAAGTTAACTAAATGCAATTGACTAATCTGAATGAATCAAAATGAATGCAAAAGTGAGATTTAAGCTATGTTTGAAAACACATTGTGTTATGAAACAGTGAACTAAATGAAGAAAATATGTAGAACATAAAGAGATGAGTCAAATCAAAGTGGACCTGGTAGAAATATGATGAATTTGGAGTGTTTTGGATGTTGGCTAAAATCACTAATTTTCACAGTGGGACTCATTTGCCTAGGGTGGTGAATTAGTCCTCCTGGTGAAAAACTATCAGAAGCAAGTTTCTGTTTGTCGAGATCCTGAATCTAACAAAATTCAGACTTTCAGTCTTAAGGTGGGACTCATTCGCCATAGGTGGCGAATCAGCCCTCTCCCAAATTTTTGAAAAATCAAGAGACAACTCTGCAACACCCAAACTAGGAATCATTGCTTGTCAGGTTGTCGAAGTCAATTCTCTAGGAAACAGACAAAAAACCTTCTTCAAGCTTGAAATAGACTTAAGTTGACTTATAAACCAATCTTCAACACCAAAAATCTTGTCAAATTTGCATACCTAGGCCTACAAACAAACATGCAATAGGGGAAAAATGGGTTAAGGTTAGTGAATATGGGTTTGCCTTGGTCAAACCCCATTTTTGGTAATCAATCCTTAAATAAAATAATGAAATGTAAAGGAATGATAAACTAACAACATGCAATTGCTATTAACTTACTAAACCCTTGATGATGTAAATCTATAATAATGTCAAAGGTTGCTTCAAAGTGCTTGAATAGTGCTTGAAAAGATGTTGTAAAATGCTTGAATACTTGAAATATGAGATGAAATGATTGAATGAGTGAGGAGATTATGAGGGAGATGTAAAATGAGTTGAAAATCACTTATTTATACACACTTGTGCCTTAGTTACCTATTCATACCTCATCACAGGCCGACATCTAGTGTTTTTGAATAAAATCCCGAAAGGAAATTTAAAATATTTTGAATTTGGGGCCAAGGGGGACTCATTCGCCACCCATGGAAAATGGGTCCCACCTAGGGCCTAAAAATGTGTGTTAGGAAATATGTTGTATTTAATGTTGTTTGTTGGGATAATACTAAAAAATACACTTAATTAAGCATATGAGAGCATAAAGGGGTCAAATAAAGCATGAGAAAGGGATAAATAGTGAAGATGTGCCTAGAAAAGTGTGAAAGCTTGTTACAAGAGTTTACAACACTTCAAAATATGACTTGTTAATGCATAAAAAGGTGATTTTTAGGTGAATTGTAATTAATAGAGTCTAGAATAATGAAGAAATGTCTTACAACACTTCACAAGATGTCGTTCTTTGAATTTTAATACCTAAATAAGAACGTTCAAGCCATGTTGAAATATAAAATCAAAGCAACATAGTTCCAACACCATGAAAAAAGACCTAAAAGGCCATGAAAATGACAAGGGACCATTTTTCTATGGCACATTCAGCCCCCACTTTAGTGGGAGGATGAACTTTCTTCAAACTCATACTAAAGTAGCCATGAACATTGAGAGAAGGGTTCGAATGCACTTATGTTAGCAAGATGGATTGAGATGATCAAGCCCCTAGGATGAAGATCCCATGGAAAACTAGACATAAGAACAAATGAACACACAAGTGTTGAAATAAATTAGATGAGGCTTCGATTGCCAATCCAACTAGTTGTGGATTAGATCTAGGTTGATTGTTTGAAAAATAGAATGTGTACTCACTCTGGGGCGATAGAACATAGGATGGTCCATCCGGTGAGAAAGCTAAAATGTACTCACTCTGGGGCCACAAAACTAGTTGTTTGTAGGGTGAGAAAGCCCCAAAAGATAAGATACATATGCTAGTTGGTATGAACTCACAAACACAAAAGTGGCTATGGGGAAAATTCATGCTGCTAGGTGGGCTTCCTGCTCAACCATATCAAATTTATACCTATTGATAACTTTAACAAGGCGCCACAAGGAAAATGCTATGAACAAAAAGACAAAGGTACCATAGTCATGCAAGGTGGAAAAAATGTAAAATGCAAAATGTAAAAGAAGTTCAAAGGAGTCTTGTTCAATTCATGCAAGGTCAGTCACTTATGGAACATTGTGTCTAATGTCTCCAAGAGAGGACCAATCAAAGAATAGTATATTCACAACTTAGGGGATGTAGTGCATCGCATCAGGCCATCAAGAGGAATGTAATATTTTGAAAGATCACACTTATGAAAGACATCACACCCAATGTCATCCACAAAGTGAGAAATGCATCATATAAATGACAAGGCTACACTAGAAACCAAGAATACATATGAATTATGGTAATGGATGCCACCCACTTTAAGGGAATTGCTACACATCATTCTGTGAGAAATTACTTTAATGTAGAGAAGAAAAGAAAATGCAAAAAGGAAAACAAGACATGAGAGTCAACCTAGAAAGCCCTATGCCAAGTCATATGTTTCGAAGGTAGGTTGTGTCATGTCAAAGAAAAGGAAAAAGAAAGAAAAGGGAGTTGGCCCCCATAAAAGAAAGCACACCAAACACATAAGGGATCTATGGATTTGGGGTCAATATGTTCATTGCTGCAATATTTTTATGAAAGGAGCTTAGAACTGTCATCATTCCCCAAAGCACATAGAACTAGAAGAATGACACAAAGAGAGCAAAAACAAAGGAAAGTGAAAGCTCATTTTGGGTCAACATGGAAGAGACATTGCAGTCTCGACACTTTGCATCATCCCCAAAAGAAAAACACAAGCGAAAAGAAAGAAAATGAAAAGACGAAAGAAAATGAAAAATATTTTGAGTCAACATGAAAGAGGCATTTCAGTCTCAATGCCTTGCATCATCCCCAAAAGGAAAACACAAGAGAAGTAAAAAGAAAAAGGACCGATTGGGTCAACATGGAAGAGACATAGGGCGTCTCTACGCTTTTTGTCATCCCCAAAAGAAAAACAAAAAACAAAAGCAAAAAATACAATGCATGACAAATAGAAGAATAGAGGTATGGATAGAAGAAGTGTACAAAGAGAGAGAACATCAAACACATGATACAGGGGAACATGATACACACATGAAAATGAAAAGGAATGAGTAATGCAAATGTGAGTCAACCATTAACTAAGTTATTGGTTTCTCAATCTTAAATAGATAAGTGGAAAAGGAATAACATAGTTAAGAGATAGACAAATTCATTATAGGGACAAGGCTAATAGCTTCTGGCCCTCCACAATGTGTAAAGGAAAGAATGAGTCGAGGTGGGTGATGTGAAAGAATCATGCAATAGTGAAGATAGGGAATTCTACAACTATGGCATGACAAAGGGGTTTATATTGTTTTAAGGTATGATGGGGAAGAAATCGGTATCAATGAAGTGATACTTAGCCAGTATTTCCTTTAATATCCTACATTCTTATGTTCAATGTCCAAGAATATGATGACATTTGCAAAAATGGTATGTTAAAGTCTTTTAGATGAATAACCAACCTATTCATAGGTGGTAAAAGTATAAGACCTTTGTTTAAGAGTAATTGGAGTCTCCTTTCACATTCAAGTGGAGGATGTGTAGGAAACTTAATCTTTTTGAGTTTGTAAGGTTGTTTTTGCTTGCTAGATTTGCCTTGTTCATGAATAGAAGGAGGAAGAGGATCCATAGGGATCCTAACATCCTTGTCATTAGAAGGAGATAATGGTTGTTCACATGGAAGAAGAATGTTGAAGTTAGGAAGATCATTCAAGATCATTGTTCCAACATCCCGAAGTCTCTTAGGTTGAAGAAGATGTCTGTTAGGATGAGAAGGATCATGATATCCTAGTCCTATTGTGTGTTGCGGTTGATTGTTGTTCAAGAAGTTAATGGATGTAATGATCATGTTTTGTGTCACAACCTTGTTTACTTAAGATAGTGAATCCTTTACCATATGTCTCTTCAAGGTTAATAGAAGTGTTTGTGACTTTGTGATCATAAAAGGGTTGTGAATGTGATTGGTTAGAGGGACTAGGTCCACTTGAGGGAGGAACCTTAGGTCCTATATTGACTTCAGGATGTAATTATGCAAAGTAATCAAAAGGTGCAATAGTGGGAAGGTCTTGTGACCTCATGGAGGGATAAAAGGTTGCATTTGCTTCTAGGTGATCAAGGAAATCATTGTAGAACTTGTTCATGCTAGCATCATCTTCTCCAATGATGTCTACTTCATGTGGAGGAAAATCATGAGGATTTAAAGGAGCATGAGGTTGTTCAAGGTCATTAGGGTCACAGTGAAAGGCACAATTAGACATGTCTACCAATGATTTTAATGAATTCCAAAACGTATTGAAAGAAAGTGCCATGATGCCAATAAAGTAAGATGCAATAAATGATGAAAAATAGAGAATCTATAAATGAAAATAGAATAAAATAGAAAACTATAATGTAGAAAAAGGCCAAAAAGATTACGAAAATTTTGTTTAAAAAGTGCAAAGGGACTGATTCACCCTAGGTGTCGAATAAGTTCCAGTATGATGTTTTTATGTGTTTTTCATAATTTGTAATGTGATTTTAATGCTCTAAAGAATGAAAACAAGGATGCAAAATGATTTTTTTTACTTTTTTCAATGACATGCAATGCAAAAATGAAATCTAATTGAAGCTTTCACTAATGCAAGATAAAATGCAAAAAAAAAAACAATGTGCTTATTGAATGTTAATGCAAATGAAAACTAGGATTCAATATGTAAATGAAATCAAAAATGCAAAGTGCTAAAAAATTTGGGTTCACTGAAATGAACCATTGATTTTGGCTCCTATGGGCTACTCTTGCACTTCTAGGGTTTTTCACCTAAAAGGAGAGAGACAAGAGCAAAAATTCTAATGGTTCATTCAAATAATGTTATATGTGATGTTGTATAACCTAAATGAAGTTAAATAAATGCAATTGACTAATCTGAATGAATCAAAATGAATGCAAAAGTGAGATTTAAGTTATGTTTGAAAACACATTGTGTTATGGAACAATGAACTAAATGAAGAAAATATGCAGAACAGAAAGAGATGAGTCAAATTAGAGTGCTCCTAGGAAAAATATGATGAATCTGGAGTGTTTTGGATGTTGGTTGAAATCACTAATTTTTCATAGTGGGACGCATTCGCCTAAGGTGGCGAATTAGTCCTCCTCTTGGTGAAAAACTGTTGGAAGCAATTTCTGTCTGTCAGGATCTAGAATCTAACAAAATTCAGATTTTTAGTCCTAAGGTGGGACTCATTCACCATAGGTAGTGAATCATTTCTCTCTCAAATTTCTAAAAAATCAGGAGACAACTCTACAACACCAGATCTAGGAATCACTACTTGTTGGGTTGCCAAAGTTAATTTTGTAGGAAACGGACAGAAAACCTTCTCCAAGCTTGAAAGAGACTTAAGTTTACTTGAAGTGCCTAGTTGACTTGTAAACCAATCTTCAACACCAAAAATCTTGTCGAATCTGCATACCTTGGCCTACAAACAAACATACAATAGGGGGAAAATGGCTTAAGGTTAGTGAATAGGGGTTTGCCTTGGTCAAACTCTATTTTTGGTAATCAAACCTTTAATAAAATAATGAAATGTAAAGGAATAATAAACTAACAACATGCAATTTCTATTAACTTACCAAACCCTTGATGATGTAAATCTGAAGTAATGTCAAAGGCTGCTTCAAAGTGGTTGAAATATGAGATAAAATGCCTGAGTGAGTGAGGAGATTATGAGGGAGATGTAAAATGAGGTGAAAATCACTTATTTATACACACTTGTGCCTTAGTTACCCATTCATTTCTCATCACAGATTGACATCAAGTGTTTTGAATAAAATCTCGGAAGGAAATTTAAAATATTTTGAATTTGGGGCCAAGGGGGACTCATTCACCACCCATGGTGAATGGGTCCCACCTAGGAACTAAAAATGCGTGTCAGGAAATATGTTGTATTTAATGTTGTTTGTTGGGATAATACTCAAAAATACACTTAATTAAGCATATGAGAGCATAAAGGGGTCAAATAAAGCATGAGAAAGGGATAAATAGTGAAGATGTGCCTAGAAAAGTGTAAAAGCTTGTTACAAGACTTTATAACACTTCAAAATAGGACTTGATGAGTAAAAAGGTGGTTTCTAGGTGAATTGTAATTAATAGAGTCTAGAATAATGTAGAAATGTCTTACAACACTTCACAATTCCTTCACAAGACGTCGTTCTTTGAATTTTAGTACCTAAATAAGCTTTTTCAAGCCATGTTGCAATATAAAATAAAAGCAACATAGTTCCAACACCATGAAACAAGACCTAAAAGGCCATGAAAATGACAAGGAGCCATTTTTCTATGGCATAATTCTAGAAATTATATATTGTCACAAGTGATGTTGAATAGTTCTTATTTTTCTAAACTTGTAGAGATCCATTTGCACTCATATAGTAGCATTTCTTATTTTTAAAGTGCATTTTTTTTTTGTACATTGTAGTTAAGTAATGAATTTTATTCCATTTAGAAAAATTAGTTTATTTTCATTTTTATGGACAAATTTGATGTTTCTGATGTACTAAGATCAAGATCATTCCATTTATATAACAAATGGAAATTGTAACCACACTATGTATAAGGTGCTAATATGATATATTTTTAGGGGGTCCTTATTGAGTGAATTTGTAAGGAAAACTTGTGCTTTTATTAGATTGATTCTTTTGATCAATATATTGTGTGACTAACATTGATTTGTTTACCATGTCTATTAAAATACACCTTGTTGTACTTATATTGAAGATATGGAACTATAAATCTTTGAGAGATAGAATCCCAAGAAATTTTAGGTGGATTAATATTTTTTCCTATCGCTATGTTTAATGCCCACCTTATGTGTGGCCTTGGAGACATGCCTTCTTATTGATAGATGTACATTAGCTCAAGCATTTGGAAACTTGTTAAGCTTTGTGTGAGATCCATACATGAGTTAGGAGTCCCACATTTTGATGGACTTTTATTTGACAATTTTTTTAATTTTATTTTACCAACACCTTATAATGTTCATTACCATATGATGATTATATGAGACTCATAATTAGATTATGATTTTTGATTAAGTTTTCTTGTGTAGATTTGTTTAATTATTCTCTTACATGTATTCCAAGTATGAATGTACATGGATGACCATTAGATTCTGTTAGCATGAATATTTTCTCTCTTAAGTTTACTTAGGTTAATCATGCATTTATGGGTAGTTTGGTAGTTTTTTCCCATGCTGGGAAGTTTCTTACCTGTCCTAATATTTCATTCCTTTTAAAGGCACTTATACATTATGTATTTTCATCAGGCATCTCAATACATTCTTTCATCTCTGGTGAAATAGTTTCTTTTGTTACTTCTCTCTCGTGAAGGTTTATTTCGGTGTGCAGTCGCTCCTAGGTGATCCAACATGGTATGAGAGTAGTTCTACTACAACCAACTTCCCTAAGAGTTTTCACTAGGAGAAAATTGAGGCTTTGGTGCTCTTTGAAGATTCAATTGTTGTAAAAGGCATGATTATGCCAAAAGTGGAATTTTTCCTTTTTGGGGACTGTGAATTTGTGCTGTTTGAAATCGGTTGGGAGCTATGTGAAGGCGAGAAAGGTGATCTTGCTATTTGGAGGTCATGTATTTTTCCTAGGTTGACACGTAAGGGGGATTTTTTTTTAATTGCAACGTGATTTTTACCTGGAGACAAGTGAACTCTCTTAGCAGGTTGTGGTGATCTTGCTCCTGGAAATGCATCTTTGTTGGCATTGGTGTTTGCAGCCAAGTGTTTCTCCTAAAAAGCTTGATTTTGCATTGGAGGCAGGATATTGGAGGTAAAATTTTGATTAGAGAAGGAACAATTTGCTCAGAGACACCATTATTTTGGTTGGAGGTGTGCAAATTCACTGTTGCAAGTCGATTTCAACCAATCTACTCTTTAGAGAACTTTGCGTTTGTTAAAGGGCAGACCATGATTTGTGCATTTAAGGTGTTTTTCTATTGAAACGTGTAGTGTTTTTTGCTGTCTGGGTGTGATTCCTTTGGTGGGATAGATTTCTCATTTGGGAAAAATAGGGTTTTCTTTTTTTTTGCTGGTGTAAAAAGATTCACTTTTTCACTTGGGTGCAAAATTTAATCCCTCATTGGTGGCTGAAGGAGAAAAACCAAGTATTTTTAATGTCTCACGCCCAAACTATTACGTGAGTGAAGGCTCACGTGGAAAGTTGGTGGAGACTCTATTGTTCATTCTCTCTGGAGTATTTGGTGGCATCTTTGTGGGAGATATTTTATAGCTCTTTGTGAAAGGAGTACTCCTTTTATGAAATTTAATATTTTCCATATTGTTTTGCCTTCTATTGGTGTTTCTTTGGTAAAATTTAGTGTTGGGGAATTGCAAATAGTTGGTTCTATCTATTTTGGGGGGTATAAATATTATATTGCTCTCTTTTGTGTTTATTTGTCCACCATGTCAGAACCAAAAATAGAACCACTTACCCCACACAACTACCACACATGGAAACTCAAAATTTCACAATTGTTGCAATCTCAGGGGCTTTGGAAAATGTTGGATGCCGAACAACCATAGTTTACTAAGGACTTTGAGAATTTTTTCCATTGCAACAAAATGGATGAGGGTAGAGGGCTCATAGGTCTCCATGTATCTAATAATCTATTGTTTCACATTGCCAAATGTAAGACACCTAGAGAAGTATGGGATAAGCTTGCTAAGTTGTATGGGAAAGTAAACTAGTTCAAAATCTTGCAACTTGAAGCCGATCTCACCTCTCTTTCTCTAGATGCCTTTCCCACTATTCAAGATTATCTTGCACAGTTCAAATTGATCTTGTCACAACTGAAAGGGTGTGGTCATGCCAAAAGTGATGATGAGTGTCTTTTCTTGATCTTGTCAAAACTAAGAGGTCCTTTTGAAGTGTTTTCCTGTCCTTTTCAAGTGTTTTCCTATACCTACTATTCGAATATGGATGCCATGGGAGATGACCATAAGATTCCTTCCTTTGAGGTGTTTTGTAATCGACTAGCTAGGGAGCAAGCCAAGTTGATCTAGATGGATCCTCTTCCTAAGAGCCATGCCTTGATGGCTCAATTTTCCAAGGGAAAGGGTAAGAAAAAGAAGAAGAAGCCAAAGATAGATTCTCCTCAAGGTGGTGAGAATCCCTCCAAGCCTAAGGAGAAGAATGATTAGAAGATTGCACCTCCTAACTCAGGTGAATCCTCTTCCAAATCCAAGAAGAAGAAGATTATTCTTTTTATGGAAAGTAAAGTCAAGGAATAATGATGCACATTGTTTTGTAAGGCTCACAACATTGGAGGAAGCTATGAAGAAGCACAACATTTCCATGCCAAAGTCTTCTTCCTTGGGAAAAGGCCAAGCCCTTGTAGCAAGAGGTTTTTCCTCCACCCATGATAGTTGGATTCTTGATTTCGATGCCTCACATCACATGAATCATGATGTGGATCTTCTTGATTCTCTCTCTAATAGTCATACTAGTCACATTGCAGTCAGAGACTTCTTAGATTCTTGTTTTAGGGACATGCTTAGTTTAGATGCGAGATGGTTGCATTGATGATGTTCTTCTTGTTCCTTACATTTCACAAAATTATCTTCTCTCCATTTATCAGATTTTTCAGCATGGTGATGGAAGGCTTGTTGAGTTCTCTCCCAGTGATGTGACTATTTGAGATTTGGAGAATCCTGAGAAGGTTGTTGCTACTGGAGTAGTTGATCATGGAGACTGCTTGTATAAGTTTGATGGATTTGAGCCTTCATCAGGATCATCCTTTATTGCTCATGTAGATTCTATGAGAAAGTTGTGGCATGAGTGGTTTGGGCACCTAAATCATAGATATCTCTAGTAGATGAGCACATAAAATTTGGTGATTGGCCTACCTCATATCTCTTGTTCTAATGGGGTTTGCCTAGGTTGCATACTTGGGAAACATCATCAAGATACATTTCCAAAAGGTATGGCTACACATGCTTTGGTACCCCTTGAGTTGGTGCATAGTGATCTCATGTCATTCCCAACTCCTTCATTTTTAGGGGCCAAGTATGTACTCACCTTCATTGATGACTTCTCTCGCTGCACTTGGGTGTATTTTTTTGAAGTACAAGGATGATTTTCTTCGCTTCTTCATGACATTCCTTGCATTTGTGGATAAGTCTAGGCATTCCCTTCAAAAGATTCACACAGATAACGGGAGGGAGTATGTTAACATGGCATTTTAGGATTTCTATAGTGCTTGAGGTATTCTTCATCAACACAAAATGACATAGACTCTGCAGCAAAATGATGTGGTTGAGTGAAAGAATAGAACATTAGGGGAGATGGCCAATTGCATGATCTAGTCTAGGTCCATGGAACAAGTCCAAAATTTTAGGTAGAGGATATCAATTGTTCCAACTACATTAAGAACCAAATGCGTCACAAGGCAGTGTGGAATATGACTCTTGAGGAGACTTGGTTTCATGTCAAGCCTAAGGTCTCCTACTTTAGAGTATTTGGAAGTGATGCATGGGCATTCATTCCAATAGGGAGGTACAAAGAAATGGAGAAGATTCAACTGTTCATCTTCGTTGGCCAGTGTGAGGATGTGAAGGGATATCAGTTGTTTGATCCCATCACTAAAGAGGTACATTTTCATCGTGATGTTCATTTTGATGAGTCTTTCATTTTGAAAGATTCTCCATCATAGGCCTCTACCTCTCTTCTTCATAGTTCTTCTTCAGAGGATTTTTTGTTTCCTATTGATGATGATAATGATGATGTTGTTGATGCTCCTGATGATGATGGTATTGATCTTGTTGTTGACATAACTCCATCTTCTCCTGAGCCTGCACCCACACAACCTTTTTGGGCTCACACTATCCTTAAGGAGCTTGGTTCACATGTAGGTGATCCCAACACTTCTCTCCGCACTCATTCTTAGACTTTAGGTATCATTATTTTGATTCATGTAGTTTCTACTAATCCTCATAAGTTTTCATATGCTTTAGGTGTTCTAGAGTGGGACAGTGCTATGGCTGAGGAGTAGTCTTCTTTGATGAACAATCGCACTTGGGATCTTGTTCCTCTTCCTAAGGGAAGAAAGTTGGTTCAGTGCAAGTAGGTGTATCATACCAAGTTTGCAGTTGATGGTTCTATTGACAAGTACAAGGCTAGTATTTTGGTTAATGGGTTTTCTCAGGTTGAGGGCATCGACTATTTAGAGACCTTTGCTCTTATTGCCTAGATGGATTCCATTTTACTTGTACTTTCTATTGCTACATCTTAGGGTTGGTTAGTGTATAAGATGGATGTGAAGAGTGCCTTCTTGCATGGTGATCTTCAGGAGGATATCTATATGGAGTAGCCACTATGTTTTGTGCAGGACCCTTCACTTGTTTGTAGGCTTCAAAATTCATTGTATGGTCTCAAACAATCCCCTCAAGCTTGGTATGTGAAGATGGATAGTTTTTTGCTTGCATCTAGATTCACTAGATGTCACTCTGACCCTATAGTTTACATTCAGAGGCATGGGGGGATCTTCTCATTCTTGTTCTCTATGTGGATGAATTGATTGTCACTGGGAGTTCTCATTCAATGATTGAGGATACTCATAGAGCTTTGAAAAAGTAGTTTGATATGACAAACCTCCATCTTTTGCATTTCTTCCTTGGTCTTCAGATTCATCAGTCTTCTACAGGTATTTCTATTTTCCAACAGAAGTATGCTCTTGATTTGCTTCAGAGATTTTAGATGGTTGATTGCAAGCCAGCCCCCACTCCTTTTCAATTAGGTGTTGTGTTGTCCTCCAGTTGTAGTACTCCATCAGTAGATGCTACCTTGTATCGACAGTTGGTTGGTAGCCTTTTGTACTTGACACACAATCGTCCTGATATTTCCTTTGTAGTTGGTCTTGTCTCTTGTTTCTCTCACAATCCTCATAAGAGTCATTGGAAGGTAGCCAAATGCATATTGGAGTACATTCAGGTAACTACACATTTTGCATTCAATACACATCAAGTGCTACTCAGATTGTGGGCTTCATTGACTCAGATTGGGCTAGTGATGTTGATGATCATAAGTCCACTTCCAACTTTGTATTTTGTCTTTGATTTGTTCTAATTGCATGGTCTTGCAAGAAGCAAACTAATATTTCATTATCATCGACTGAGGCTGAGTATCGAGGTGTTATTTTGGCTAGTTAGGAGGTTTTGTGGCTTCGATAGTTGATGGCTAAGTTTGAATTTCTTGCTGATCATCCCACCACTCTTTGGTGTGATAATTAGAGTGCCATACATATTTCTCACAACCTAGTGGATCATCAATGCATGAAGGATATTGAGATCCACATGCACTTCATTCAGTAGTTCATTCAGGAGGTTGTTATGAGTTTGGAGTATTTGCCTATGGAGCAACAAGTTGCAGACATCTTCGCTAAGCCTTTTGCATCTCATCGCTATCTTCTATTGTGATTGATGCTTGGGGTGAAGGAAGTTGTCTTTGTGTGGTCTTGATGAGTCCTCCTTCCTTCTTTCCTTCTTTTCTATTTTTCTCTCTTTTGGAGAGGGGCTTTTTCCAATAGGGTTTTTCTCCTTTTCTCCAGTTGTGAGAGATTTTTGTTTGCATTGAAAATGGGTATCTAACATAGTTGTGTAGCTTGGAACCATATTGCATTTTTTTCATCTCATTTTTCATTTTTAGTTTCCCTAAATTGCACTTAAGGCAGGGTGTTAGCGTGAATATTTTCTCTCTTAAGTTTACTTAGGTTAATCATGCATTTACAAGTAGTTTGGTAGTTTTTTCCTATGCTGGGAAATTTCTTATCTGTCCTCATATTTCATTCATTTTTAGGGCACTTGTACATTATGTATTTTCATTGGGAATCTCAATACGTTCTTTCATCTTTAGTGAACTAGTTTCTTTTGTTACTTCTCTCTCGTGAAGGTTTCTTTTGGTCTACAGCTACTCCTAGGTGCTCCAACAGATCGAAACTAAGTACTTGATAAGGTTTCAAAATAAGAAAATGAATCATATGTAAACCATAGGGTGACTAGGTCAAGAGTTGATACCAATGATTATGTGAATGGAAACAACCCTTTATCAATGTATCAATTAATCAATGCATCATTATAAAGGATAATTTCATGATGATTCCAAATAGTGTATACATAATTTCATGAATATAATAAATTCATAAAAAATATATATAGTTATATAATATTAGACATATATAAAACAAGCATTTATGTTAAAGAAATAGCCATATAGACATATAATTCATTTATATGTAAAACAAAAATATATGTGCAACAAATCCATATAGGAATACAAAAGTATAGTTATGCATAAAAAATATATACACAACATAGCCATATAAGCATGAACTAAATGTCACAACATAGACAATATTATGTCCTACCATGAAAGAGTCAACAACCCTTTGTTTGTCAAAGAAGTGGAGAAGTGACTCATGGTTATTGCTTTCTAACATGTCAAGAGTAGATCTTTTCCCTAAATATTTTTGGATCTTCACCTGTTAATACAATCACACAATATATGTATTCATAGAGAAAAAATAAAATATATAATGACGTAATTTAATAGTCTTTTATCATAGTATAATAATCTACTTCAATCATTTGTACTTGTCTTCATCCAATTGAATGGTTGTTGCCTAAGATAATGACAAGTGTGAAGGAAAAAATAAAAGTAATGATGAATACCATTTAAATTTATACAATATGTTGTGGGATAAAATAAAAAATAAAAAATTTAAATTAATATACTATTGAAGGCATTGAAGATATAACTTCTACAACGATGCCTACCTTGAACACTATGCCATGAATATGAGGAGTATTCTAAACTAAGTCTATCAATTGAAAATAGATATATATTATTTCATTAAAAATACCTAATATTATTTACATACATAATGATTAACAATAGTAAAACTTACCTCAATAAAATTTGGAGTATAACCACTACCACCAATAGGTTGTAATCTTGAAGGTCCATCATCTACTTGTTCACCATCAAATATGAATTTTAAGATGAACTTTCATAAAAGGGATAAAGGATTATATGTATTATACTTACCATTCTATTATAAATGTCATTTCTATGGACTCCACATGACCACATAATTAGGACTTGAATGGATCACAAAAGAAGGATGAATATTCTAATCTTAGAATTTCATTACATATAACTAATTACATTAATTTTATTCATAGCCTACATTAATATAGTTAATTTTAAATTTCAAAACGAAATATAATGAATTGTAGAATCTTATTAAATTTAGCTAATATGGATTCATCATGAAATTATCCTTTATAATGATGTAAATTGATGAATTGATACATTGATAAAAATTGATAAGCATCCTCTCTAGTTTGTGTATTTTGAGTATCCTTATACCTACAATCATAGACATATAATTAGTGTTTAAAAAGGTGAGGTAACAATCAATACTTAGGAGCCTCATTCTCATCACCCTATGAAAAAATTCTACTATGCTATAATAAGGTTTGTGTGAGGGAATTGATAGACTCTAAAGTCTCTACCTCATTAAGGAAAAGGGGCCCATAGTGGGTAGGGGTCCAATGGTGGGTATAAAAGTAAGCCTAAGTGGGCCCTATAGTAGGTATACTTAATATCCAATAATAGACTTAATATCCAATAAAATTACACTTAATATTCATTTGCAAAACACTTTTAAATCCATAAAGTACACAAACTGGCAAATCATGTGATGCCACATGAACGCACCAAGAATACATGACTTAGTTGCCCACCATCAATCTCACCTTTTTTTGTGGGCCTTTTTGGATACCTTGAAAAAAATCATGTTGATGTGGTATCATATTTGATGAATGATGATGTGGTCTTGAAACCAATTTTTATTGGCAAGGGACTTGCCAAATAAGCTATTGTACAAATTTGGGAGTGATTTGAAATTTTCACATAGGACTTTGAGAAGCCCAAAGTTAGGGTGGCCCACTATAGGCCCCTCTCCCTTAGTAGTCTTCATAGTATACGAAATTATCACATGATAAATGCTTAACTTGGCTAGGGTCTTAGTGCATCATTGCAAATATGATGTTCCCCTCCCTATCCTAGAAAATAACGTATAACTCACACATATCAAAATAGTTTAGAATATCATGAAGGATGAACTCATAATAGATTTTTATCAAGAAATATTATGGTATCTCCTTATTATTACATGATTTATCACAAAATACCTTCCACCAACTATCACAAAATTATCCCTTATTCCTTAGTACTGGCACCAATGAATAGATAATTTCTTGCAATTTTCATTCATGGGTGTGTTTGTTCTTCGATGCATAAACAATGCACACAAATTAAATTTTAAAATATTCATCTCTTTCACTTATTTGTATCATGATTAAATTATAGAAAAAAATTGTCATGCATTCTCCTCGTGCATGATTGGATCATATGCTTATTTGGGTACTAACAAAATCCATATGCGAAATAATAGATAGCAAAGAAGTGGCTAGGGATCTCTTATAAGAAATAGTTAAATTTATAAATTTTTATGTATTAACAAATGGTTGGAGTTAAATTTTAGTGGTTTCATTTTTATCTAATATGTTCCTTGTGTTTTGTTATGATGAAAATGAATGTTTATAAGAGGTTCAAGAGGGTTAGGTTTCACGCGCATAATTTATCTTCTGAAAAGGCTTGGTGATTTAGGGTTTAAGAATGTTGAAAGATTTTCAATTTTGTAAATAAAAAATATTAAATCAAAATAATTGCAAAAATAATATTAATTTAAATTAAACTGCTAAAAACATAGAAATATGACGTCCTTGACCTCATGGATGTGATGACATCTTGTTGGGTTAAATCCACTTGAACAATTTGTAAATGTGCTCACACTATTCCTCTATTGTGTTTATGCATTAGAGGAAAATGGGGTGAAGTTGAAATGACCTCAACCTATAATTTATTTTATTTTATCAAATTAAAACATAAATGTATTATAAAATTTGGTAGTGATTGGCCTAAGCTTGACCACTATTGAACTTAAATTTGCACAAATTATAGTGCACTCACATTTTTTCTTTTGGTAGATTAAAAAATAATTGTGATCATTTTTTAATCCCTCATTTTTATTCACATGCTTATTAATCTAAATCTTGTAGATAAATAGATGCATTCATTGTATTAACCTAAATTAATATAAGAATACAAAAAAATAAAATAAAAGAATAAATGAAGAAAGAAAGATGGATAACCGTTAAGTTTTAAGATTATAGTAAATAAACACAACTTTCACCGAAATTTATTATTGTCTAGATTAAAGGTAAAGGACAATAAATGAAACCTAAGAAAATCATTTCATTTTTCATTTTTCATGTAAATATTCAATGAATAATTTTATTATTTATAAATGTTTTGATTAAATTAAAGACATGAAGTGTTTGTATCCTTACAAAATAGTCATGAAGGTCAAGTAGGGGAGCTCATAAGACATGATACATTCGAAAAGAAAAAGGAAACATCTAAAACATAGACCAATAAAAAGCATAAAAAACAAAATAAAAGAAGAGAACAACCAAAAACTAGAACTACTATTGATCGCACAACAACTTGAATCCATTGATTACCTGTAATACTTTTGCCAAGAATTGCATTTTTTTTGGAATGATAGAAGTTTCTTCTACATGTGATCACCCTTCTAGGTATGGGGCATAGTTCAACAATTAACTTTTTTGCCTTTTTTTTTTTTTAAATAGAAGCTTCCTAACAATCCTCCCTAGCCCTCTTGTTATGGAAATTAAACAACATCCTTCTAGAACATTTAAATGGTGACCACGATTATTTTCACCATTTCCTTACTGTAATCAGCGTTCTACTCTAAGCACTTTAGAATTTTGTCTTATTACTAGAGATAGTAACCACATCTTACTACAATTCTTCCCTCTCCTTTGAAGTCTTGAACTCTTATTTAAGCTCTTCAACATTGAATCCAGTATTGGACCACTTCTCAAAAGACATAGCAAGAGAAGATAAGATATTTCAATGATCCTCATCATCAATTTCTCTTAGCCAACCTCTTTATGGTTGAGTACCTTCATTTTTAGATTCTAAATCTTATCTGTTTTCGTAATTAATTGAGCGAGTAGTCATTACAAAATATCATTTTTGATGTTTTTTGCTTCATTCAAATAATTAATTTTCAATCTCAAATGGGCACAAACTAGCATAGACAACAACTTTCATTTGCGAGTCTTCAAGCACATTGTCTAGGTTAAAACAAAGGGTTGGGGAATTCAGAGGGAAGGTAGGGTCGGTAGGTAGAGAAGACTTAGAAGCTGTAAGATAGTCTTCATGAGTAAGAGAACCAACAAGGGAATCCTTGAGGGGAGGGGTAATATAATGTCCACAACCTTATTACAAGGAAGATATATGGAAATTTTAGCTTCAAGTAAAAAAAACTATTCCTAAAAAGAAGGAAAATAAAATTTCTTCAATAAACATAAGTTACGTTTTCATAAATGAAACATGGATACGAATTTTAGATTCCATTTCAATGATTCAAACTAAAAAGTGCATTTCACTATTCTTTACATCAATTTGCCTCTTAATCATTTTCATGTATAAATAATTATTAATTAAATAAGGATTAGGGTAAGAGATCCATATCTGCATACTTTCTTTCTTTTCCATCTCCCAAGACTCAACAAGTCAACTCCAAGAGGGAGATCATTACCCAAATGATTTACCTCCAGCCACTGACTTAAGCGCCCCCCCCCCCCACACTTTCTGAACTAGAAGTGGCCTTACCCTTCAATGAAGGGAATTGTTAAGAACCCCCTAATATTAGCTATCTAAGCTCTAGTGTTATTCCCTACTTAACCAATACCATCTATCAACTATGGAAACTTCCAACAATAAAGAAACTTTGATTATGTTTGATGAATAGGAAAATGGATACCTTAGAGTTATCACACTTTCCTATCCAATCATTCACTATTGTCCTAGGGGTCCCAATTGGATTGACTAACAACCTCACAAGGTGAGTCAATTCACAATTAAGAAGGTCATAGGAGGGGTTCTATGAGTTCTAAGGGGTTCACCACCAAGGAAAGGAATGGAAAAGATAATTTAGCATTCAACTCACAAAATCAAGCAATATAAGCCAAATAATGAGTGCAAATGATGAAATTAAGCTACACCAAGTTAGGATATGCATACCTAGGAAATTTGGAAATGTGATGAGGATTCTAGAAATGTAAAGAAGCTTTCAAAATATGTTGTGGAGGACTAAGAGGCCCAAAATGGCATATTAGTCCTGCTGTTGTTTTTCTGGGAAGATGTAGAGTCTTCAGATGCCATAATAGAATCTTGAAGAATCCCAAAAAATTACACTATGGAGGACTAAGATGCCCAAGGTGGCGTATTATTCATGCTTTGAATTTTTGAGGACTGTGAATGTGGTCCCGAGGAATGATGTCTTCACTTGCTTCTCTCTAGATCGAAGGTCCTGAAACTTCCAGATTTGACCTATAGGTGAGTTTCCATGAAGATAACAACTTCAGGAAATGCAACTTTACAACTTTGACAACTTTTCACTTTAAAGGATCTTCAAGTCTTCAACCTAGATCTGCAAATACAAACAAACAAGAGAGGAAAAACTTGTTGATTGTCAGTGAATTGGGGTTTTCCTTGGTCAAATCCCTTGTAGGTAATTAAACCAAATGATGAAATGAAGCATGAAACATGAAATATGTAAATGATATCACCTTGGATGATGTCTTGTAAAGAAAATTTGTAATCTACCATGTAGTGGCCATGAAAAATGTAGATATTGGATCCTTGGATATGATGTGAACAATGGTTGCAAATAGATCTTCAATGTTGTATCCACAATCTTGGCTCAACAACATGAATGGATGCACTAAACCCTTGACATGATCCTTGAATCTTGATGATGGCTCCAAATTCTTGAAGAATGATCTTGAATGCTCTTGTGAACTTAATTTTCTATGATGAATGATCTCACAAAAGACTTGATTTAAAATGAGTAAAGGAACCTTGTATTTATACTTATTCATGCTTAATATCCTAAAATTACACCACAACAAGCCTACATATAAACTCATTAAATATAGGAGGCAAAATCCCACCAAAATTTGAAACTAAGTCCCAAAAATAAGCCAAGAACAAAAACACCCTAAGTGGTGTCTTAGCCCAAGGCTCAAATTTTGGTGCACAGATTCCAAAAAGGGACCTTTTCAGGTGTTTTAAATATCAGGGTCCCAAGACCCATGGAGGACAAAGATGCGCTAGGTGGTTTTTTAGTCTTAGTCCTCAAATCAGGGACACACAGACATAAACATTAAATGATCATTTATCTTTTGATGTTTGTTGTGATCTGCTATCAAAATATATAATTCATAGGGCTTGTGGATGCAAAATATGACCAATTAAGCCATAAACAATCATAAATAAAGCAAGGTGGGCACAAAAAAGTTTGAAAATGCAAGGATATGCATTTTACTACACTACAATGTTAAGCATTTGGTACACAATGAGCTGACATGTGCATGTAGTGACTCATGCACCCACTTTGGCCACAGTTGTTTGTATTAAAATATTTTTTCTACTTACTTTAAGTAAAGTCGCATGTTCACCCACCCTACTTGACTTGGAGACTTATCTAACCTAGGGTTTGGCCAACTATAGACCCAAAAGGTCCTACAGTCATAAAGTTCACATTAAACCACACCCACTAAGGTGTTCACAAAACATGATAATTTCAAACTCATGAACTAAGGAACCCTTGTTGTGATTTTGGAAACATTGGGTTTTAGGCAGATCTACCTTTGAAAAAAGTCCATACACTCTCATAAGGATGGCTATTTACCATTTCTAAGGTTAGCAACACTTAATGATGACTCCTATGCCATCAAATTGACCCAAAGAAGATCATGCAATAGTTTGACAACTTGTGTCACTCATACATAAAAACTTCATAAAACATAAGGTGTGAGGGATTACTTCTCATTTATATTATAAAGTAGAGATTCTCAAATTAAACAATTAAAGGGTTGGCATCATTCTCAACACTAAATAGTGGGATTTACTAACTTATTGTTTAAACCATATTAAGAGCATCTTTTCATTCTCAAATCCCCTATATATATAACATGTTTATACCTTCTATTCAACAATATTCTAGACATTAACAGATTACAAAAATTCAGTCCTTAAAATCATTTTCAAACTTTTAGATTTCATCATGGGTAAACCCACAAAACTAGTTTACAATCCAGTGAGGAAGGGAAAGTTTTAAAGAATGCCCACATGCAAAAAAAAATGTTTTTGGGGGTTTGAATGAACATATAGTTCAAGCGAACCCAAAGGGGGTTTGCTAGAACCCCCCTTCGAGCGAACCCATTAAACGCTGGGTCCCACATTTCTTGGGAAAAAAAGAAAAGGAAAGGGTTGTGGAAAGCGGCCTTGTTTGAGCAAACCCTAGTTCGAGTGAAACTCCAAAGGGGGTTCACTCAAACCCCCCTTTTCCCCCCTTCTCCCCCTCAAGCACTAAAAAACTCCAAAAATTTTCCCTTCGAAGCTCAAGTTGAGGATGAAAATGGAGGATACTTTATAGACCCAACTGGATGATTTTAGTCCTCGAAATGAGCTATCCAACAAATATAATTTTAATATGCTTTTTATTTTATTATGTATTTGTTTGATTAGTTTGATTAAACATAGGATTTTCACCAAAAGTCAAGCTCTTTGTTCTGCACATATGGAAAAATGGCAGATTATCAAAAAGAAAATTTGAAAAATATCAATACACTAGACATTGAACTCCTTGATCCAACAAAAAAAAATTGAATTTCAATACGTACAAACAAAGTTATGTTGTATATGGCCCACCTATGTGTGAATTATAATTGGTTTGACTTCATAACTTTATTAAGGAAAAAATATTCAATAAAACACTATGAAACCAATTGCAAGCACTAGATATCATAGTTACAAATCTAAATTAAAAAAAAATACAATTTTATCCTTCATGGAAAAAAAATTATATTGTATACGGTGAGCGTCACTCCTTAAAAATGGTGTTTACTGAAAAAACTAGTTTTCAAAGGAGATGGAAACAAAAGTGCAATTTTATTCCAAATTTTTTGAAAAAAATATATTTAGAATCTATAGACAAAATTTCACAAATCACTAGTTTGCGTTATCTTAAAATTCCTCACGGTTTAGCCACTATAGGTGCCTCAAAGTGAAGATTTAGTTAGAAAAAAACAGTTCAGTGTCCAGTTTGGCCAAAAATTGTAAACCAATATTGTGGGATCACCCTCATTTAAGCAAAATAGAACTTCACTACTAGAGTTTCTAATTTATACCTTTTCGAAATAATAGCTTTTGCTTCTTTTTCAGAATTTAACATGATAAATTGAAGCCATTCAAGAATATTTAGAATTTTTACCTACATGCAAGAGTATATAATAGAAAATAAATCAGAACATGAAACATGCCTAATAACACTTTCTGAGAATTATTTTCTACAGCTCTAGAAACACTCTTTGACCTCTAAACTTGATTATTTAATGTACTAAGCTTCTTCCTGGGTGATCCCACAATAGTGGTTTACAATTTTTGGCCAAACTAGACACTGAAATTACTATTTTTAACTAAATGTTCACATTCGGGCACCAATAGCGGCTAAACCATGAGGAATTTAAAGATGATGCAAACTAGAGTCTCATCACATTTTGTCTATAGATTCTAAAAATATTTTTTTCAAAATTTTTGGAATCAAATTACACTTCTTTTTCCATCTCCCACGAAAACTAGTTTTTTTCAAAAACAACATTTAAAAAAAGTGACGCACATCGTATAACACATAAATTTTTTTCCATGAAGGATAAAATTCTAATTCCTTCGAATTTAGATTTGTAACTCTGATATCTAGTGCTTCCACTTGGTTAGATATTTTTTTATTGAATATATTTTCTTTAATCAAGTCTCAAAGTCAAACCAATTACAATTCAGACATAGGACGACTGTATAACACGCAACTTTTTTTGTATATATCAAAATTCAATTTTTTTTTTGGATCAAGGACTTCAATATCTGGTGCACTCATATTTTTCAAAAAAATTATTTGATAATCTGCTATTTTTCCACATGTGCAGAACAATGACCTTCATTTTTGGTGGAGAACCTATGTTTAATTAAACTAAAAAAACAAATACATAAGAAAACCAAAAAATATTAAAATTATATTCATTGGATAGCTCGTTCTGAGGACTATTTGATTCTAGAAGGGTTTCTAAAGAGTTCTCCATTTTCATCCTCAACCCGAGCTCCGAATTGTACAAAGTTAGACTTTTTTTGTTGCTTAGGAGGGGGATTAGGGGCAAGGGGGGTTCAAACGAATCCCCTTTGCTATGCATTTTTTTTGTTTTTTGGCAGACAAAATTTAAAGGTGTTTGCTTGAACCCCTAATGGGTTCACTCGAATCAGTAGGTTCGTACGAACCCCTAAAATCACTTTTTTCGCTTTGGGGTCATTTTTTGTGAGTTTTCCTTCCTCAGTTGAATTGTAAACCACTATTGTGGCTTCACCCTCCTTATTCCTTATACAATATTGTAGAATTTTTATGGTGTTTATTCAAACTACTCTATTATATTCTGAGACTAAAAATACAGTGAACAACATCAACTCTATCCTTCTACCTTTTTCATAAGCCCTTTACAAAATAATAAACAATAATTTATAGACAAAAAGACTATAACAAGCACCCTTCACTAATATAGTTGGTTGAGTTTAATAAAAGAAAACCATTGAAGAAGCTCCAAAATAATCCCCCATGTTCAAGCAACTGCAACAAAAATTAAATATAAAACTTCTAAAACCTTCCTCAACTCCCACAATAGAATTGCCACAATATTTTGACCCTTTTTGGAGTTTAATTTATAACTTAATCTTGGCCATTAAGTGCCTATAATTTAGTAAATAAGGGTTGCCCAATATTCCTTTAAAATAGGAGCTAATAAACCCAAATTTAACCAACTAAATATTTATTAACAAAACATTCATTATGCTAACTTTGTCAAAGCTGGAAAAGCTAGAAATTGGCGTCACCCTTGGGGCTAGTACAAATCCTACATACTAGCAATTATTCTTTCCTTTTTAAAGGCACATGGAGCTGATATTTAGTGAGCACATGGTGGTTTGCATCTATAGATTAATATGGTAACAATTGCATCATATCAACTAACATATGCACCTCCTTTTCTATCCACATTATTTCCCTATTAATAACCAACAATATAATTTATTCAAACCTTAAGAAGACTACTTTACACAGCCAACACATGGCTTCCTTTCATATTATATTTTTTCATTTATTTCATGCTTCAAACATCAATGTTATGGCCTCTTTTAATGGCCTTTAATTTGACATTCCAAACCTTATAACTTGGTGTGGCTTAATTTTCTTTTATTTTCCCTTTCGAATATCATGTAATTAATACTTACTTGCATGAGCAAGGCTTATGTTTATATATTATATTTATGTATATTATATATGTACATTCCTGTATGTTTATGCATATATACATACGTATATATCTATACAAAATGATTTATTTGTAAGTATAGGTATTTCCATGTGTACATATCCATGCATACCTCATATATATATATATATATATATATATATATATATATATATATATATATATATATATATATATATATATATATATATATATATATATATATATATATTCTTATTTTTAGTTACAAGATCGAACCAAAAGACAAAGATGTATATAAGCATACAAATATACACATTATCATTTCGCTCAATTGAGTATTATCAATATCACATCCATTAAATTATATTATCAACTTATATATATACACACATACACATTGAGATAAGATAAAACACTAACAACCTAAAGCCTTCTACAAGGAAACTTCCCCAACTTGACTTAGGTTTAAGTAACCTATTGATATGACAAAGTTACAACTTACTTGATAAAGAAACTTCCAAATCTGACCTAGGCACAAGTCAAAGAACTCAGATTTTTATATTATTTAGCTCTGTAACCACTTCCTTCTCTTAGGTGATACTCCCCCTCATCCACTAGAGGTGTGAAATCCAAACTTTTCATCCACTTGGCAACCATAAACACATAGTTAGACATTTTTTTATATCACATTCATCACACTACAAATACATTATTATTTCAATTTCATTGCAGAAAACCATTGCATTTTCATATTTCATCTATCATTTAACTTATCATTCATCATAGTCTCATAAATTCACACTGCATTTCATATTAAAGTGAAAAAGTAATAGTAATTTAGGGTTGGTATGTAATAGGCAATATGAACCATCAAAATTATCAAAAATAAAGATTTGGATGGGGTAAAACATGATAGATTTTCTCTAAAGCTATGGTGGGGACTAGCAGTAATATGGGTTTTTCCTTTAAAGGCCCATGAGTTGGATCTAGTGACTCTTTGAGAGCATGGGGAAGGAAAAGGTTCAGGACCTAAGGTAGAAGGAAGATCCTCCAAAGGATTAACATATTTCCTAACAACGAAGATACTTTTCCTAAGGACAAAGGCCAAAGAAGGGAAAATGGACGCCTTCAAATGGTACAACCTAGAAATCAAACCCTAGTGAAGGGGTAATTTTTTCTCCTCCTCCAAAACAACCCTAATAGATTTCTCAAGAGAGAAGATAATATAGAACAAAAAAATAAATTTCACACTATAGTGGAAGTTATTTCTAACATGACATATCTCATCATCACTTCTTCCATACTTCTCTAGACACCAAGGGGATCATCCCTATTGAAGCTATTTTGGAGATGATTTATCTTCTCCCACTTTTTTAGAAATTTATCCATTTCTTTTTTATAATGGCCTTTAGGATTTCTTGGGAGGCAGGCCCCCTTAAGAGAAATTCCACTGATCTTGGTGATGAGCTTCATGTTGACAAAGAAAGTGTAGCCATTGACAACCACATTGTCATCCTTCCATGGAGATTTTGGGGTCTTGAACCATCATACCCTTAATATAATTAGCCAACTTACCCCTTTGAAGGATTGCACATAAATCCTTATCCTTCTTCCATATCTCATATGAGGTGGGATCATCTTGAACTAGGTCATGACCCATCACAAAAAGCACTTTCGATAGAGGAAAGTTGAGATGAATTCTTTGAAAAAACCACTTACTATTCACTATTGAAGATAAAGCTAACATTTGAATAGGTAGGATGAAGAGAAAACATTACTCAATACATGAACTGTGCTAGTTGGCAATATGAACCCATGAGAATTTTAACTTAATCACAAAATTAGACTACTTTTTCATAATTAATTATACACTCTCACACATAATTTGGGATCATTAAATGATCCTCCCAAATTGTGATCTTCATTACAAAAGCACCCAAATTTTCCAGAGCATCCACTAGTTTACATTCCCAACATAGAACACGTGAGAGAATTTATAATTCCCCAAGATTATTATGTCATGATACGCCTTTGAAATGGGATCCTTCAACTGTAAAATGAAATTTATATTACTATACTATTGAAGGAATTGTAGATACAACTACTTCAACAATTCCTACCTTCATTATGAAATGTATAGTAGGAGTAGTCTAATCTAATTCCATCAATTAAAAATAGAAAAATATTATTTCACTAAAACTACCTAATGTTATTTACATATATAATGATTAGCAATAGTAAAACTTACCTCAATTAAAATTGACACAACCACCACCACCAATAGGTTGTGATATTTAAGGTCCATCATCTACTTGTTCACCATCAAATATGAACTTTAAGATTACCATTCATAAAATGGATAAATGAGTATATGTATTATTCTTACTATTCTATTATAAATTATATTCCTTTGGACTCAAGATGACAATGTAATGAGGACTTAAGGGATCAGAGAAGAAGGATGAATACTTTAATCTTAGAATTTCATTACATATTATCATTTACATTAATTTTCATTCATAGTCTAGATTAATATAGTTAATTTTAGATTTCAAAATGAAATAATGAATTATAAAATCTTATTATAAATTACCTAATAATTAATGCCAAAGGTTTCATCAAGCAACTCATTCATTAACACCATATTATCTAATATAGATGTTTCCTAACCTTAGAATTATGTTTCATACTCCTAAAATTGTGAAGCATTTTCTCTAGTTTGTGAAAAATGAGCATCCTTAGAGCTAAAATCATAAACATGTCGATAATTTATGAAAAGGTGAGGTGACCATCAATGCATAGGAGCCTTGCTCTCATCACTCTATGCAAAATGTCTATTATGCTATAGTGATTTTTTTGTGAGGGAATTGATAGAGTATAAAGTATCTACCTCAATAGTTTCCTTCATAGTAGAAGAAATTATCAAATGATAAATGTTTAGCTTGGCTAAGGGCTCAATCCATCATCGTGAACATGATGTGGCCCCTCCCTATCCTATACAAATAACCTAAATTCACACATATCAAAATAGTTTAGAATATCATGAAGGATGAACTCATAATAGAATTTTCTTGAGAAATATTATGGGATCTCTTTATTATTACGTGGTTTATTGTAAAAGACCTTCCACCAACTATCACAAAATTACCTCTTATTCCTTAGTATTGACACCAATGAATAGAGAATTTCTTCAAAATTTCGTGCATGGGTGTGTTTGTTCTTGGATGCATAAACAATGCATATAAATTAGATTTCAAAATACTCATCTCTTTCACTTATTTTTATCATATAATTTTGTAGAAAAAAAAGTCATGCATTCTCCTTAGATGATTGGATCATATACTTATTTTATCAAAATGTATATAAAAAATAATAGATTGCAAAGATGTGGCCAAGGCTCTCTTATATGAAATAGTGAGATTTAGATTTTTTAATGTATCAACTAACGTTTGGAGTTACCTTTTAGTGGTTTCATTTTGATCTAACATGTTTCCTTGTGTTTTGTAACAATGAAAATGAATGGATATAAGAGATTCAAAACGGTTAGGTTGTGCTTGCTCTTAAGTATAATTTATCTTGTACAAAAGTTTGGTATTTTAGGGTTTGAGAATGTTAAGAAAAAATCAATTTCAAAAATAAAAATAAAATAAATCAAAACAATGAGAAAACAAATATTAATTAAAATTAAATTGCTAAAAAATAGAAATTTGAGCTCCTTGACCTCATAGATGTGATGGCATCATGTTGGATTAAATCCACTTGAACAAATCATAAATGTGCTCACACTATTCCTCTATTGTGTTTATGTATTAGAGAAAAATAGGGTGAAGATGAAATGAGCTCAGCCCTTTGATTTATTTCATTTTATCAAATTAAAACATTTAAGTGTGTTATATTGTTTAGTGATTGGCGTAGGTTTGACCACTATCGAACCTAAATGTGTACAAGTTATAGGGGAGAGGCCCCAGTAGTTGTGCACCCTAACTTTGCACTTCTAATTATCCTACTTTGAAATTTCAAATCACTCCCAATTTTTTACAGCAGCTTACTTGGCAAGTCCCTTGCTTATAACTTTAGTTTTAGGGCCACATCATCAAATATGATGTCATATCAGCATGCTTTTTGTCAAGGTGTCCAAAAAGGCCCAAAAAAAAGTGAGACCAATACTTGTGCATTCACATCATGGGTAGTTGAGCGCTCATGTGACATCACATGATTGGTTGCTTTTTAGATCAAAGGAATACATGTATTTTGTTTAATAATGGATAGTCAAGTCACAAATGTTGGGCATTATATAAACAACTGTACTCTCACAACTATTGAAACATGCTCAACTACTGGGTCCTCTCCCTTAGTGTACTCATTTTTCTTATGATAGACTAAAAAGTAGTTGTGACCATTTTTTGATCCCTCATCTTTGTTCACATGCCCTATTAATCTAAATCTTATAGATAAGCACATGCATTCATTTTATTAACCTAAATTAATATAAGAAAATATAATACTTTTGAAGGAATAAATGATGAAATAAGAATGGATAATGGTTAAGTTTAAGATGCTAGTAAATAAACACAACCTTCACCAAAATTTATTGTTGTCTAGATTAATTGTAAAGTACAATTAACGAAACCTAAGAAAATCATTTCATTCTTAATTATTCTATTTAAACTTCTACTTATTTACTGATCAAACAATCAGTATCAAAATGTAACAAAAATATTTATAATACTTTTACTGTCCAATACTGATCTTGGACTATTGCAGTCAACAAAATATAATAAATATTTACAACGTTCAACTCTTAGACGTTAGAGTCCTCGAAGAAAAGGCATCTTTCTCGGTTCCAATTCCACTTGAAAGCTACTAGTCTACGCGGTGCCCCACACGGAAAAAATCGTCAATAATGCATTCCCTTCGGTACGCTAACGAAATTTCTCAGACCATTCAAAAAGTCAGACTAATTGCAGAAATTGTTCCACTTCCGACTATAAGAATTATCTCAGGCCAGCGCATGCCACAGAGAACTTGTATTCTTTGTCTGGGCCTTCAAGTAAGATTTGGTCTGTAACAGAGCATGGAAAATACAAAATGACGTATTATCAGTGCAGCAGGCATCGGCCTAAATTTATGGGCATTCGTCTAGGCTTTCCTGAGGAGAGGTTCCGGCGGAGGCTGTGCAAAGGCCTGTTATTTTTCATCGCAGTCGTGCAGTTCGTTATCCTGGTCATATACTTAACCCTTCGTCCGCAGAAGCCACGGTTCTCTGTGCAGGACGCTGTTATCCGCCAGTGGAACGTTACAGAGAACGACACGCTCACTTCCAGCTTGCAGTTCACCATCGTCTCCCACAACCCAAATGACAAGATCGGCATCTACTATGACGGGATTAGCGCCTACGCCACTTACATGAGCCTGCAGATTACCCCCTACAGCGCGTTAACGCCGTTTTACCAAGGGCACAACGATGTCGACCTTATCTCCCCTGTTCTCAATGGGATCGGCGTTCCGCTGGCTCGGATTGTGGCAGATCATTTGAGAGAGGAGCAGCAGAATGGGATTCTTTCTGTCAATCTGAGGATCGGGGGTAGAATCCGGTGGAAGGTGGGGACGTGGACTTCTGGACATTACCATCTGAATGTTAATTGTTATGCTGTTTCGGGGTTGAGCAACTGCTGCAATGGCAATCCAGTTCCTCTGCAGCAGGGCACCAGGTGTGATGTGGGCGTCTGAGTTCCAAGTTAGAAGAATTAAAGCCAAATATGGCGATAACATAAGTAGCTTGTTCTCTTTGTATATGGTATTATACAAGAGTTTAGTTAGATGGTCTGGTTTTTTCTCGCAGAAGAGTTTAATAGTTAGACGGTCTATGCTTTTTTGTTTAAATGTTAAAATTTGGATCTATCTATTTCTAATAATATAATTTGATTATTTAAATTATTTTATTTTGTAGATGAATGTTTTCCATTTGACTATTATATCAGGCGTATATTAAAATTGCTTATTTAAATTTATTTAATGTTTTTTTTTTTTTGATGAATAAGCTTCTAATCTATATTAATAAAGAGATTAAATACATATTCACAAAAAAAATTTGGGTGGTAAGAAAGCACACCTCGAAGGCCACATGGGCAGAGCCCAGAAAATCAAAAAATATGGGCCAAGCCTAGAAGTCCAAAATAATAAATATTAAAAAAGGCCAAAAAACAGCCAAGGCAGTGCTAGCAGAGCCAGGAGGGTTTTTGTCATCCTTCTTCCCCCATACATCAGCGAGGTCAGGATTGACGTCAGGAGGAGTCCAACCATCATTGTTATCTTTTTCTTTAACTTCTTCCTCGCGCCGGGGTGAGATTGCAAGGGCCAGTCGCGGAAAGACTTTACTCGTATCTGGCCAACCAGAACCAGAGGCAGTACCAGGAGCAAGAGCATCAGAGGGCCAACCGCCACCACTCCCCGACGGCCCACCAAAGAACCACCCCTGGCCAGTCCACGACGAAGGAGAGCAAGCACGCTGAGGGGGGCGGGAGTCCCGCCGAGGTGGAGGCTGAGAACGGGGGCGAGCGGAACCACTCCGCCGCCGGCCCTGAGAGGGCGACCGGTGGCGGGAGGATGAAGGCGAGTCGGGGACCCTGACCACAGTGCACGGGGCATTGCCCCAATGGTCCAGGAGAACCTAGAGGTGAGCAAATTCTAACGCCACTTTGTTGGCTTGCACCTGTATCTGAAATAATACATTAGAGCAAATAACAGCTTTAGAATACATAGAAATCTGACAATCCATTTGAGTGAGCAAATATGCAGGCATTTCTATCCTTCCAAATAGTAAAAAGGATTTCCACCCTGAAAGTGTGTTAAAGCTGGGTATACTTTGTTGGGAATCTAGGCGAATCCCCCAGCAGAATCATGTGCCAAGAGAGCGGCTCTGGGCAAAATGGCCAAAAAAAATCATGGATCCAGGTCCAATACTGCTGGGCCTAAGGGCAAAACCAAAAGAGATGCTTAAAAGTCTCAAACTGCCCACAGAATGGGCACTAAGGGTCCGAAACCCCCAAATGAACAAGCCGAGAGCCCACCGACAAGCCTTGGAAAAGAATACACCAAGAAAAATGGGCGAGTCTCAACTCAACACCTACAGACCAAGTGTTGGCAAATATTTTATGCCAGACAGGAGCTGAAGATTAGAGTAACCACCGATTCAGACTCTGGAGCATGGAAAAGTGAGGCGAAAGCCACCTGTAGCCAAGCCGAGGCTGTAATTTCTCAAAGGAGTATTTGGGTACCATTTCCAGTCTTTCCCCCATGGTTTGGGCCCACGAATACCAATTTTGTGAAGCATCTCATCTGGGATAGCACTCACCAGACCCTCAAAAGTAGCTCGGTCCTAGTTATGAAAACTATACAAGGCACGAAACTCGTCCCAATGCATGATGCACATGGCAGGTCTAAGAAAAAGCTGATGGAGGATTTGGATACCCTTCTTATGAAATCTAAGAGCTTTAAGCTAAGGCACTTTAGCCAAAGGCTGATCATTTCTGGCAAAAAAGGGCGACCACCACACATTGTCCTGGTTCAGGGAGAGCTCGTCCCGAAAGCTAGAGCCAAGGTTTGACAAATTCCCAAGCACGCCAAATGCTTTTGGCAACAAACGTACCAATTATATGAACAGACTCTTTTATTACCAGAAGGGTCTGGAGGCCAATTCCTTTCCAAACAGGTCTGTTGGCAGGGAAACTAGACTGAATGCAGTGGCGAAGGAGAATTTTCCAAGCCTCATCACCCGTGAGGGTATGAATCACGCATTTGACACATAGAGCAATTCCTTGCCTCTGGGTAGAGAGAAAACCCAAGCCTCCAGAGTCCCTGGGGAGAGAACAAAAATCTCAGGCGACACGATAGAAGCCATGATGAGTATCAGAGGAGGCCCAAAGAAAATCACGAAGCAATTTCTCAAGCTTGCTATAAGCAGCTTTAGAAGACACCTAGCAAGAAGAATAATAAACATGGGTAGTAGCCAAAACTTTAGAACAAATATGGAATTTCCCTGCCAAAGAAAGAGGTTTGGTGATCTAGTAAGTCAACTTTTTCTCCACCCAAGCAAGCACAGCGTACCAAAGCTCCATCGGAGAAGCTTGGAAAGAAAAAGGAATGCCCAGAAATCAGAAAATTTCACTTGGCCTGATCCACTTCCAGCCAAAAGGTTGCAGCCAAGCAAGGTAAGGCAGGACAGACTGCCGATAGCAAAGCGTCTTGTGCCACTGAATGGTGGAGCTAGACGCAAGACAAAACACATTAAGGCACTGGAGCGCCTCATGAATGGTCTCCTCTTCCTCCAGGAGAGTGAGAAATGAGTCATCTGCAAAGTGCCCATTGAGCAATTGCAACTGGGAATTTGGCAACGAAATTCCTTTGACGTGCTGCAAAGAGGCCGCATTAGCCAATAGATGACCAAACCCTTCAGCGACAAGCACATACAGCGAGGGAGCCAAAGGGCAACCCTGCTGAATGGAACGGAAGAGGCCAAAGGCAGAGGACTGTCGACCATTGATGGTGATGCAGGCCGAGGCATCCGCAAAGAGCATTCAAACAGATTGAATAAAATTGGGCCCAAAACCTAGAGCTTGCAGCATGGCAAGAATAAAAGGCCATTCAATGCGATCATAGGCTTTGGCAAAGTCAATCTTGATGAATAAAGCTTTTTGGTTGGAGCGCTGAGCCCACTCCATGCCTTCCCAGATGGTGATGATATTATCTAGAATATCCTTGGATTTGATGAACCTAGTCTGCTCCGGATGCACAATGAGGGGAAGAAAATGGCAGATTTTTAAAGCAAGAGCTTTGGCAATGATTTTATAAGAAACATTAAGGAGCATAATAGGCCGCCAATTACAAATATTCTCAAGATCACCAGTTTTAGGTATGAACTTAATATTCTCTTTATTTATTAGTTCTCCTAAAGAATTATAATGGAAAGCCTCTAAATAGACCTGAAACAAGTCGGGACTCACACAATCCCAGAGAGCTTTGTAAAATTCACAAGGAAAGCCATCAAGCCCAGGGGCATTATCATCTGCCATGGAATGTAATACCTCTTTCAGATCATCAAGCATAAGCAACTAGTTACAAAATTTCTTCTGGGCTATAGATAGTCTATGTGGCATGACAACAAGGCAATCCTGCAGGGCCTGCTGGCGCTCAGGCGTGGGGTCTTGGGCAGTGAAAACTTGCTCGTAATGATGCACAAAAGCCTAAAGAATGTCAAGCAGCTCTGAAAGGAGCTATACACCATCTTTAATCATTTTAATGCCTGGAGAGGAGTGCTTGACACACAAGGCCAAGAAAAACTCCTTGGAGGCACAATCACCAATTTTGAGCCAGTGCAAATAGGCCTTGATTTGCGTGCCTCTGGCGGTGTAGCTGTCCGCATCTTGCTTTTTATGTTGTAATTCTGCAACTTTAACTTGCAAAGTTGGAGAAAAAGGGCTACCCGCTAAGGCCTTGTTAGATGAGAGCAAATCAGCTTTGGTTGCCTTGTAAAACTGCCGACAAAAGATGGTCAGTTGGCATCCATAAATGCACAAGAAGCGAGTGGTACGGGTGATGGAATCATTCCACCACGTAATCCAGCTAGTACTATGAGCTGGCCTACATTCCAAGTTCCAAATTCTGCGAATGTGGGCTAGGGTGGCCTTATGGCCGAGAAGAGAAGTGTTGAGGAAGAATTGTGTCTTGCATGTGCGAGGCTGTCGAGTCTCCTATTCAATGCAAAAATTGATGGGGAAGTGATCAGACAACGTCACCTCCATTAACAGCTTAATCGGAAGGGAAGAGCTGGAAGAGGAGAAGAACGATTGTGCCGAGATCATGGCACGATCAAGGCGCTTAAAAATTCTGTCAGAACCAGCCCTGAAATTGCACCAGGTGTGCCAGGGAGAATGAGAATGGCGGTGACCAATATTGGGATCAAAATGCCCTAATTTATTGTGCATATAAAACCATGCCTCACTTTCGCCAACTACCCATCTGAAGGGCAGGATGCCATCTTTATCACAGGCCATCTCAACCATGTTGAAGTCCCCGCATAAAATCTAGGTGGTGACCGGTAATGAGTCAACAATCCATCGCCAGAGTAATGAGCGCTCCACAGCATCATTCGAGGCATAAACATTAATGACCCCAAAAGAATGATTATGAATATTAAGCAGGATCCAGACAAGCCGCTGCGTGGGATCAGACCCATGTTCAACCACACTAGAGTGCCACCGTGGGGACAAAAGAGTGACAGCTCCTCCATGCCCAGACTCATGGGTGGTACTGAACGTAGAACTGGCTGGCCCGAGAGATCGATAAGTCGAAGCAAGCAAAAAACCAAAAATTTTAACTTCCTGAAGGCACATAATGTCAATACTAGTCAACTTTTTCAAAGTATCTCTAACAATATATTTTCTGGAGAGGTCAGTCAGACCTCGAACATTCCATGAGAGAAAATTCATGGATGAACTACGTCCATATCATCGGACTCTGATTCCTCTCCATTAAGAGAAGAGAAACGATTCTGTAAAAATTCTGGTGAAACCAAGCCAATCTAGATAGAAGGAGAGGAAATCTTCCGCTTCTCCTAAACATATTCCCCTTCCTCCCTGGGCGGAGAGGGGCTTCGAGAGCGCCTTTGGGCTCCTGAAATAGGAGCAAAACTATGCAACTGGATCATCATGATGGTAGCAGGTTGAGGCATGGTCTTAGGCCGAGGCTGAAGAGGCATGCTATCGACCTTGCCTAGAACTGTCGTCCCCTTCTGAGAAGGGTTTGAAACATTTTTCGCTGGTTCGACGGCTTTGGAAACCGATGCAGAACCATAAGATTTATTCCTGCGACCTGTGACCGTAGTCCAGGCAGAGTCTTGTTTAGGAGCAGAACAACCTGCTTGACGAGATTGTTCAGTTTCTCATGGCAGAGAAGGTGTACGAGGCACTACCAAAGCCCAGTCCTTGATCTTGTGGTCTGCGGACTGACATCGATAACACGTGTTGGGTAGATTAAAATAAGTGACTTTCTAGGTATGCCAGAGAGTTCCTATTTGAATATCAATGGTGTCTTTCAAATCTTGGGAAAGGTCAACTTCCACGCAAACCCTTTTCTGGGGATGGGCTTGGAAGAACCTATCCGGCTCCACACAAATAACTCTCCCTAGTGAGGAAGCAATAAGATTCAAAAAAGACACACAGGGCAAAGGAAGACCAGGAAACTCAATCCAAATTGGGACCCGGAGTTTGGTCTCATCCAAGATAGTGAAGTCATGGGTCCAGACTTGGAAAACCAACAGGGAAGACTGGACATACCAGGGACCGTGACCCAAAATGGCCTGCACATGGCTAACTTCTGAAAAGTGGAACAAAAAAAAACCCTTGGTCAGGTTTTGGACCATCTCAAGGTGGACCCCACGAGGGACCCAGGCCTTGTTGACCCATTCTTTAAGCACACTTTCAGGGGGGGGTTCTCCTAACAAAATACCCAACAAGGGTGTGACTTTCAAGCCATTGACAAGAAGAATCAAACTCAGGTAAAGGTAAAACCACATCAGCAGGGGAGTCAGAATGCATACCTCATGGTACACTTTTGGAATGAATTTCTGGGGACATTTGTTCGGAGGGGGAGCCATTGAGAAAAAGCCATCAAATCGCCAACACCAACATGAATTACTGGGTTAGGGATGGTTGAAGGCATAATAAGGCGCTTAAGGCCGCACTAAATGCGGCCGTACGTGCGATAATAAAGGCAAATTCTTGCGTATAATGCGCAGTATGACACAGTCCGCAAAATCACTATCTATCACTTAGTCAAATTTGAAAATAAGGCTTTAGGAACTTTCAAGCAAATGCAACTAGCAGATGTAAAGATAGAATTTGCGGCCTTTGCAAGCATCCTCTTAGCCTGTGCCAAAATGGGAGCTTTGGAAGAGGGTATGGGCATCCATCAAAGCATAAAGGACAGAGCAATTTTCATTTATTTTATGTTTAGAAATTATCTTACCTTGATTATATTTATGTCCGTCTTACTTCATAATTATAGGAGAATTATATTTCAAATTTAATTTAGTAAAATGTAACTTAAATGATACTAAAATGTTAAGTTATTGTCATATGATAAAACAATCAAAATGTATAAACTATTAATCAATAAATAGATAATAAATCCTATAAATATTTAATAAACAATTCTATTATTTATAAATGATTTGATTAATGTAAAGATGGGAAGGGTTTGTACTCTTACAAAATGGTCATGAAGGTCAAGCAGAGGAACTCACAAGACGTGAGACACCCGAAGAGAAAAGAAAGCAACTAAAAAAAAGACCAACAAAAATTAGAGAAACAAAAAACAGGAAAAGACCAACCAAAAATGAAAATTACTACTAATCATCTAGCAACTTAAGGCCATTGATTTCCTACCATTCTTTTGCCAAGAATTTCAATTTTCTTTAAATGATAGGAGTTTCTTCTACATGGGATCACCCTTCTGGTTATGGGCAAAAGTTGAATAATCTACTTTTTTGTCCTTCTTCTTTGACATAGTAGCTTTTTGAAAATCCTCCCCAACCCTCTTACCATGCAAATTATGTTGCTCTTGTTGGAACAACTGAATGATGTCCATAGTATTTTTCACCATTTCCTTGTTGTAATCAACAATCCCCTATAAGCACTTTAGAGCTTTTTATTGGTTGCTACACATAAGTTCGCATCATACAACACCACTCATCTCTATATGTCATTGATGCTCACACATTCCACTATGTTCACACATTTCAATTCCAAAATGCCTCAAACATATACCCAAATATATTCACACACATCAATTAGGTCAGCCTAATTGGATGTAAACAAAACAATCCAAAATAGCTTTTGTCGGCACCACACCCAATTCAAAATCATCTTTTCACTCAAGAAAAACATGTAATACTCAATTTCAAGTTGGCATGGACCTAAAATATATCCAACTAACATCCATAATGTCTACTTAGTATTCTCAACATGTATCATGCACTAGGTCAGCTAGGAATAGGACCGCATCACAAAACTTCCAATTGTACACAGGCATATCAAAATAAACACCTTCCAGATTTGACATTTCTTCAGTTTCTCATTTCACCAACATCAAAGAGGCTACCTTTAGAACCATAGCATCAAAAAATCCTTCATAAGAGAATGCATAATCCCCCACATTGGTATACTGAACAGAGAGATGATAGTAATATACATAAATGAACTCTTTCATTGATATCTTCCAAAACTCTTCACAAAACCTCTTGAGATATTGAATATAACTGTATAATCAAGTCAACATAATATGGTTACAAGACCATAGTTATAACTCTTCATGTGTTGAAATGTTGACCCAAAAACCGATGCACTAGACCATAATACCATCAATAGAGAACACTTAGACAAGTTTTTGATAGATCAAATTTTTGGTATAGTTAGTATTTGTACAAATGACACCAACATTGCTTCCCTAGAATGTTGACATCAATGACAACACTAGGATAGACAAATCAACCTATGGATGTAAACTTCATGCTCATGTTGCCAAGCTGCATCAACACTGATATACTTCCCAACTTCTAACAATCTCCCCCTTTATCATTGATGACAACATGCATATCAAAAATATTTTCCATATCATGAATCAAAACTTATTTCTTCCTAACCTCAGCCCCCCTTACAACATTACTAACTCCCCCTTTCAAAATTAACCTTGACTTTCTAAATAGGTTTTCCAAACATCCAAAAAATGTTTTTCTTTTCATCACGATCTCTTGCATTATCTATCCATTATCTATCCCTCCCCCTTAGACATCAATGACAAAGGTCATGCAGGGATATGGTATATTTCCCTTAGATATGTGTATGTATACATCATCAAAAAAGATAATTGATAAAAAAGATAAGACCATATTAACCTAAAGATGAAGCTCCCTTGAGATTCTTCAGAGCATCAGAATACCATGTAGCTTTTCCTTCTTCCCATGAAACTTTTGCATGTACAAGAGCCTTGTATAGTAATTCATGCTTTGTTAGAGACTCTATACCCTCTTCCATAATGTTGGGGATAAGATTGATTTATGATAGATTGTAATAACTTGCAAGGGAAATGGATATAGGAGTGTTCCTTATTTTTACCAAATCTCTTAGTGCCACATAATGCTTGATTAACACTGTTCTTTGATTTTGTAAGCTAAAGAAACTATCCTACAGTTGTATGATGTAAGACCATCTCTGTTGTCGTTGTCATTTGTAAAACTATAAACATCTTCTTGAGTTCTCAACCAAATTTCATTTTGACTCATTTCATTCTTTTTATTTAGTGTCCAATTAGAGCAATTCAGACAAAAAGATATTAATTCCTATGCTTATTCTTCACAATCTTGAACATCCTTTAATTTATTGAAGACTTTGAAGTGTGCATATGCACATTTATTTCTGATACCTTGTATATTTTCCTCTGTAGTTCTTGCTTCCAACTCATGTCCTATTTTTTCTTCTAATTTAGAGATGTATTCTTTCAATGAATCAACCATACTACTGAGATTTTCCTAAGTGTACACATGTGTATTAATACTTGCACTGGGAATTACCTCTTGTAAATAATTTATTGCTTCATCTAATTCTTGTATTCTTTCACTTTCATGGTCATGTTGGGTTAGATAAAATTGACTTCCTTCTTGTTTTGTAAATTCTTGCTTGATAGCAACACTTTCTTTTCTTACCCATTCTTCCTAGACTACTAGAGGATTCAGTCATAGAAATTTCTTCTAGAAAATTGTTTTCTTGGGGTCCTTTGTGCTTCCTCAAAGCACATATGCATAATGATCAACTTCCTCCATAGTTACTTCATAGTCTAACTCATAAATCCACACAAGTCTAGGCCCAATTGCTTCCATGAAATAATAATTAGTAGAGACAAGGAAAATAATGTCTCTGGAGTATTTTTCCACCACACTCTCTAGTATTCTTATTCTCTTACTCATCCTCATCTAAAACATTCCAAAGAATTTTGCAAGAGTATCTTCTTGAGAATTTGAACCATCACTATTCATCAAAAGACTTCTTATCTAGTGTGTTACTGGTTCTATGTTTGACCATTCCACTTTTCCAATTATCGGTATCTCCTTCATGAAGTAGAAAAGTAAGCAAACTATCAAAGTACCATACCTGAATGCACACTTTTTGTTCTTTTTTATTTCTTTCAAGCTCTTCATCAAGTACTGTTGACGTAACTTGCAAAGATCATAGTCTACACCATTATCGACGATGTCAAATGCAATGTGATTAGTAGCAGTAGAGACTGTATAACCATCATTAGGTAAGAAATTTTTATGTCCAATAAGCATTGTGGTATATCGGGTAGCCAGATTTTCAATTGTACTGAGGATGTGTTCCTTTCCTTAAAGAGTTGAACTAGTCTTTTCAATTAATTCTTAGTCATCAATAGAATTTCGCTTTGGAATTGGTCCAGAGGACCACAAACCAGTCACATCCCTTATTGCTTCCTTAGTTATCGAGTATCCACTATCAATCCAAATAGATTTGTTATGAATCCTAATCAATATAATTTGAATGTACTTCTTTTCGATTCAAAGAGTGGAAACTTCATGCATACATCCAATTTCTTTTCAACTAGGGTTTTGTATGCATCATAATTTTGTTCCAATTTGTTTTTCCACAAAATACTCAATCCAACATAGGACATTTCACATATTCTCCCATTTATGTATGCATAAATATCCTCAGTGGAAAAAACTCTAAGGAGAGTGCCAAAATATGCACCCACTGAGTCTTTCTGAGACATTTATTGCCTTAGAACCATCCATTTCATTTAAAATAAAAGTTCTAGAGAAGAATTGTGTAAGAAAAATACCTCTTGAATTTGATTTGGCAAAGATTAGGGCTTTGGTTTTTTCCATCCAAAACATTCCTTGAATCCACTTCCTCTTCTTGAAATTGCATTTCCTTCGCATCAAATGAAGTTTTCTTCTCAACTACAGTTTTTACTCCATGATTTGACCTATATCAATAAATGTGTGGACACAAAAATTGTACTCTTTTGGAGATAGTACAATCTGTGGTCTAATTTAGTCCTATTTTAGATACCCTTCCATAAAGGGTATGTGTAGGATCATGATGGGCCAAAAAGTGCCAATATGATGGGTATGTGTAAGATATGTGGCTGACAATTTTTTTTTACCTAAAATTGATGAAATGAAAAGGGTTTTTAAAGGATATTCTCAGCTTTCCACCAATATAAATTATGATTTACTTTGAATTTAATAAATAATTATTATTAATTTTCTATTTCAATTATGACTAAAGTCCTGATTGATAGGTTGATTGAAAAACATCTATAGCTTTCAAATAGTGTCACATTTTTTGAATCTGAAACATGTATCACATTCTATGCTTCACATACTGTATGATTAAAAAAAATGAATTTGATGAAGTTTTGACCAAGTTAAGGTGGTCAGACATCAGATTTTTTATATTTTTTAAAAGTTGTAAATTCTAGAAAACCCACCTCAAAAACCCCTGGTGGGACTAAGTCACCCAGGGTGGCAACTTAGTCCCTTTTGGGGGATTTTTCAATTTTCAGCGGGAAAACAACTGACTTAATTCATACTTCTTATGGATGTTGTCCTGTGAAGTTAAAAATAATGAATAATTAGGAATTGATTCCTATAAATATATGTTTTTAGGTCATTTCAGCAAATAAATTTAAGAGTCAAGCATTGAATATTTTCACAAGAAGATTCATTAGTCTATTTACAAAAAAGTTGAAGCTTTAGTGTAGCAAGTTAGGGTTTTTGCAAGTCATCAAGCTCAATTTTTGTTCAAGATATCACATTGCAAAAGGGTTGATCATGGATGCCTATGGAGAATCCTAGATAAATCTAGGTTGAGGAGATGCAACTAGCCATCAAATCAATCTTAAGGACTTGTTTTCAAAGTGATTCCATCTTCCATTTTCTCTCTATCGTCAACCTAAGGAAGGTTTGCGTGTTCTTAAGATTCATTTCTAATGTGATTTAGGGTCTCTTAGAATAAGTCTTGCATCTCTCTAGTTTCATTTATGCATCTTGAATTTGGGTATGTGCATGACCATGATGGGCCAAAAAATGGTGATATGATGGGTATGTGTAGGGTATGTGGCTGACAACTTTTTTTTACCCAAAATTGATGAAACAAAAAGGGTTTTTAAAAGAGATTCTTATCTTTCAACCAATATAAATTATGCTTTATGTTGAATTTAATAAATAATTATTATTCATTTTCTATTTGAATTATGACTAAAGTCCTGATTGATAGAGTGATTGAATTTTTTTTATAACTTTCAAACAATATCACATTTTTTGAATATGAAACATGTGTCACATTCTATGCTTCACATACTATAGGATTAAAAAAAAATGAATTTCATGAAGTTTTGACCCAGTTAAGGTGGTCAGACATATGAGTTTTTTATACTTTTTAAAAGTTGTAATAAAAAATTCATAATTAATTATTTACTTGGAAAAAAATTACAAACAAATATGCATCACATCGGGACATGAGTCCTCTCATTATATCTAAAATATTATAAAAAAATATTATCATTTTATTATGGTTAGGGTGGTCAGACAAACACCTAGTTCTTATCTTTTCCCTAAAACTTAAGTACTACTACATTGAAATTTCAATTTTTCACCAAAAAGATTTAATAAAAAAACCTAGTAGTTTAGAAACTACATTCAATTTGCTACAGATTCTATTCTTACATATTTTTGAAATAATATAGATAACTTATTCAAATTTTTACGTCAAGTTGCCTAACTGTGATTTTTCTTAATTTTTTCCCACTTAAGGGCCTCTTTTTTCCATGATGATCTTGCGTATACATATTCTTACATGTTAGAATAGGGTTGCATCTTATTTTTTGAATTTGTAGTCTTAGACACACTTAGAGCTAGGGTTTCATGCAAATTTTACCATCTCTTTCAAGGTTTAAATACCAATTAGGGATTTGACCAAGGAAAACCCTTATTAGAAACCAATTTATACTCTCTTTTGTAGGTATTTTCATAGGTTCAAATTTGGGTTTTTGTCATAAAATAGAGTGTAGACTGAGGGCTTTTGCTTCCACTTTCAGACTTGTAAAAAACTCAAAGTGGACTAAGTCACCAACAGTGGTGAATTAGTCCCATTGCACTAGTTTGTTAGAGGTTTTTGCAATTCTGGATACCCATTTGGCAAAAACCGATTCTTGAGCAATTTCCCTAATTTGAGACTATGTCGCCCAACTTGGCATAAGTGTAACAGTTGGCTAGAAAATTAGAATTTATAGAATTTCAGAGACATTTAAAATCTTCATTCTATCCTTCATTAGTTTCCAAGTGCACAATTTCTGATTAGCATCTTTATCTTGTTCTTTATTGCATTTAATCTATCTTTCTACATATCACAATGTGTTTTCAAACAACTTGCACTTCATAGGTTTTGTATTAATAAGTCATCCCTCTTATCAAATTATTGCATTTAGGTATACTTCATCCATTTTTGCATTGATTTTCACTATAAACATTGCCGATTTTGGCCCATCTTTCTCTTTTTAGGTGAAAAACCCTAAAAGTGCAAGAAAACATTAGGGTGCCAAAATCTTTGTCCACATTTTGTGAACCCAACTTTAGAACATTTTTGCTTCTAATTTCAAGTGTATTTAAATTGTAGGTTTATCTTTCATCAAAATTGCATTAGGTTTTGCATTTTTTTGCATCCTAGGGTTTTAAAAATTGCATTAGTGAAAGGCTCATTTAAGCTTGCATTATTACACTTCATTTCCTGACACCATAGTGAAATTTTGCATTTGCACTTTAGATTCAAATCATTAGCATTAGCATTATTTAATTTAATGGAAATTATGGATAGCATTATATTTTTACAATGTTCATTTTCAGTATTAGTTCCTAGTTCATTTAGATCAGATTCATCACAAAATGCAAACAAAAACCTTCAACAATCAAATGAAACAATAAAAACAATGCTTCGCTTTAGAAAAACTATATCATCCATACCTTTTAGTTGTGATGAATTGGATAAGTTAGATGAATCTCTATAAGGATTCATCTCACTGATTTCATCCACTAAGGCTTGTGATGACAAACCTTGTGACATAGATTTTGGGAACCTAAGATGCTTGCTCTCTTCCTAAGATTTTTGACCTAGAAAGAGAGATTTAGGTTCCAAAATGCTTATGTAACACTCAAATTAGGATGTATGCAATGTGATATGATGTAAATGAACTTAACTAAATGCAATTGAATAATTGAAATGAACTCAAATGAATGCAAAAGTGCAGTTTAAGCTATGTTTGAAAACACATTGTGATATGCAAACTACTATGAAAATGGAGAAAATTGAAAGAAATGTGTAGAACTGAAAGAGATGGATTAAATCAGAATGCACCTGGATAAAATATGAGTTGTATGGAGTGTCTAGAATGGTTATGAATTTTACTAGTTTTTCACAGTGGGACTCATTCGCCCAAGGTGGCAAATCAATCCTCCTACTTATGAAAAAGTGTCAGGAACTGATTTCTAACACTCGGGATCCGAGATCTGACAAAATACAAATTTTCAGGTCTCAGATGGGACTCATTCACCAAGGGTGGAAAATTAGTCCACTCATGGATTTCTAGAAAATCAGACAACTCTGTAACACCAAATTTAGGAATGTCTAAATGTCGGGTTGTTGAAGTAAATTATGCAGGAAACAGACAAAAAACACTCAAAATGCTTGAAATAATGATACGTTGACTTGAAGAGCCTAATTGACTTGATTTTTAACTTTTCAACAACTTTAAACCTATCAAATCTGCAAAACAAAGGCTGCAAAGACACATGCAAAGGGGAAAAATGTTGGAGGGTTAGCAAATAGGGGCTTGCCTTGGTCAAACCCCGCGTTGGTAATAAAACCCAATAGAAATAAATGGAATGAAAAGGAAATGATAAATGAACAACATGCAAATGTTATTAACTCACCAAATCCTTGATCTTGTAAGTTTGAAGTAATGTCAGTGGCTACTTCAAAGTGCTTCAATAGATGCTTCAATTGATGGTGTAGGATGCTTGAATGGTTGAATGTATGTGTGGATAAGCGAATTTGATGAATTATGGTTTAAAATGAGATGAAAAACACTTATTTTTACAATTCTTGTGCCTTACTATATGTTCATACCTCATCATAGGCTGACATCAAGTGACTTTTAATAAAATCCCAAATGGAAATTTGAAATATTTTGAATTTAGGGCCAAGGGGGACTCATTTGCCACCCATGGAAAATGGGTCCCACCTAGGACCTAAAACCATGTTTCAAAAATAATGTTGTGTTTAATGTTATTTGTTGGGATAATATGCAAAGATACACTTAATATAAGCATATAAGGGCATAAAGAGACAAAATAAAGCATGAGAAAGGTTAAATAAGAAGATGTTCCTAGAAAAGCATGAAGGCTTGTTACAAGACTTTACAACACATCAATATAGGACATGTTGATGTGTAAAAAGGTGATTTTTATGTAAATTGTATTAAATAGAGTCTAGAAGAATGTAGAAATGTCTTACAACACTTCACAACACCTTCACAAGATATCGTTCTTTGAGTTTTAGTACCTAAATAAGAATGTTCAAGCCATGATACAACATAGAATTAGAGCAACACAAATCCAACACCATGAAAGAAGACCTAAAAGGCCATGAAAATGACAAGGGTCCATTTTTCTACAACAAATTTAGCCCACACATTTGTGAGAGGATGAACCAACTTAAAAATCACACTAAAGTAGCCATGAACATCGAAGGGAGGGTTCAAATGCACTTATGCTAGCAAGATGGAATACAACGATCAAGAGGGATGATCAAGCCCCTAGGACAAAGATCCCATGGAAAACTAAGTATAAGGAAAAAGGAACACACAAGTGTTTAAATGAATTAGATGTAGCTTCGATCATCAATCCAACTAGTTGTGAAAAGAGATCTAGAATGATTGTTTTGAAAAAGAGAATGTGTACTCACTCTGGGGCCATAGAACTACTTGTCTGCGGGGTGAGAAAGACAAAAAGGTAAGATACATATGGTAGTTGGTATGCACTCACAAACACAAAAGTGGCTATGGGGAAAAGTCATGCCACTAGCTGGACTTCCTGCTCAACCATGCTAAAGCTATACTGCTTGATAACTTTTACAAGACACCACAAAGCCAAAGAAAATATTGGTTTAAACTTCATGAGACAAGCAAAATAGGATGGAACCAAAGGCATGAAAGTTGTGTTATGCAAGGTGGCCAAACAAATAAGACAGCTCCATAGGCATGCAAGTTGTGTTATGCAAGGTGGTCGAATCAGGATGCGATAATGGGAAAGATTGTTCAAGGGAGTCTTGTTCAGTTTTATGCAAGGTCAGTCACTTAGGGAACATTGTGTCTAATGTCTCCAAGAGAGGATCAATCAAAGAATAGTATATTCACAACGTGGGGGATTGAGTTGCATCGCATCAAACCATAAAGAGGAATGCAATATGCTTAGATAGATCATGCTTATGAAGGACATGACACCCAATGTCATCCAAAAAGTGACAAACACATCACGTAAATGACAAGGATTACACTAAGAAGCATGAATGCACATGAATTATGGTAATGTATGCCCCCACTTTAAAGGAATTGCTACACATCATTTTGTGAGCAATTACTTGAAAGTAGAGAAGAAAAGAAAGCAAGACATTTATGGCCAACCTGCAAAGCTCTATGCCAAGTCATATGTTTCAAAGGTAGGTGTATAAGAGTGAATTTTCACCCTAGGCGCAATTCCCCTTTTTTCCTTTATGCACTTTAGAAAACCAAAGTTAGTGGCTTAAATCTACTAAAGCCCACTATTGGTGGTCCATGTGGAGCCTATTTTGTGTGTCGGTGGACATGCTTCTATCAGAAACACCTGCATCATGTGCAAATGTCCACGTGGCATGCTTATGTCCTTGGCAGATTCCTACGGCTGAGCTAGGAGAGGCGTCACTCTTCCCATTGGTAGTGAAGTTGTAACGCTTCCTTCAAATGACCAACCCAAATATGGCCATTTTCTTCTTCATTCCTTCATATTCACTCTTCTAATTGTCATTCCAACTCTTGAACAGACTAAGTTTCCATACTCTCACTCTCACAAGCTCACTTTCACTCACTCCCAAGTATTCCAAGCATTCCATTGCGGCAATATCACACTTCGTCAACTCAGTAGAGCACATTTGGGACCATGCCATTCATAGTAGAGGCTTGAATTCCTCTCATTTTCTCCCCCAAGAAGCCTTGAGTGCTCTTGGTGGAGGTGGTAAGCTCCCATCTCCTCTTCTTTATCATTTGGTGAGTAGCATAGTACTGCATTGTAGTGTTTGTGTTTTCATTACATTGCCTCTTTATCTCATTCTTTTGGTTGTCCGTGGTAGTGGAAACACCTAAATGGGGGTCTGATAGAGGCAGGCCCCTATATAGCCACCCAACATTTTCCCCTCTTGCTGTGTGTAGGTGTGTGAGCTCCTAGAGGATCAACTAGAGAACAAGTTCATTGGTGAGATTCTCCTCATCTTCATCACTCTTGCTTATTTACTTTATCATATTAGAGATTACATAATTTACTTAGTTATGTCATTTTGGCCCTTTAGTTAGCTTGTTGGGCCATTAGCTAGCTTTTAGTGAATTAACCTCATTTCTATTATTGTCTAGCTGTACGAATGACAACACACTTTTGAGACACTAGCACGTTTTACTATCATCCAAAGTCCACGCTTCTGTCCTTAGACAGAGAGCTTTTTGAGATGAAGTGTTAAACCTAGAAACTAACTCACCTAGCATATTTTTGTATTTCAACCCTATTGAGTAGCTGAGAGGCCCTACGGTACTCGCTAACCTCACCTTACATATCCTAAACATTTCACTTAGTTGAGGTAAGTTATGGCAATCTCTTGCATCTTGACCCTCTATGACCTGGGGTCTTGCACGTGGTGGTCCCCCTCTCTTAAATTTTTGGTGAACCCAATGTGAACCATTTTGGTTCCATTCTTGCAATACTGATAGTTCCTTTCCTTGTACCTTAAGAGTGTTTTAGGTGTGAGTGTTGTAAGGTTGTTGCCTTGCAACCCAACCTGAAAGTCCTAGTTGACGTAGTTGGAGGGTTCCAAAGGTATTGCATGACGAAACCTTTATTGGGTCACCGTATTATCCATTAACCTTCAAGGATTCTGTGAAAGGATTATCTAGTGTGCATAATGGCCTCCTTCCTGCATCAACCCATCCCCTCTATGTAGCTTGTCGATAGTAGTGTTGGTATAACCTTTAGTTCACATGACCTACCGATGGGCTTCAATAGGGAACTGTTTCCTCTTTACATTCCTGCACGAATGAATGGGAACATCATAGTAGGTGTTCTTGTTGACCTGACATCACAAGTAAATATAATAATAGAGGAGATTATGCTAATTAACTTTTTATATACGGATGGATATGATTCTCCCATAAGCTTCATTTGCACACATGAATGGATTTCTATACCCCCTTTGGGTAGCATTGTCCTATCAGTCTTAGTTAGGACTAAGTCTGTAAACCTCTTGTTTGATATCATCCCTAGGTTCAAGCTCTTCTATATAAATTTGGGTATCCCTTGGTTGGTAGTGATGAATGCAGTACCATCTATCGTCCATAAACATTTGAAAATTATCTATGGAGGTTTCGTGCATGTAATCCACAACACCGGTTATCAACCACCGGCTGCATGTGGTAGCTACTCCTTGGATCACCCATGGACTGCATCCATGGGTCCCCTTCCACCTAGGAAAAAGCTTTTGCATAAGACATATTAGAACTATAAGAAAGGACATCTGAGGCCGATGGTGAGGTATCCTCCCTTGCCCTATGCTATTTCACATAGGGCTTGTTTGAAGGCTAATAGTGAGGCCACCAAGGCCCAAAAGAAGAAAGAAGATAACCAGTCTTGTGATATTGCTTCTTCTTCTTCCACTGCCTAGTCTGACGCATATTCTCGCTTAGCTGTGGTACCCTCAGGTTCTCCTCCTCATTTGTAGGAGAGCCTTTTGGTGCCCGCTTGGCGAAAGCCCAAGCATCTCGCATTTGAGCTTCCTATTTTGCTGACGGAGCCTATACCCATTCGGTATGAAAGGAAGAAGATCCTTCGAGGAGAGGCCTCCTTGTCTCTACCGCCGTGACCTCCTACCAAACTTGCTCCCAAGGTAGTGAGCAGAAAGAGGTTTTTTGCCGAGGCCCTCAAGTCAACTCCTCCCATCACTCCTCTGCCTTCTCCTCCTACTAATGTACAAGAAACTATTCCTCCACCTAAAATGGGCATAGTGGATGTTCCTATGGTCGAGAAAGAACCTCCCATCCCTTCACAAGCTCTAGATTCTAACTCCAAGAGATGTAGAAATTGCCTTGCATGTGAGTGCAAGCACCGACAAAAGGCTCTCCTGGCCGAGTAGGCTGCCTCACAGTAGGAGGAAGAAATGACCACTCCTATTTCAGGATCTTTTGAGGTGTATTCTTACTCCGTTCCTTATGTTTCCCTTCAACCTGATTCGCTCCCAACTTCTGTTGTGAGTACAAATGTGCCTAACCCAAAACGAGTACAGGTGTTTATCACTCCTTCAGTAGAGCCACCTTTGATGATGTCCGTCCTGGATATTTAACCCTTCACTAAGCCCGTAGACATGGTTAACACTTTGGTCGTGTCCACTCCAGTTCTATCCTCCTCTTCCTCTATGCCCCTAGCTTCGTCTGTGGGGAGTTCATCTCCTCCCAAGAAGGAAGAGGTGGAGGTTGGTCCTTCTGGAAAAGTAGAATGTAAGAGGAATCCACCTTCTTCATGAGGTCGGCTCTTGATGACTTGTTATGTCCTTGTGACAAAACTAGTCTCGACTTCCCCTGAGTTGGTCACTGCTCCTAAGCCACTCTACGAGCTTAATGACGAATCTTAGGCACAACCTACACTATCCACTGAGGATAAGCATGATGCTCCCATGGGATGCAAGTTTCATTCCATCGATGAAGTCCCAACCCTATCGGTGATCTTCGCAAAATCACTTACTTTGACTCCACAAGAGCTCTGTGGAGAGGACCTCGAGGGGCCCTCTTCCTTGGCCCTTGTTGCAGGAGGGTCGAATGCTCCTCCTCTTAACATTCCACCCTTGTAGGCTCATCCTCCTTCCCCTTATGAGGATCTAGATTGGGAAGCAGATGACCTCCTAGATGATTAGTGTTAGGAGGAGGTCCCCTTTTCTTGATCTTGTGTGTGTGTATGTGTGTGTTTTGTGATGTGTTCCCCCATACTCGTGCTATATGTGCCTAGATGACCCTCATCACAACTGTTGGTGCTTGGATATAGGCATGGTTTCTGTGTTGTAAACCTTCTTCTATTTGTACCATCATTCTTCCATGTTTGTGATTTATTTTCGATAAATTATGGATGATGCAAAGCATTAGGGGCATTTAGGCTTCCCTTCCATGTTGACCCAATTTTTGTTTTTATTTTTACTTTGTTTTTCATGCATTCTTCCTAATTTGGTTGGGTATTGATGATATTTCTCCTTGCATTGTGGTTACCTATTATTATATGAGCTTGGAAAGACTTGACCCCGCTAAACCAAATCCCCCTGTTCCCTTTATTTTTATTTTTCTTTTGTCTTTCACTTTCCTTTTATCTTTCTCTCTTCTTTGCTTGAGTTGTCCCTCCTATGTGTGACAATTTTCTCCTCTTTAGTGCTTCTATTTGCAGAAAATGAATTCATTTCCAATGAATCTTTTCTTGAGAATCTTTACAACATTCTCCTTAGAATTGCATTCTTAACCTGGAACGCTAACAGAACGTGTTTCCTTCATCACGGGTTCCTAAAGAAAGGACTTGAAGACCTTTCTCTGAAGTGGGAACTACTTTGACTTCCCCTCGCATGGGGGCATGACCTTCCTTTCAAATTCCTTGATGAAGTGAACATCTTTCGAAAGGATTCCTTGATGACGAATCACTCTAATGTGAATAATTGCTTTTGAATTGTGTGTCCCTTGAGTGTCCCCCTTTCCTTCTTCATGGTGAGTCCGCTAGGGAACCTTTCCTCAAAATATTTTGAAACGAATGGAATTTTTCATGTCTAGCCTGGGGGTAGCCCAACTAGGCTCATTCCATTCTCCCTTCCACGTCTAGCATGTGGGCAGCCTAACTAGACCTTACCTTTCAAACAACGCGTCCCTTGAGTTGAGCTCTCTCCTTTTGAAGGGTTCCCAAGGGATCCCTTTGAAAGTTTTACGGTCTACATGGTCGGCCACTTTAGACATGCTCTATCTGCGGGGGGTGATCCCACAATAGTGGTTTACAATTTTTGGCCAAACTGGACATTGAAATTATTATTTTTAACTAAATCTTCACATTTAGGCACCTATAGTGGCTAAACCATGAGGAATTTTAAGATGATATAAACTAGAGTCTCATCACATTTTGTCTCTAGGTTCTAAATATACTTTTTTCAATATTTTTGGAATCATATTGCACTTCTTTTTCCATCTCCCATGAAAACTGGCTTGTTTCAGAAAACAACATTTTTAAAAAGTGACGAACACCATATAAGGCATAAATTTTTTTCCATCAAGGATGAAAATATAACTCTTTCGAATTTAGATTTGTAACTCTAATATCTAGTTCTTCCACTTGGTTAGATAGTTTTTTATTGAATATTTTTTCTTTAATCAAGTTTTGAAGTCAAACCAATTACAATTCAGACATAGCGTAACCGTATAACACGTAACTTTTTTTTGTATATATTGAAATTCATTTTTTTGTTTGTTTGATCAAGGACTTGAATATGTGGTGCACTCATATTTTTCAAAAAACAAAAATGATAATCTGCTATTTTTCTACATGTGTAGAACATAGACCTTCATTTTCGATGAAAAACATATGTTTAAAAAAACTACAAAAAGAAATACATAATGAAACCAAAACATATTAAAATTATATTTATTGGATAACTCACTCTGAGGACTAACTGATTCTAGTTGGGTTTCTCAAGAATCCTCCATTTTCATCCTCAAACCAACCTTCAAAGTGTAAAACATTAGGTTTTGTTTGTGTCTAAGGGGGAAAATGATCAGGGTCTAGGTGGGTTTGAATGAAGCCCTAGGGGTTTTAGTGAACCACCTTGATTACATGTATTTTGATTGCTTTTTGGGCAGCAAAAGCATTCAATGGGTTTGCTTGAACCCTAGTTCGAGCGAACCCATTTTTGGTTCGTGCGAACCTTCAAGTTTGTACAAACCCTCAAAATGAAAAAAATTGTCATGGGATCATTTTTTCTCAATTTTCCTTCCTCCGTCAAATTGTAAACCACTATTGTGGCTTCACCTAGATGTGTCACTACTTTTGACATATTCTATGTGCAGGTAGATGTGTCACTACTTTAGACACACTTTATATGTGGGTAGACGTGTAGCCACTTTTGACATGTTCTATATGCGGGTAGACATGTCTTTGTTTTAGACATGTTCTATCTGCGAGTAGACGTGTCACCACTTCCTAACTTTGTGGAGTCTGCTTCCTTGGGACTTCCTCCATGTAAGAGATCTGGGGGGTTTCCTCCTTGCACGTCCATGGGCCTATAAGGCACTTTGTTCCAACTCCATAGTTTTGAGCAGCTATGGAGTCCTTCGCATCTCCTGCACCTTCAGATACGCCATAGTGAGTACTGCTTCCTCGATGGTTCAGGTATACTTTTCTACCCCTACTATCTTCTTCATTTACTTTACCAAGCACTCATCAATACTCGTACTCACTAAAATGGGGGAAAATGTATAAGAGAAAATTTTCACCCTAAGTGCAATTCCCCTTTTTTCCTTTATACATTTTAGTAAACCAAAGTTAGAGGCTTAAATTTACTTAAGCCCGTTGTTGGTGGTCCATGTGGAGCCTATTTTGTGTGTTGCTAGAGGCATTTCTATCGGAGACATGCACGTGGCATGTAAACATCTGCGTGATGCGCTTACATCCATAGAAAATTTGTGCGACTAAGCCAGTAGAGGTGTTACTCTTCCCATTTGCAGCGAAGTTGTAATGCCTCCTTCAGCTGATTGACCTAAATATGGCTATTTTCTTCTTCATTTCTTCATATTCACTCTTCTGATTGGCATTCCAACTCTTGAATAGACTAAGCTTCCATAGTCTCACTCTCACAAGCTCACTTTCACTCACTCCCAAGTATTCCAAGCATTCCATTGTAGCAATATAGCACTTTGTCAACTCGATAGAGCATGTTTGGGACCATGCCATTCACAACAAAGGCTTGATTTCCTCTCATTTTCTCCCCCAAGCAACTTTGAGTGCTCTTGGTGGAGGTGGTAAGCTTTCCTCTCCTCTCCTCTATCATTTGGTGAGTAGCATAGTACTGCATTATAGTGTTTGTGTTTTCATTACATTGCTTCTTTATCTCATTCTTTTGGTTGTCCTTGGCGGTGGGAACACCTAAACGAGGGTCTAGCTGAGGCAAGCCCCTATACAACCATCCAACATTTTCCCCTCTTGCTATGTGTAGGTGTGTAAGCTCTTAGAGGATAAACTAATGAACGACTTCATTGGTGAGATTCTTCTCATTTTCATCACTCTTTCTTATTTAATTTATCATATTAGAGATTACAAAATCTACTTAGTTCTGTCATTTTGGCCCTTTAGTTATCTTTTTGGATCATTAGCTAGTTTTTAGTGACTTAACCTCATTTTTATTGTTGTCTAGTTGTATGGACGACAACACCCTTTTGAGACACCAGTGCACTGCGCTGTCATCCAAAGTACACGCTTCTATCCTCAGACAAAGAGCTTTCTGAGATGAAGTGTTAAACCTAAAAACCAACTTGCCTTGACTCTTTCTATATTTTGAGCCTATTGAGTATCTGAGAGGCTCTACGATCCTTGCTACCCTCGCCTCACATATCCTAGACATTGCACTTAGCTTAGGTAAGTTAGGGCAGCCTCTCGCATCTTGATGCTCCATGACCTGGGGTCTTGCATGTGGTGGTCCCCCTCTCTTACATTTTTGGTGAACCCAACATGCACCGTTTTGGTTCCGTTCTTGCGATACTAATAGTTCCTTTCCTTTTTACCTAGGAGTGTTGTAGGTGTGAGTGTTGTAAGGCTATCTCCTTGCAACCCAGCGTATGACTCCTAGTTGATGTAGTTGGAAGGTTCCAAAGGTATTGCACGATGAAACCTTAATTGAGTCACCATGTTATCCATTAACCTTTGGGGATTTTGTGAAAGAATTTTCTAGTGTGTGTAGTGGCCTCCTTCCTGCATCATCCCATCCCCTCTGCACAACTTTTGGATAGCAGTGTTGGTATAACTTTTAGTTCACACGACCTGCCGATGGGCTTCAATAGGGAACCATCTCCTATTTACATTCCTGCATGGATCAATGGGAACATCGTAGTAGGTGTTCTCATTGACTCGACATCACAAGTAAATATAATAACATAGGAGATTATGCTAATTAAAATTTTACATAAGGATGGATATGATGCTCCCATAAGCTTGATTTGAACGAATGACAGGATTTCCATATCCACCTTGGGTAGCATTGTCCTATTGGTCTTAGTCAGACATAAGTTTGTAAATATCTTGATTGATATCATCCCTAGGTCTGAGCTCTTTCATGTAAAGTTGGGTATCCTTTGGTTGGTAGCGATGAATGTGGTACAATCCGTTGTGCATAAAATGTTTGAAATTTATATATGAAGGTTCTGTGCACATAATCCACGACACCGGTTATCAATCGCTGGTTGCATGTGGTAGCTACTCCTTGGATCACCCGTGGCCTGTGTCCATGGGTCCCCTTTCAACTAGGACAAACGTTTTACATAAGACATATCAGAACTATAAGAAAGGATGTCTAAGACCAAAGGTGAGGTATCCTCCCTCACCCTATGCTATTTCACAAAGGGCTTGTTTGAAGGCTAATAGCGAGGCCACCAAGGCCTGAAAGAGGACAGAAGAGAAGTGGTCTTGTGATTCCTCTTCTTCTTCTTATGCTACCCATTCTGATGCTTCTTCTCACTTAGTTGTGGTATCCTTGAGTTGTGCTCCTCATTTGCAGGAGAACCCTTTGGTGCCTGCTTGGTGAAAGCCCAAGCATCCTTCGTTTGAGCTTCATGTTCTACTAATGGAGCTTAGACCCATTCGGTATGAAAGGAAGAAGTTCCTTTGAGGAGAGTCCTCCTTGTCTCGACCACCGTAGTCTCCTACCGCTCCTACTCCCAAGGAAGTGAGCAGAAAGAGGCCCACTACCAAGGCACTCATGTCAACTCCTCCCATCATTCCTCAGCATGCTCCTCCTACTCTTGTATAGGAACTCGTTCCTCTACCTAGAACGGCCATAGTGGACATTCCTATGGTCAAGCAAGAACCTCCCGTCCCTTCGAAAGTTTTGACTTCTAAATCCAAGAGCCATAAAAACCACCTTACACATGAGCACAAGCATTAGCGAAAGGTTCTCTTGGCTGAGCAGGCCACCTCATAGCAGGAGCAAGAAATGATAGCTCCTATTTCAGGATCTTCTGCAGTGTCTTCTTCCTCCCTTCCTTCTATTTCCCTTCAACCTGATTTTCTCCCAATTTTTGTTGTGAGTACAAACACGCCTAAGCCTAAGTGGGTTCAGGTGTTTATCACTCCTTCAGTAGAGTCACCTTTGCTGATGCCTATCCTAGATATTCAACCCTTCCCTAAGCCTGTCTACATGGTTAATAGTTCGGTTGTGTCTCCTCTGGTTCTATCCTCCTCTTCCTTTGCACCTCTAGCTTCATCTATGGGGAGTTCATCTCCTCCCACAAAGAAAGAGGTGGAGGTTGGTCCTTCTCACAAAGTAGGACGTAAGAGGAATCAACCTTCTTCATGAGGTGGCCTCGTGATGACTTTTTTTGTCCTTGTGACATAATGAGTCTTGTCTTCCCCTGAGTTCATCATCACTCCCGAGCCACTGGTGAGCTTAACAAAAAATATCAAGCATAACCTGTGCTATCCACTAAGGATAAGCATGATAATCCCATAGGATGCATGTTCAATCCTGTGTATGAAGTCCCATCCCTTTCAGCGATCTTCGCAAAATCACTGACTTTGACTCAATAAGAGGTTTGTGGAGAGGACCTCGAGGGACCCTCTTCCTTGGCCCTTGTTGCGGGAGGGCCGAATTCTCCTCCTCTTAATATTCCACCCTTGTAGGCTCATCCTCCTTCCCCTTATGAGGATCTAGATTGGGAAGCAGATGACGTCCTAGATGATCAGTGTTAGGAGGAAGTCCCCTTTTCTTTATCTTGTGTGTGTGTGTGTGTTTTGTGATGTGTTCCTCCATACTCATGCTATATATGCCTGGATGACCCTTGTAACCACTGTTAGTGCTTGGATACAGGGATGGTTTTTGTGTCGTAAACCTTCTTCTATTTGTACCATCATTCTTCCATGTTTGTGAATGATTTTTCAATAAATTGGGGATGATGCAAAGCCTTGAGGGCATTTAGGCTTCCCTTCGATGTTGACCGAATTTTATTTTATTTTTTACTTTTTTTTTCATACATTCTTCCGGATTTGGTTGGGGATTGATGATATTTTACCTTGCATTGCAGTTACCTATTATTATATGAGCTTGGACAGATCTGACCCTGCTAAACTAGACCCCCCTATGCCCTTTATTTGTATTTTTCTTTTCTCTTTCACTTTCATTTGTCTTTCTCTCTTCTTTGCTTGAGTTGTCCCTCCTATGTGTGACAATGTTCTCCTCTTTAGCGCTTCAATTTTGAAAAAATGATTTTTTTGCCAACAAATCTTTTCTTGAGAATCTATACAACATTCTCCTTATAATTGCATTCTCAACTTGGAACCCTAATGGAATGTGTTTCCTTCATCATGGGTTCGTAAAGAAAGGACTTGAAGACCTTCCTCTGAAGTGGGAACTACTTTGAATTCCCCTCGTATGAGGGCATGACCTTGCTTTCAAATTCCTTGATGAAGTGAACATCTTTCAAAAGGATCCCTTGATGATGAATCACTCTAAGGTGAATAGTCACTTTTGAATTGCATGTCCCTTGAGTGTTCGCCCTTTTCTTCTTCATGGCAGGTCCCGTAGGGACACTTTCTTCAAAAGCCTTTGTAACGAATGGAATTTTTCATGTATAGCCTAGGGATAGCCTGACTAGGCTCATTCCATTCACCCTTCCACGTCTAGCTCAGGGGTAGCCCGACTAGACCTTACCTTTCAAACAATGCATCCCTTGAGTGGAGCCCTCTCCTTTTGAAGGATTCTTGAGGGAACCCTTTGAATTTTTTTTCAGTTTGTGTGACCGGCCAATTTAGACATGTTCTATTTGTGGGTAGATGTGTCACCGCTTTTGACATATTCTATCTGTGGGTAGACGTGTCACTGGTTTAGACACACTCTATTTGCGGGTAGACATGTCACCACTTTTGACATGTTCTATCTGTGGGTGGACATGTCACCGCTTCAGACATGTTCTATGTGTGGGTAGATGTGTTGCCACTTCCTAACTCTGTGGTGTCCACTTGCTTGGGGCTTCCTCCATGCGAGAGATATTGGGAGTTTCCTCCTTGCAGGTTTGCGGGCCTATAAGGCACTTTGTTCCAACTCCATAATTTCGAGCCGCTATGGAGTCCTTCGCATCTCCTACACCTTTAGCTATGCAAGACTGATTACTGCTTCCTTGATGGTTCAGGTATACTTTTTTAACCCTAGTCTCTTCTTGATCTACTTTACTGAGCACTCATCAATACTTGTGCTTGCTAAAGCGAGGAAAAAATGTATAAGAGAAAATTTTCACCCTAGGCATAATTCCCCTTTTTTACTTTATACACTTTAGAAAACAAAAGTCAGAGGATTACATTTACTTAAGCCCGATGTTGGTGGTCCATGTCAAGCATATTTTGTGTGTCGGTGGAGGAATTTTTGTTAGAGACACCCACACGATACACAGATGTCCACGTGGCGGTCTTACGTCTCTGGATGATTCCTATGGCTAGGCCAGCAGAGGCATTACTCTTCCCATTGGAAGTGAAGTTGTTATGCCTCCTTCTGTCGATCAACTCGAATATGGCCATTTTCTTCTTCATTCCTTCATATTCACTCTTCTAATTGGCATTCCAACTCTTGAACAAACTAAGCTTCCATACTCTCACTCTCACAAGCTCACTTTCACTCACTCCCAAGTAGTCAAAGCATTCCATTGCAACAATATCACACTTCGTCAACTCGATAAAGCATGTTTGGTACCATGCCATTCCCAACAGAGGCTTGAGTTACTCTCATTTTCTTCCCCAAGTAGCCTTGAGTGCTCTTGGTGGAGGTGGTAAGATTCCCTATCCTCTCCTCTATCATTTGGTGAGTAGCATAGTACTACATTGTAGTGTTTGTGTTTTCATTACATTGCTTCTTTATCTCATTCTTTTGGCTATCAGTGGCAATGGAAACACCTAAACAAGGGTCTGATTGAGGTAGGTTCGATTGAGGCAGGCCCCTATACAACCACCCAAAATTTTCCCCTCTTGCTGTGTGTAGGAGTGTGAGCTCCTAGAGGATCAACTAGTGAATGAGTTCATTGGTGAGATTCTCATCATCTTCATCACTCTTGCTTATTTACTTTATCATATTCGAGATTACATAATTTACTTAGTTATGTCATTTTGGCCCTTTAGTTAGCTTGTTGGGCCATTAGCTATTTTTTAGTGGCTTAACTGTGTTTTTATTGTTGTGTGGTCGTCCAAAGTCTACGCTTCTATACTTGGATAGAGAGATTTATGAGACGAAGTGTTAAACCTAGAAACCAACTCGCCTAACCTCTTTCTACATTTTGAGCCTATTCAGTAGCTGAGAGGCCCTACAGTCCTCGCTACCCTTGCCTTACATATTCTAAACATTTCACTTAACTGAGGTAAGTTAGGGTAGCCTCTCACGTCTTGACCCTCCATGACCTGGGGTCTTGCACACGGTGGTCCCCCTCTCTTACAGTAGGCTACGTCATGTCAAGGAAAAATGAAAAAAAAAAGAAAGGGAGGAAGTATCCCCCCAAAAAAGGAAGTACAACAAACACATAAGGAATCTATGGATTTTGGGTTAGTATGCTCGTTGCTGCAATGTTTTGATATGAAAGAGCGCGAAACTGTCATCATCCCCCAAATACATATAGGACTGGAAGAATGACATTAAGAGAGTGAAAAAAAATGAAAAGAAAGTCCCTTTTGAGTCAACATGGAAGAGACATTACAGTCTCAATGTTTTGCATCGTCCCCAAAAGGAAAACATAAGAAAAATAAAGAAAATGAAAAATCCTTTGGGTCAACATGAAGGAGACATTTTGGTTTCAATGCCTTGCATCATCTCGAAAAGGAAAAAACAAGAAAAAAAAAAAAGAAAAAGAAAAAAGGACCATTTGGGTCAACATGGAAGACATAGGGCATTTCTATGCTTTGCATCATCCCCAAAAGGAAAATATAAAACAAAAATGAAAAAGAAAAGGACTGTTTGGGTCAATATGGAAGAGACATAGGGCGTCTCTACACTTTGCGTCATCTCTAAAATGAAAAAAAAGAAAAGAAAAAGAAAAGGACCATTTGGGTCAACATGGAAGAGACATAGGGCATCTCTACACTTGGTGTTATCCCCAAAAGGAAAACACAAAAGAAAAGTGAAAAAGACAATGTACAACATATAGAAGAAGAGAGATATGAATGGAAGAAGTGTACACACATGAAAAAGAAAGAGAAAATAAAGGTCAAGGAAAGGAAATGAATTCTAGCTAGGAAAATGCAAGTCATCCATCAAGTCATCCTCCTCCCAATCACGTTCAATGTAATTTGAAGGTGATTGACTGTTTAAAGGAGGAATCCCAATTTTCCAAACTAGGAATTGTACTAGGTTCTTCGCTTGGCAGAGAGGATTTATTATTTAAGCTCATTGTAGATGAAAATAAAGAGTTCAAATCATTGTGTACTTCTTCATCTATTTTAGCAATCATCACATCTTAATCATCATCATCAAGATTAATAACGACGGGTGATTTAAAAGGATGGATGTATCAAGAGTTTTGGTTGTTGAATGGGTTTGTTTTGTTGCAATTTTTGGGTTGAAATTTCATGCGGTAGGTCAGGAGAGGGAAGGTGGTCATCTATTTCTTTTGTCAAGGGTGGCAGTTGAGTGTTTTGATCGTCTTCCATATGAGATTGATGCAAAAGGAGACGACGACAACGTTGGAATTCCTGAGCACTGCTGTTTCATTTAATTCTATATTGGAGTTGTTGAGGTGTAAGAGTGGATTGCATTGCCATAGGTTCTACTTCTGAAGGGGGAAGAGTAGGAGAAACCGAAGAAGATGGATCAACCACTTTCTCTTTCACTTTATATTATTGTTTGATATGAGAAGGTAAGGCAAGAGTTGTTTTATTTTCTCTTGGTCATTTAAACGATGGCTGGGAAGTGTTAAGAGGATATTGTTTAGAAGGTTTGATGGTTTGTTCAATATCACATTCTAGTGTAATCATGGTTTCATCAAGGATAGGATGAGTAGAGGTGGACAAAGATGTGTTATGAAGGGATAATTTGATGATCTTTTTTAATTTAAACTTTTGATAAGCAATGTAAAAGAAATCCTTACGAGGGGTGATAGGTTCCATGGGTTTAGGCCAAAAGGCTTCTAATGAAAAGTTACCTTTGGAAGATAAAAGATTAAAGCCACTATGGTGTATGGTGAATACCTCATTGCAATGTGGAAACTTCAAGCACTTATGAATGACTAATGGGACCCATTTCATTGAGCAAAGCCAAGGGTATCCTAGCCTCAAACGAAATTGGTCAGATAGTGGAATAATTGAAAATGTTACGTCCAAAGTTTTAGGGTCCTATTTGTAAAGAGAGGGCAATTGATCCAATCGTAGGGCATGAAAAACTAGTATGTGTCCTGATCCATTGAGTTGGTTTATTATAATCATCTTGATATAGTTCATGTAATACAAGAGACTACTCTGTGATCAAATTCTTGTCACAAGTGGGATCTATTAATATCCCATTAATGGGCATATCATAGATTCTACCCACAATGTAGAGAGGACCATTAGGAATTTTTTGTAATATATATTTATTAGAAAAGGTGATATCAAGAGATTTAGAGGTTTGGCCCTTTTGAGGAATAACGTCTTCGCATCCACCATTTCCATAGGATCATCTTGGGTAACAAGAGGAGGTGCATCAGGTTGTTTGTTGTGTGTATCAACAGTAATTACATTAGGCTTTGAAGGCTTACTATCCTTGATGAACGAGGTGGTGTGTTTGGGCATAGGGTTGGTGAATATTTGCAAATTTTGGTTAGGGGGTGCAATAGACTTATTGCCTTGATCATTAAGACCCATAATGGTCATTTCACCCAAATCAATGAGATCTTCAACTAATTGTTTAAGACGCTTGCAATGTTCGGTGTTGTGTCCATTTTGATGACGAAAATGGAAATAAGCATTAGGTTTGAAGCTAGGTAGTAAGCGTTGATTGGGATCAAGTGGGTGAACAGGTGGTAGGGTGAGCATTCATTTTTTAATTAATTGGTTCATTGTATGGGGGAGGGTGTCGAGTAAAGGGGTGAAGTGTCTATTCAGGTCTCCATAATGATAAGGCATAGTTGTCTTAGTAGTGGCCATTGAATTTTGAACTTGTTGAGTTGGTTGCAGTTGGGGTGGAGGAGATGGGTTAAATTGTAAAAATCCTTGGTTAGGTTTGAGGAAGTTTTGTGTGTTGTGTTGGTTTTGATTGTTATGTTCAAGTTTGTCATCTCGGCTAGAAGTGGATTTTGACTCACGAGTTGAAATTGAATTTTGATATTCGCATAAGGTTGTACATAAATGCATGAATGAAGGGAATTTCATCATGGTAAGTTTATCTTGAAGAGTGGTGTACAAATTCTCAATAAACGTCTTCTGCAAATTTGCATCTAGAATTTTGACATCAACTTGAGCTTATAAAGATTGATCATGCGAGATGGAATTTGTCATTTTTTCATCCGTGTTTTTTCCACATCTCATAAGGCCAGCAATTGTCTTTCTAGGTGTCATGTGAACTTCGAAGTGACTAATGAAAGCTTCCACCAATTCATTAAATGAAAAAATGGAATGATTGGGAAAGTTGGAAAATAATTCTAAAGCAGTATCTTTCAAAGTCCTTGGAAATTTTTTTGCCAAAAGTTTATCATCAAGGAAAAAGTCACTACTCAAAGTGGTATAAGTATTAGCATGGTTCATAGGGTATTGTTTTCCTCCATATTTCTCAAACCTCAACATTTTTTTCCCTTGTGGTATCGGGGTACATAAGATTTCTAATGATAAAGGGTTGTTGCAGACAATATATGTGGGTGGAGCGGCTTGACCTTGACTAATGGTTGAAAGTTGGTGTTGCATGGATGAAACAGTGTTAAGGAGTTGTGTAAGAACAAGATTGGGGTATGTAGGTTAAGGTGGAAGGGAAAATGGTGATGGAGTGTAAGTGATGTTAGGGGAGGTGAAAGGAATGCTACGGGGTGTGAAAATGGTGGAAGGAGGTTGTGATGCTACAAAAGAAGTAGGAATGCTAGTGGAAATCGGGAAAGAAGTTGCCATATAATGGGGTTGATGCATGGTTGTGTGGACTTGTGGATTGGTGTAAGTGGGTATAGAAACTATAGTTGAAGGAGGAGGAACTTGACGTGTTCCTTGGCTTATAGGAATGTTTGTGGATAGGGTATTTGAAGAGGCATGTTTATTGTAAATCTTGACAATTTGTTTCAAAACTTGCAAGACATCATCATTCTTAATTAAGCAATGAAGGTTCTCAATAGTAGGGATAGTAGTGGTGGAAATTTTTTCAAGTGAAAAATGTTGTTGTAAATGTGCAAAGTGCTCAAGAATGTTAATGGCCTTTTCTTGCGGGAGGGATTTTTTTGATTGTCAACATGCATAGGATGCATAGGATCAATGTGCAAAGTCCTCATGAATGTTAAGTGGTATTGTCAGGGCCTAATGCACCATTTTCCATACTAGGAGTAGGAGCTAATGAGATCCCAAGGTCCACAATGAAAGTGCTATCGCAGGATGCCATGAGTCTAGAACTTCTTCTCACTAAAGTATTATCAATGGGGCACCAAACACTCATGCAAGTACCACAAAGGAAGGGTGGATGGAAATGCAAGCTAATCTAAGACTTTGAAATAAAAATAACATAAAATATTCTAACTGTAATAGAGATGCAAAGATAGAAAACAAAAATGCAAGAAAATGACAGAAAAAATACAAAACTACCATTTAAGAAGTGCAGAGAGACTGATTCGCCCTAGGTGGTGAATGAGTCCCAGGATGCAATTTTTTTATGTTTTACAAAAAAATTGAGATTGATTTAAATGGTCTACAGAATGCAATTATAGATGAAGAATGCAGATTTTTAGTTTTTTGAATGAATTTGAATGCAAAAATGAAAACTAAATGAATGTTTCACTAATGCAAAATGGAAGGTCCTAGAATGCAATAACAAATCAATGTCCTAATTGAATGCTAATGCAAATGAAAACTAGGATGCAAGATATAAAATGAAATCAAATTTTTTAAAGTATTTCAAAGTTGGGTTCACCAAAATGTGACATAGATTTTGGGAACCTAAGATGCTTGCTCTCTTCCTAAGATTTTTCACCTAGAAAGAGAGAGATTTAGGTTCCAAAATGCTTATGTAACACTCAAATTAGGATGTGTAGAATGTGATATGATGTAAATGAACTTAACTAAATGCAATTGACTAATTGAAATGAACTATAATGAATGTAAAAGTGCAGTTTAAGCTATGCTTGAAAACACATTGTGATATGCAAACTACTATGAAAATGGAGAAAATTGAAAGAAATATGCAAAACAAAAAGAGATGGATGAAATCAAAGTGCACCTGGATGAAATATGAGTTTTCTAGAGTGTGTAGAATGATGATGAAATTTACTGGTTTTTCACAGTGGGACTCATTCGCCTAGGGTGGCGAATCAATCCTCCTACTAATGAAAAAGTGTTGAGAACTGATTTCTGACAATCGAGATCTAAGATCTAACAAAATAAAAAAAATTAGGTCTTAGGTGGGACTCATTCACCAAGGGTGGTGAATCATTCCACTACTAGATTTCTGGAAAATTAGACAACTTTGCAATGCCAGATTTAGGAATATCTGAATGTCAGGTTGTTGAAGTCAGTTCTCCAGGAAATAGACAGAAAACACTCAAAATGCTTGAAATAATGATATGTTGACTTGAAGAGCCTAGTTGACTTGATTTCCACTTTTCAACACCTTTAAACCTATCAAATTTGCAAAACAAAGGCTGCAAAGACACATGCAAAGGGGAAAAATGTTGGAGGATTAGCACATAGGGGTTTTCCTTGGTCAAACCCTGCTTTGGTAATCAAACCCAATAGAAATAAATGAAATGAAAAGGAAATGATAAATGAAAAACATGAAAATGCTATTAACTCACCAAATCCTTGATCTTGTAAGTCTGAAGTAATGTTAATGGCTGCTTCAAAGTGTTTCAATAGTTGCTTCAATTGATGATGTAGGATGCTTGAATGGTTGAATGGATGTGTGGATAAGTGAATTTGATGAATTAAGGTTTAAAATGAGATGAAAAAAACTAATTTATTCAATTCTTGTGCCTTACTATATGTTCATACCTCATCATAGGCTGACATCAAGTGACTTTTAATAAAATACCGAAAGGAAATTTTAAATATTTTTAATTTGGGGTTAAGGGGGACTCATTCACCACCCATGGTGAATGGGTCCCACCTAGGACCTAAAACCATGTGTAAAAAATAATGTTGTGTTTAATGTTATTTGTTGGGATAATATGTAAAGATACACTTAATATAAGCATATAAGGGGCATAAAGAGACAAAATAAAGCATGAGAAAGGTGTAAATAAGGAGATGTTCCTATAAAAGTGTGATGGATTGTTACAAGACTTTACAACACTTCAATATAAGACTTTTTGATATGTAAAAAGGTGATTTTTATATAAATTGTATTAAATAGAGTCTAGAAGAATATAGAAATGTCTTACAACACTTCATAACACCTTCACAAGATGTCATTCTTTGAGTTTTATTACCTAAATAAGCATGTTCAAGCCATTATACAACATAGAATTAGAGAAAGAAAAATCTAACACCATGAAACAAGACCTAAAAGGAAATGAAAATGACAAGGGTCCATTTTTCTACAACAAAAACCCAAACCAACCAATAATAACTTATCTCCCAAACCTTTTAGTAGTGATGGCTTTGACATGTTAGATGAAGCCCTTGAGGACTTCATCTCACAAAAGCCATCCACTAAGGTTTGTTGTGAGCAACCTAAAACAAAATATGTCAATGTGATTCGACCTCAACTTTTCCATTACCCACCTTCACATAAACCTCAACCTCCAACTAAACCCGAGTTTACCCTTTACCCACCTAAGCATGATGCTATTTCTCACACACATTACACTAGAAATAACCTGAAACCACCACAACCAACCCCAACCTCCTTACCTTTTCCCAATTATATACTACCTAGTGCTCCTCGATTAAGAGAGTATGATCTTGTTGAGCAACTTAAGAGCACTCTTGTAAAAATATCCCTTTGGGACCTTCTTCAAAATTCACAAAACTATCACTCTATGCTCCAAACAACATTGCAACAAATAATGGTTCCTCCTGGCACAAACACAAATGATGTGGCAGCCCTTATACAAGGAATGAATGTAGTTAATTTAGACATTAACTTTCATCAACATGAGCTCCCTCCATTAGAATTAAGGAATCAAAATGAGGCCTTTATGGTATTTTCTCAATTCCTTTGAATAGGAATCAAATGAACTCTTGTTGAAAATGGCTCTACCCTTAATGTGTGCAATGTAAAGCTCCTAGATATATTACATGTGGATAAATTGTAAGTAAAACCTGATTCCTTATCTATTAGAGGATTTGAAAATATCGAAAAGCAACCACTCAGTGTAATCACTTTACCTATTACAGTCAGAATGGCTACCTTGCAAACTCCTATTTGTGTCATGCCCTATGATCTTTCATACAATCTTCTTTTGGGAAGACCATGGATCCATGAGATGCATGTGGTGCCTTAAACCTTCATAAAATAATGAAATATGTCTATAATAACAAATTTTATCAAGTTGAAATAGACCCCGAGCTTGAAAGTTGCTTACAACTTGAAAAAGGAACAACCAATCCTTTGAACACATTAATTCCAACATCTCATATAGAACCCCTTGAGACTAGAAAACAAGAACCTATGACTAAATTTCTAGGTGATGATTGTGGTACATTATAATTCACACCTTCATTTATGGGTGAAGAAATAATCATATGAAAATAGGATGAAAAACAAGAACAGCCCATAGTTATGTCAACTCTGAATTCAGAAGAATCTTCCCAAATATCTACCTCAACTACTTTGGATGAAAATACAAAATACACAATAAATTTTGATGAGATAGAATATCAACAATCACCCAACCAAAAGGAAATGGAAAGACTTTATGGATGAGGTTATGAGGTTGTGAAACAATTGGGATACAATAGTAAAGGATGTGGAAAAAATGAACAAGGCATTCATGTTCCTATAGAACCTAATACACAAGACACAAAGACTAGGTTGGGATATTCTTTTTCTCAGATAACAAAAGCAACTCAATGACTAACACTCAACATAAAAACCATCACATGTAAAAAAAAAATCAATCTCACCCTAAAACATCCTAAATTCCTTGATATGGATCTACCACCATCATGGGAGTATGTTGAAAGTGATGAAGATTTGAAACAACTGTTAGGAGTTTATGATATGAAATCCTCTACTTCTCCCATGAAACAGGTTACCTATGCTATGATTAACACCAAGCAAAATGACATCAATGATAAGTTGAATATAAGCATGGAACCATATAATCCTGAATTTCCTAAGTCAAATGCCCTCCCCTTAGGAGATACAATTGATATATAAATGGACATATATGATAGAGAATAGGTCATTAAGATTGAGAAGTACCTTGATGATGAATAACAAGAGCATACTACAACCTTGCTTCATGATTTTCCTAAATTTTTTGCTTGGAAATATTCATATATGTCAGGAATAGATCCGAAGATAGTAACACATTACATTATTTTGGCTGACAATGCTAAGCCTATTATCTAAAATATATGAATAATGAACCCTAAGATAGCCTTGCATGTTAAAGGAGAACTTGAAAAACTCCTTGACACAGGTTTCATTTGACCTATTGATTATTCTCCTTGGATCTCAAACATTATCGTAGTTGCTAAACTTGATAATTGTATTAGGATATGTACAAATTTTTGTAACTTAAATAAATCCTCTTTAAAAAATGATTTTCCCCTTCCTAATATCAAAATAATAGTGGATTCAATTGCGAGAAATGCTTTGTTTTCATTCATGGATGGATTGTTTGGTTATAATAAATTATTCATCAACCCACAAGATCAATATAAAACAACCTTTACATTTGTTTGGGGAACATTTTGTTGGGTTATGATGCCTTTTTGATTAAAGAATGCATGCAAAACTTATCAAAGTGTAATGAAATTGATATTTCATGATTACATACACAAAATATTGGAAGATTATCTTGATGAAATCCTCACCAAATCCTTAACAAGAAAATATAATTTGAATGTCCTTCAACAAATCTTTGAACGAATGTGTAAATACAACATGCACCTAAATCCAACAAAGTGTGTCTTTGGAGTAGATAGTGGAAATTTTGTAGGGTTTATCATATCTCACAGAGGCATTGAGGTTGACACAAAGAAAATTGATGCTATAATAAACATGCCACCTCCTAGGAACATTTCTCAACAACTCATGTTACAAGGAAGAATTCAAGCCATCTGTCGTTTTGTCGCCTCCTTAGCTGATCAAGCATTACCTTTCACACATCTCCTCAAGAAGGATCTACATTTTGATTGGAATGAGGATTGTAAACATTCCTTTGAGAGTTTGAAGGAAACCTTGCAACTCCACCCATTTTACAACCTACTATACCAAATAAACCATTCATCCTTTACATAGCCACATCTGCCCATGCTCTTGTAGCATTGTTGGCTCAACAAGATGACAATAGAAAAGAACATCATGTTTATTACATTAGTCAAACTTTAACCGATTATGAAAAATGATGCACACCAATCAAAAAACAATGCTTAGATCTTGTATTCACTCCTAGTAAGTTGCAACATTATTTAATAAATATTGAAATACAAGTCATGAAAAAAATTGATCCTCTCAAACATTTTTTTAATAAAACAAAGTTATCATGATGTCTAGCTAAATGGGTAATGTTGTTGACTGAGTTTGACCATAAGTTTTTTTCACAGAAAGTAATCAGAGGCCAAACCTTAACTAACCACTTAGCTAACTCTCCTTCTCTAGCATTACCCAGCAATGAATCTTTTCCTAATGATAGTGTGTTGAAAATAGACATTCCTACATGGGAATTATACTTTGATGGATCCAAGTGTAGAATAGGCTTGGGTGGTAGAGTGATATTAAATCTACTCAAAGGAAATCCCATTCCCTTTTCGTATCAATTAAATTTCCTATGTACGAATAACACAGCTAAGTACGAGGAATTAATTGTTGGGTTGCATGCTGCTTTAATCATGGGCGTTAAAGATATTAAGATATTTGGTGACTCACAATTAGTGATTAAACAAATAAATGGAACATATCAAGTCAATCATGATAAATTATCCAAATACAAGGATCTTGTCATGCACTTGTTAGAGAAGTTTTAGACATTTACCATTGATAACATCCCACAAAAAGATAATCAGCTTGTAGATGCAATGGCAAGTGCTTCTCTTATATCCCCTCAAGATCCTTCAAAACATTTCACATTCACTATTCACCCTATCATGTAACCTTCAATCGACAAAAGCATGGAAGAAGCTTTAATGAAAAATGAGGAAAACTTGAGTGAATGGTATGATACCATATTCAACTATTTGAAAAGAGGTACCTTTCCCAAGCCAACAACTAAAAACCTCTGTTCTCATTTACGAAAGATTGAATATAAATATATAATTCTCACAGATGTGCTATATCGAAGGTTGTTCAATGGTCTCTTACTTAGATGCTTAAACAAGTCTGAGATACCTCTAGCACTTCACCAAGCCCATGAAGGTGCTTGTGGTGGAAATTTTGGAGGGAAAATATTGGTTCAAAAACTTATTCATATAAGGTATTATTGGTGCAACATGGAACGTGATTGCTTTGATTATGTTCATAAATTTCATAAATATCAAGAACATAGCAATTTGAATCATGATCCTACTAGTGAAATTCAAACTCAACTTCTGATATGGCCCTTTACAGTTTGGGGATTAGACATTATAGGGAAAATTACACCCCCTTCTTCCACTGGACATACCTTTATCATCACTACAACTGCTTATTTCATAAAATGGGTAGAGGCCATTCCTCTTTGATCTAGAATAACTGAGGTAATATGTCATTTCATCCTAAAACACATTATTACTCGCTTTGGAATTCCTTCTGCATTATTCTTTGATAATGGTACACCATTTAGGAATAATGATGTGAAGAAATTCTTTGACACCTTTAATATCCAACATCTTTTTTTGACACCTTATTACCCACAATCTAATGGTCAAGCTAAATCAACTAATAAAGTCCTTGAACAAATTTTAAAGAAAACTGTCAATAAAGATCATAGCGATTGGCACACACAATTATACTATTCAGTTTGGGCTTATTGCACAAGTGTGCGATCTTCCACAGGGACCACACCTTATAATTTGGTCTATGGTAATGAATCAAGAATTCCCTTGGAGTTAGAGATTCCCACACTAAGAATTTCTCCTCAAGGACTTGTTGATGATACACACTATCAAAAGCAAAGATTACACTAGCTTGAAATTCTCAATGAACAACACATTAATTCCCTCAAACATCTTCAAGCTTATTACAAAAAAAAACAATGCTATTACAATCTCAACGTTATCCCTTGAAAATTCCACTAGGGTGAATTAGTTCTATCTTCCAATTAGCGCAATTTTAATGCTGACCCAAATGAAAGAGATAAATTCAGTTCTAATTGGTTAGGATCATACTTTGTTGAATTTTTTTTGGGGTTTGCTGCACACATGTTAATAGAACTAGATGACACACCCCTTAAGGAACATATCAATTTCATTCATTTGCGTATGTCTTGAGCACTAAAGTAATTATTTAATTTATTTTTTATAATTAATTTAGGTTTGATACTATTCACATTCATCTTGTGTGTTATGATAAGTTAGATCATTTAATTTAGCATAACATATTTAATCATCATGTCGTATCTAAAGAAATTGTAATAAATTTTTATTAGATCACATAAGCTTTGTTAAATCATCAAGAAATTAATTAAATAATCTTACAAAGGTTCTTTAATTAAAATCACATTGTCATATAACATTCAAAAACATTAAGACAAGTAATAAAACATCAAATTCTCATATATATATATCCAAATTTCTATGTACATATCATCACAATATACAACATCACCGAGGTTTGTGGGTACTCGACCCATCAGGATATGGTACTCATGATCTAGTAGTAGGATATCAGGAGATGGTTGTATGTGATCATGATCATGATTCGCCAAATCTAAGTGCAAAATCTAAGCCCTCTATCTATCCAAGGGCCACATGATGCTCCCTCTCTGCCTATAGCCACGCTAACTTTTCATCTAGTCTCTCAACCTCTACTAGAGTTCAAGATGACTGTCCTGCAATCTTGTCTCAACGGATTCATCTCCTCAGACTCTCATATGCTTCCAGTAATCTCACGAATTCTCTGAGTAAGTCTAGGTCCTCCTTCACAATAGGTGAGGGTACATAATATGAGTCCATCTCCTCCTCGTCGATGGATTATGTCACTATCTCTGCAACTGGTTGATGGTAGAGATCTCGCCAATCTCTCATCACTCCTATAAGGTAGAAACAATACACAATCAATACACATCATCAGGATATTTATAAAGAGCATAAACACTTTAAGTACATGCATAAAATCAAATGTCATCACCTATATCTTTGGTAGGTTGAGCAATATCAACATCGTCCTGTGCAGGGGGCATGGAAGATGTGCTAGCCTCTCCACAACTGTGGGTACTGATGCCTGCTGTAGCTACTGCCCGTGATCTCATCATACAAATGGGATAGGGCTCTCCCCACTTGTGTCAATCCTTAGCTGCTACCTCATCACTCTCACTTAGGGGTGGATCCTCCTCCCCATCCTCCTCCTCATATTCCTGCTCCTCCTGCTCCTCCTCTCCCTATTGGCCATCATCGTCAAGATTTGTATCCTCATTGTACTCATCATCAATGAAATTAGTAAACATGTTTGTATCTTTGTGTCATGCCTCCTCGACCCTATCCTCTTTGTCATCTCCCTCATTTGGTAATAGTCCTACATCCCCTATAGGATCATCAATTAAATATATAGGAGTTGGTCATGATACTATCCACCATTCCTCATAATCCCATGTGGCACCAACATTGTCTACATCAGAGACTAGAGGCTGGTTGTGATCTAAGAAGTAGGATCCACTCTCGACAACATGGTCTAGAGTGAGATGCACTATATCACCTAGTCTATGAGCACTCTACACTGACCTCGTAATAAAGAATCATGCCCGGGGTGGTCTCTGAATTTGTCTGAACTATCACATGACTTGATCGTAGTAGAAAGGACACTATGTGATCATGTTGGCCAACTAGAAATATATATAACTAGAGTCTCCTCAACTATCTCGTGTGATCTGGCCACTGTAGCATCAGTTGATAAGGTCACCATAAGATCTCATCCTCCTCCACTAGGTCAAATCTCACTCTCCAAAAATGTAAATCCCCATACTACCATAACCACCATAGAGGATAATTGAAGGCCCAAGGATATCCCATTGTTGTAGAACGTGGGAAGCCAACTGGTCTAGTACATGTGATATTCTCTAGGAACTAGACCTATAGAAGCATGTAGTGCACCATTTTTTCTACCTCCCAGAAGAAAAAATGACAAGGATCATAATATAAATGTGCCAAGATACAATACCCCCTGGCATATACTCTTTGATGCTCCACCATCCTGCATATCAAATGAACTAGTCCTCCCTCAAGGTACGCTACACACCCATCGAGGATGAGTACTAGTGCCATTGTATGCACCATGATCTGTCTCACCATTAGTGCTCATGAATACAGTAACATTGCTAGGTCAATCCACCCTCTCATTCACGCATCATGCACTGGACCACCTAAACATTACTACATATCTTCCTTTTGCTCATAGAAGGTGCGATCACTCTCAAAATGTACCTGCTCTCCTCAAATAGGAACATGGAGAATGCAGTGTACATCCTCTAGGGTAATCATCATCTCACCTATCTGTAGGTGCAATGTGCATGTGTCTACATCCTAGTGCTCACATAGTGCCATCAACATAGTAGCATGGTACCTCATGGGGGGCATGGGGTATGCCCAGTAGATACCCATAGCTTGTAGTTTCTCTATCTCCTTTGTTTAAAGTGATGAGCCTAAATATCTTAGAAAGCTCAGTTACCTACCCCCTAGACACTGCTGTGAATGGGTGGGTACATATCAAAAACACAAAAAATATGCTCTAAAAGTCATCTAATATCTTTAATTTTTACTTTATTCATCATGCAAGTGTACTAAGGTCATTCCAGTGTGCTTTCCTAAAGGCCCTAGAAACTATAGAACCCTTTTGGGACACTTCATGAAGAAATGGGACACTTTGCAAAAAGGTGGGATACTTTGTGAACAAAAGGGACACTTCACAAGAAAGGGGACACTTTGCAAACTTTTTTCCAAGATCCTAAATTAACCTAGAAATTCATAAAAATAAATAAATAATTGCATAAACACATAGCACAGGTAGCAGAATTGACTCACCTCATGATGGTGCTCATTGTGTGCCACCTTGTTAGTAGAGTGTCCAATCATGCAGGCCTATAGTCTCATTTGCTTGACATATTTCCATCTTCACTCGTCACTCTCACACTACAAGAAGGTAAAATGAAATAGTAAGTGACAAGTTACTTCACTATTACCTCTTTTAACTCTTTTTATTCTTTTTTACTCCTATGTATACAATTAGGGTATTTCCTATCTTAAGAGTTCGTAAAGTAATTTCTATTGAAAAATACTATAACAGGTGCTAGGGAACTACATTTTTGACACTATTTGATGCGTTGGAATCATGATTCTACACCCGACATCATCAAATTTCTATCATTATGAGGCATGGTACTTGGATATGTCCTATGATATGATGTTCCTTATTCGATGTAACTACTTTTCTACCTTGATTCCACCTCCGTAAAGCAAACAAAATCAAGGGGGGGCATATATCTACCCTCAAATTTGATTTCTAGAAGTGGTATAAAATGAATTTTGGACAACTAATAAATTTGTGTTGCAGGATGTGGTTCCTAATGTTGTGGCTTTGCAAATAACTACACTAGGAGCTTCATTCTCCAATCTTTTGAATGAGTATCCTTTTATGAAGTAAAGTGCACTGTTTAGAGTCCTTTAGCTTACATATGCATGCAAAGTCATATGGGCACTAAAGTGGGGGCTAACTCTGGACATGGAAATTAAACTCCTTTGGAGATAGTACATTTTTTGGTGTAATTTAGTCCTATTTTAGACACCATGCATTAATCACCCCTTAAAAATTGCATTTATAGGCCCCTAAGACTCATTATTTTGGACTTTAAGGCCTATTCCACACACAAATCTTGTAAATCTTGACAAAAAACATTCAAATAATTCAAATTTTGCAAAAACCACCTCAAAAACTGCCTAGGGTGGTGATTTAGTCCCTTTTGGGGGATTTGTCAATCTTGAGTAGGAATAATGAATAATTAGGTATTAATGTCGACTTGTGAAGTTAAAAATAATGAATAATTAGGTATTGATGCCTATAGATATATGTTTTTAGTTCATTTTTCAAAAGATTAAGTCATTTCAACAAACAAATTCAATAGTCAAGCATTGAATATCTTTCACAAGAAGATTCATTAGTCTATTTATAGAAAAGTTGAAGCTTTAAGGCAACATGTTAGGGTTTTTTCAGGTCTTCAAGCTCACTTTTTGTTCAATATATCACATTGCAAAAGGGTTGATCATGGATGCCTATGGAGAATCATGGAGAAATCTAGGTTGAGGAGATGCAACTTGCCATCAAATCAATCCTAAGAACTTGTTTTCAAAGTGATTCCATCTTCCCTTTTCTCTTTATCCTCAGCCTAAGGAAGATTTTCATGTTCTTAAGATTCATTTCAAATGTGATTTAGGGTCTCTTAGAATGAGTCTTGCATCTCTCTAGTTTCATTTATGCATCTAATTCTTACATGTTAGAATAGGGTTGCATCTTATTTTCAGACTTCCTAGTCTTAGACACACTTAGTGCTAGGGTTTTATGTCAATTTTACCATCTCTTTCAAGGGTTAAATACTAACTAGGGGTTTGATCAAGGAAAACCCCCCATTAGAAACCAATTTATACTATGTTTTGTAGGAATTTTCATAGGTTCAGATACAAGTTTCCATCAGAAAATAGAATGCATCTTGAGGCTTTCACTTCCACTTTCAGATTTGTAGAAAATTCAAAGTGGACTAAGTTTCCAATAGTAGTGACTTAGTTCCACTGCACTAGTTTTTTAGATTTTTTTGCAGTTTTGGATACCCATTTGGTAGAAACAAATTCCTGAGTAGTTTAACTGATTTAGGACTAAGTCACCCAACTTGGCGTAAGTGTCCCAATTGGCTAGAAAATTATAATTTCTAGAATTTCAGAGACATTTACAATCTTCATTCTATCCTTCATCAGTTTCCAGGTGCACAATTTCTAATTAGCATCTTTATCTTGTTCTTTATTGCATTTCATCTATATTTTTGTATATCACAATGTGTTTTTAAAAAACTTGCATTTCTTAGGTTTTGCATTAATAAGTCATTCCTTTTATATGTTTATTTCATTTAGGCATACTTCATCCATCCTTGCATTGATTCTAAGTGTAGAAATCACCCATTTTGGCCCATCTTTCTCCTTTTAGGTGAAAAACCCTAGAAGTGCAAGAAAGCAAGTTGGAGCCAAAATCTTTGTCCACAAAATGCTTTACAAAAAGTTGTCAAAATTTGAATCTTTGTATCCATAGTTAATTTATAGATGCTCCACAAAGTGTTGCATCACAATATTTCCTTTTGCAGATTTCTTCTATAACTTCAAAATTTTCTTTTCCAAGACATATCTTTGTGCCAAGTCATGGCATCACATTTTTTAGGGGTTTATTAAAATATTCTATTATTCCCCTCACTAAACCTTAGTATGGGCTTAGTTTCCAAAAGAATTATCTGCACTAGAGGTAGATATAGATGCATTTGTAGTTCCTAAATCATCTATTTTCTTAGACTTATCTTTCTTTCTCCATATCTTTTCCATTTCATTCTTCACCTTAG
>VDFB02086081.1:139710628-139776218 GCA_007258455.2 Sequoia sempervirens
AAATACTCAATGTGTATATTAGAACATAAATCAATTTAACAATATCATACACATAAAAGAACAACACATAACATGGTGCAGGTACACCCAAGCAAATGAAGGATACAAATGGAGGTCAATATGCTAAGTATAGGTGTTAGGGTATTTTTTCTTTAGATAAGGTCTATTGAGATCATTTTCATGTATGTTAGGTCAGTTTTGAGTCATTTGGGGTTAAAATGTAAAAAGTTGCAAAAAAGTGTAAAAGTTGTTAAGACAAGAATGGGAAAAAATGCAACTTTTAGAATGTGAAGGGTCATAGGAATTTGAAAAGTAGTTATAGGAATTAGGATGGGAATTTTTTAATGAAATATGTATAAAAACCCTCTAGAAGGCTCAGGCTTGGGTTGTTGAATGATGTACTGAGAATTTCAAATCAATTACAATGCTATTTTCTACAATTTTCATTGTATTATGAACTTTTCAGGATCTGTAGGACACGTACATTTTGTGTTATGCTTTGAAAATTATTTAATTTTGTAGGGGAATGAATTATATCTCATTTGAATATAGTTTGAGAGTCTAATATTTAGATTTGAGTGAGATTCCTTCCTTTTTTTCTAAAACTACCTATAAAAGGCCAGTGAGGGGTCTGTTTGAAGTTGAAATGATGTACCAAGTCATTCCACGTACTTTCAAAGAATGTATATTATTGGAATGAATTTTAATATGGTAGGCTAGATTTTTTTATGGTTTTTAAGGAAAAGGAGATAAGTTGTGAGATTTGGGGTGATGCCCTAGGGAAAATCAATGTGTTTTTCCATGTGAAAATGAGGTGTTGAGATAGGGTTTTAGCAAAATGTTGATATAAATGATCTTGTGATGGATTTGTGAGTTTTTATAGATAATTTGGAATCTATTGGTGGCATTGGTTGAGTTATGTAAGCCCGAGTGATAGGAGTTTGAATAAACCCTTGTCATTTTCAATGTAAAGTGAGGGTTTGGTGGATCAACATCTTAGAGGTCAAGGCTCTAAGAAATAATGGTGGAATTTTTTGTTTTGTAACAAAATTAATGACTTCTAGTTGATATTTTTTGAAAATAAAGTGTTTAGGAGGTACCCCCTTTGTAAAAGAGGGCTATTTGTTGACCTAAAAGGCAAGGCAATCTATTGGTTTTTTAATATTGTCTCATAGAAACCTTATAGGATATTTTGGTATGTTGTATTAGGTCCCCAAGAGGATATTAGAAGATGTCTTGAAGGTCTCTGTATGGCCTTATCTAAAATATATTGAGAGAAGATAGTTTTGGAGGGCTAAAAACCTTTAGGTGTGTGTTTGAGGAAAGGGGAGTGATAGTGTTGTAAGGGTTGGTTCCTTGTTTGAGTCTAATAATTTGTGTTGGGTAGGGCTCTTCACCACCTAGGTTTCTAAAATAACACTAGATGCACATGGAAAACCCTAAATGGCAAAAACCACGATGAGAAATGCTACTAGGATCTACTGTCCTAATCCAGCCTCACAACAATGAAGTTCAATTACAATTTTAAGAGCCCCAACTCTAATGAAGCACCAACTCCATATTTTAGAAGCTACAACTTTGATGATGTTATAACATCCTAATCAAAGCTACAACTCAATACAATGAGGCTACAACCTCTACAAATTTACAAATTCAAGTATGCATAAAATTGGTTCTCCAAAACCTACAATGCATCAATTCGGTACATAAATTTTTCTTTATTTGTTTACTTTCACACACCACTATAAATAGCTTCAACAATACATTCCAAATTTTGACAATCTATTACAGTAACACACTTTACTCACTGACTGTATTCTTTCTTCACTCACTTGAGCAACCAATTCATATATTTGAACTACTAATATATATCCAATTCTATCTTCTTCAAGAAGGAACACAAATCACACCATAACCCTAATTGAAATTAATGAATAATTTCTTTTTGGTGGGTTGTTCCTAGGGTTTTTTATGCCATTTCACCATTTTTCTTTGCATTGAATTCAAATTCAAACTATGTGTTCTTCTTTTCCTTATAATCGACATCATCACCCAATAGCTGGAAAAATCCTTGTTGGATGTCTACTTAATGATGTGTGTATGATATTTTATTCGATTATACTATTTCTTGGATCAATCTCATCCCTTGTTCATTGTGAGAATCTGTGCCACTATTTTTCTATTGGATCAAACTAATTTAGTGTTATGTTCATCACATATGAAATTATTCCAGCACTTGTGTCTTCTAGTGCCAAGAGTTCATCCCTTAACTATGTTGTTTTTCATTTGTTTGTCGACAAGGGTTACATAGTAAATCACTATTTTCAAATGTTTTGATTGAAAAAATCATTGTTTTGCAACAAGGATACAAAAAAACAAATAATGGGTCACCAGGTTTCATCATTCTATTTACCTTCCATATGCATGTCATTAGTCGACGTTTTATCATTTACTCGGTTAGTTTTTGTCATATTGCCATATCACCATAAAGTTGGCAAATATAGATTCCTATTAGCGATGTAGCCATCCTCACTATATCACTACTTTAATTAAGTATTCATCTTATATTTTTGTGATTCCCATTCACCATCCCACATCGCTAAACTTTAAACTAAATTCAAGTAGATTCCCATGATGTATGATAGTCATGGTTACCACTGGGTCCCACTACCACATTCTATCCATTGTGGAATATTTTCCACTAATCCCTGCTTCCCTATGGGTCTTGACCTAGTCCCACTGAATTCTCAGTGGGTTGGTGGGGAGGCCGCCACATAAATACTTCCAATGTCACCAAACATCACTATCCACAAGAACTCGGTCCCATCTTGACTGCATAGCCATAACTTATCATTTAACAACTTTGAGCTTCACCAATCATTACTGTGATGTGAGGAGACATAGTGATCACCATCCAATCACCTTCATCAAATCTCCATTGTCCATCTCATCTTGTTGTGAAGAATAGCTTTATAGTCCTAGTCACAACACTTGAATGCCCGATGAGGGTTATCATCTTGGAAACTCCAAGACACTCCCAACCTAGATGATGGGGTCGATCATCATCATGAAGTTAATAACATAATTTGTCACTTAAGGTAACTTGTAGCTTGTCATAGAAAATCAATGAGGAAATATAACATTGTAATTAGATCCACCATGATTGAAGTTTCCTTTTCATTTTCATGATTTCCACTACTCATTATTGCACCTTTGACATCAATGGCAACATTTTGACAACAATCTCGAACCCCTTTGTCATTGATGGAAAAAATCTAAATGCTCATACAAGATGTAACACAAAATATCTATACCAATTTGATTATTCACACATCAACACAACTCCCCCTATGGCATATACCACTTCTTTACTCAACATGCTCCTATGATTTGAGAATTTGCATCATATCTCCCCCTTTGACACCAATGGAAAAGGGTTAAACTGTATGCACTCCTCCTAAAGATATGCTCCCCTTTTGACAAACCAATGTAAAGAGAAAGAGGGAATTCTACACTCTGCAACCATCAAGTCATTAGAAATTAGTAAAAAAAGAGTTAACTAACTTAATCACACTATCCTTGTCTAGGGTTAGAGAATGAAGCACTGAAACTCCCCCTAGATATATTCCCTATCACTAATGTCTAGTGATATGATGTGGGAGAGACTACTCCCAAATTCTACCTCAGGTATTCAAACTGCTATGTGGGAAGAGGCATTGTAAATATATCATCCAGTTGTTCCTTTGTAGGAACATACACCATGTTGACTTCCTTTTCTGCAACCTTTTCTCTAATAAAGTTATATTTGAATGACATATGCTTTGTTCTAGAATGCATCACTAGAGTCTTTGAGATGTTGATGGCATGTGAATTGTCACAAAGAATATAGATAGGTTCACTATACTCCATTTTTATTTCCATTAAAGTCTGCTTCATCCATAAAAATTGAGTACAACATGTAGCTATTGCAACATATTCTACTTTTGCTATAGAAAGACTGACTGAATCTTGCTTTTTACTCATCCAAGAAACCAAAATATTTCCTAAAAAGAAACCACTACCACTAGTGCTTTCTTCGTCATCCACATTTCCTTTCTAGTCAACATTTGTATAAGTTGTTAGAGTGAAATTATTTCCTTTGGGGTACCATAAGCCTTATTCAACAGTACTCTTGATATATTTGAAGATTCTTTTTATAGTGTTGACATGGGATTCCTTTGGTGTAGCCTGAAATCTTTCTACCAAGAAAACTTCTTGCATTATATCAAAACTAGATATAGTTAGATATATAGTAGACTTCCAATCATTAACCTATATTGAGTCTTGTTTGCATCAGGTGATTCATCTTCTTTGCTTAACTTCCAGCATGTAATCATAGGAGTACTAACCAGTCTACTATATTCTCCATTTAGAACTTCTTAAGAATTTATTTTGCATACTTGGTTTGTGATATGAATATACCTTTATTATTTTGTGTAATTTGAAAACCAAGAAAAAATATTAGTTTTCCTAGCATGGAAATTTCAAACTCATCTTACATGTGTGTGGAAAATATTTTTCACATTACATCATTGCTACCACCAAATTATATGATATCATCCACATAAACTACAATAGTGATCATATGCTCACCTTTAGATTTAAGATATAAGTTTTTATCATCACAACCCTTCTTGAATCCTTGTTGTTGTAGGTATTGATCCAACCTTGAATACTATGCCATAGGGGCTTGCGTTAGACCACACAACATTTTTCTCAATCTACAGACGTAACCATCATTCTCTAACAATTAAAAACCTTCTAGTTGCTCAAAATATACTTCCTCTTCTAGGTTTCCTTTCAAGAATGTAGATTTGACATCAATTTGATATACTTTAAATCCTTTATAGATTGAGAAAGCAAGAAACATTCTTATTGCTTCTAGTCTCGCAACAGGAGAAAATGTTTCTTCAAAATCAAATCCTTCTACTTGTCCATATCCCTTGCACACTAACCTTGTTTTGTTTCTAACTACAGTTCCATCTTCATTTAGCATATTCCTAAATACCCATTTGGTACCAATTACATTCTTGCTTGATGGTCTAGGCACCAATTCCTATGTTTTATTCTTTTCAATCTGTCTGATTTCCTCTTCCATTTCTCTTATCCAACTCTCATCCTTATTAGCTTCATCAAAGATTTTTTCTTCAATCTAAGATAGGAGAGAAAAGTTTACTTGCTCCTTATTCTTTATAAGTCTCCTCCTAGTCTACACACCTTCATTTTTGTCACCAATTATTTGGTTGGCAGGATGATCCTTTTGCACATATTTTGTAGGAGCTCATTCAATCACTTCTTCCTTCTCTTCTTGTTCTTCTTCTTTAGCTGTTGCACCTGCATCATTATCTTCTGCTGCAAACTCAAAACTATTTCTACTAGACTTAGCTTTATTTATATTTTCATCAACCTTAACATTTATGCTTTCCACTTTCTTGTACAATCTCTTGTTGTAACACTTGTAGGATTTTCTTTGATTGGAATATTCTAAGAAGATCCCTTCATCACACCTTGAATCAAATATTTGTAAATCTTCATCTTCTCTCTTGATATAGAATTTGCTACCAAATACCTTGAAATGCTTGATAGATTCAGGCCTACCAAACCATAATTCATAAGGAGTTTTTCCACTATTTTTTCATAGCAAGGCTCTATTTTAAATGTATACAATAGTTTGAACTACTTCATTCCAAAATGTATCAGCTACATTTTCCTCATTCAACATAGCTCTAGCCATTTCTTTCAAAATCCCATTTCTCCTTTCTACCGCTCCATTTTACTATGGAGTTCTAGGTGTTGAATATTGTCACTTAATTCCATGATCTTCACAATCTTCTTTGAATTCACTTGATGTAAATTCTCCACCTCTATCTAACCTTATACATTTAATTCTTCTCCCAGTATCATTCTCTACCATCTTTTTGAAAGCCTTAAACTTCTCAAACACTTTTGCCTTCTCCTTAAGGAATGTGACCAATGCCATTCTAGTATAGTCATCAATCAACAACATAAAGTATCTCTCACCTTGTAGCACCCTTTTCCTAATGGGACCACATCGATTAGTATAAATTATCTCCAAAAGTGTCTTAGATGAACTCTTTTGTAGAAAACTTAGACTTTGTTTTCTTTCCTGGCTAGAATCCTTGGAAGATTGTATTTTTCAGTATTTTCTATCTTAGGCATATATATCTCCAACCAATCCTTTTGACATTATCTTTACTAAATTGTTGAAGTTAGAATAATCCAGTCTTCTATGCCATAGCCAATTCTCACCGGCTTGGATGATTAAACATGTTTGACCTTCCACATCACATAGATTGTAGAGATTACTATCAATCCTTACCCCTTGAGAAATTTTCTTACCATTTTTCCTTATCTTGCAGTCTTCAAAGTTAAATACAACCTTGTATCCATTATCACACATTTGGCTAACATTGAGAAGATTTTGTTTCAAACTTTCAACATAGAGCACATATTTAGTCTTATTCTTCCCATCTATCCTCAAAATTCCTTTACCACAGATCTTGACAATAGTATTATCACCTAAGCTTACTGATCCTCCTTTTCTCATTTTTAGTTCAATGCATTTTCTTTTATCTCTATTCTTAAATCTTGTTCTTTTACATATAGTATTGTTTGGGAAATCATGGACTGAGTGGAATTCTTCTCTTTCTCTTTTGATATTTTCTTAGGTTTCTTTTCAACCTTATCATCCTTTTTCTCAAAAACATTAGCTTCCTTTTCAACTTTAAAAGATGTATTTTTCTTCTTCTCATACTGCACATTTTTCCTTACAAATTTTTCTCTACAATTTCTAGCTACATGAACAAAATCGTTACAATTATAACAAACTATATTCATGTCAACCAAGGGAGAAAATGATTTTTTTCTTACAAAATTTATATTCTTCTTCAGAATGACTCTACATTCTCTAGCCCTATGACAATTTTTTTTACAAGTATAGCAATACCTATTAAAGTATGATGAATACCTGGTTATGGCGTTTCTTTGAACTGGATGAGGATATCTTCTTTATCTAGGTCTCCTTGGATAGTTTACTCTTGTGAATCAATCATTATCTATTCTTTTTGTGTTTTTTTTCTTCTTTTGTTGATTAGGGATTGTTCTATTATCTTTCTTGTCTTCAACTAATTCCTTCTCTTTATCATTTTTCTCAACCATAACTACTCATAGCTACTTTCTTTCCATCTTTAGAGGCTTCTCCTTTGTCATATTTTTCATCATTGAGGATTGACTTTTCTCCTACTCTAAATCTTTCATAGATTTTTTCACAGGCATCAATAAATGAACTATTTCCTTTTACAAGACCTAAGCCTAATTTCTCTTTATTATCTAGCTTTTGCATATTTAACAATTCATCAATAATAACAGTGCCACTTTTTAATTTCAGACCTTTATTGATCTACTCATTTTATTTCGCCAACTGTTTTGTTAAGGAAATTATTTCTTCCTCAAACTTCAAGGATCTATCCACTTCAGATTCTAGTTTAGACTTCATTACTTCTTCACCTCTTTTAGCTTCTTCAACTTGAAGTTTTGGATTCACCACTAACTGATTCAATTCTCAAGATCTTGAGTTAATTTGGAAGTCTCCTTTTTAGCATTCTTTTTCAATTTCTTGTTTTCCATCTTAACTCATTAAGATCTTGAAGATCACTAATCAATTCTCCCTCAAGATCATTAACCGCTTCCTCTTCTTCTTCATGTGAGTCCTTAACTTGTGCTTCCTTTTAATCCTTAATGTCTTTGGCCATGAAAATACATTCTTTTCCAACTTCTCTCATTACAAGAGCATGACCTTGATCATCATTTGAACTATCACTAGCATTAGATCCATCACTTTCTTCATGAATGTACAAGCTCTTCTTTTTCTTTCTATTTTTTTTCTTTTTAGCATAAAAATATTTCTTCTTTTTTCTATCTCCTTGTTGCTTAGAGTTATCCTCTTTATCATATGGACACTTAGAAGCAAAGTGACCTATTATACCACAATTAAAAAATTTAAAGGGTACCTTACCTTTATATTTTTTGGATTCTCTCCTTAGTCTCCCTATGAATTTTGCTTCTTCCTCATCAGTTTCTTCATGATCTGATGCAATGGGTTATAGGACATAATAACCCAACCAAAATAACCCTGGATAGAATAATCTAGTCATAATAACCCAAGGAAAAAATAACCCAAGGTCATAATAATCCAAGCCAAAATAACTCGTGGTTAGAATAACCCATGGACATAATATCCCCATAAGAATATAGAGAAAGGAAAACAAAATTTATAGATTACATGGGTTATTTTTTCAATGGGCTATTTTTACCATGGGTTATTCTATCCATGGGTTTTTATGACGCTAGGTTATTTTGTCCTTGGGTTATTATGACGGGGTTATTGTGTCCAGGGTTTTTGTGGCTGGGTTATTATGTCTTGATACTGATGAAATGATAGAAGCCTTGTCTTTCTTAAATCAGCTTCATTATTTTCATTCTTAGCAACCTTAAATGCATCTTCACTCCTAGAAGGCTTAGAATTTAGAATTTTCATCTCATATGTTGTAAATATATCATGTAACTCATCAAGAGTTAGTTTATCTACTTCCCTTCCTTCTTCAATGGAAAAAATATGTGAATCATATTTAGTTGTCATAGACCTTAGAACTTTCAACACATCTTTTACTTCTACACCATATCCTCTAATAGCATTCATTATATCATCAATCCTCAGAAGATAGTTTGCAATCTTCTCCTCTTCAGTCATCTTCAAACCTTCAATTTTTTCTCTCAACACTTGCAGCTTTGCCAACTTTAGTTTGGTGTCTCCTTCATAGATCTTATTCAACTTCTCCTATACATCATAAGTTATTTCACAATACATAACCTTGCTATGGATTGAATCAAACAAGTTGTTCATAATGGAAAACCATGATTTCTCATTATTCTCACAATCTTTCTTTCTTGCAACATCAGTAGGAGTACCAAGTATAGTGTATTTGTTCTTAACTGACATCCAAAAATTATGTCCAAGAGAAACTACGTATCCTTTCGTCAATGAGCTCCACTTAGCATAATTTATTCCATCGAACGTCAGTGGCTTTCATGAACCTTCTTGACTTGCCATTGTGTTCACTTATCCAAGATATACTCCAACTGATTAAGCTTCTCCTAGGGAACCTAAGCTCTGATACCAATTGTTAGAACACATTGATCTACTAAGAGGGGGGTGAATCATTAGATATAAAAAAGTTTAATCCTTAAACTTTCAAGTAGATAAAGTACTAAAATACTCAATGTGCAAACTAGAATGTAACATAAATATAGCAATCTCATGCACATAAAAGAACAACACATAACACTAGATCTACCTGGAAAACCCTGAATGGGAAAAACTATTTTGAGAAATGCTGCTAGGATCTATTGTCCTAATCCAACCTCACAACAATGAAGTTCAATTATAATTTTAAGTGCTCCAACTCTAAGGAAGCACCAACTCCCTATTTTAGAAGATACAACTTCAGGGATTCTACAACACCCTAATATGAGCTACAACTAAGTACAAAGAGGCTACAACCTCTACAGATTTACAAATTTAAGTATGCATAGAACTGGTTCTACAAAACCTACAATGCATCAATTTAGTATATAACTTTTTCTCTCTTTATTCACTCTAACACAACACTATAGACAACTTCAACAATACATTCCAAAATTTGACAATGCGTTACAGTAACACACTTTACTCACTAATTGTATTCTATCTTCACTCACTCGACCAACGAATTCATATCTCTAAACTATTAATATATATCCAATTCTATCTTCTTCAAGAAGCAACACAAATCATATTGTAACCCTAATTGAAATTCAATGAATCATTTCATTTTGGTGAGTTGTTCCTAGGGTTTTCTATGTAATTTAACCATTTTTCTATGCATTGAATTCAAATTTAGACTGTGTGTTCTTTTCCTGAGAGTTGACATCATCAACCTAAAGATAGCAAAATCCTTCCTGGATGTCTAATTGATAATTTGTGTAGGAGATTTTATTCGATTATACTCTTTCTTGGATCGATCTCATCGCTTGTTCACTGTGAGAATTTGTGCCACAACTTTTTCATTGGATCAAACTGATTTACAGTTATGTTCATCACATATGAAATTGTGCCAGCACCTATGTCTTCTCATACAAAGAGTTTATCCCCTAGCTATGCCATTTTTCATCTATATGTTGACTAGGGTTACACAAAAAAATTCCATTATCAAATATTTTTATTGACCAAATCATTGTTTTGCAACAAAGATTAAAAAAAACAATAATTGGATGGAAAGTGTCATCATTTTATTTTCCTTTCATGTGCACGCCATCAATCAAGGTTTTTTTGTTCATTAAATTTTTATCATATCTCCATATCGATGTACTATTAGCGAATACAAATTCCTATCAATGATGTAGCGATCCTCACTATATTACTACTTTGATTAAGTATTCATTTGGATTTTGGTGATTCCCATTCTGCATCAAATATTGCTAAACTTTAAACTGAATTCAAGTAGATTTTTGTGATGTGCGATAGTCACCGTTACCTCTGGTTCCCACTACCACATTCTATCCATTGTGGAATATTTTCCACCAATCCTCACTTCCTTGAAGGTCTTGAATTAGTCCCACTGACTTCTCAATGGGCTGGTGGGGATGCCACCATAAAAATACTTTTGAAGTCACCAAACATCACTTTCCACAAGCACTTGATCCCATCTTGACTGTGCAACCATCACATATCGTTGAACCACTTTGAGCTTCATTGATCACTATCGCAATGCAAGGAGACATCGATCACTTTCTGATCACCTTCATCAAATATCTATAATCAATCTCATCTTATCGCGTAGAGTAGCTTTATAGTCCTAATGACAACACTTGACTACCTGATGAGGGTTATCATCCTAGCACCTCCAAGACACCGCCAACCTAGATGATGGAGTGAGTCATCATCACGAAGTTAATAACATAAGTTGTCACTTAAGGTAACCTGTAACCTATCATAGCAAGTCAACGAGGAAATATAGCACTTTAATCAGATCTTCCATGACTATAGTTTCCTTCGTATTTGCATGTGATTAGTCGAAAAATGGATGCTTTATGGTTTTGGACATAGAACATCACTTTTCTCGGACTAACATTCAAGGATTACCTAGAGATATCAAACCAATGAAGAATGGATAGGGAGATCTGACAATAAGGTATCCTAGGATGTGATTTCAAATTACAAGAGGGGTTCACCACCAAGTTTAAACTTGGAAAAGACAATGAAATGAAAAATGAAATGTAAAACCTAGTTTGATGCAATGCTTCACTAAATGACTTGGAAATGCCAAAAAAGCAATTCACAATAAACTACAAAATCAGAAGTGTGCATCTTGAAACTTGGAGATGATTGAATGGAGTTCTAAAATCCTAAAAAACCTATTTGTCTAGCCTAGTGGGACTCATTCGCCATTCTGGGAGAATTAGTCCTAGTTCCATATTTTTGCAGAGGAGTAGGTTTCGAGAAAAAGGGTACCAAAATCTACAATTTTTTTGAAAGAAAACCTACAGTGAGACTCATTCACCACTTGTGGCGAATGAGTACAATTTGTATTTTCTGGGACTTTAAAGTTCTGATCTACACCTCTCAGTCCGCTCAATCTGTTCCTCTATGTTTTCAGATCTGAAACCCTGATTTCGAGGCTATAGGTGACCTTTTTGTGAAGATTACGACCTTGCAAATAAGGGGACAACTCCAAAAAACTTGCAACCTAATCCTCAATGGTATTCAATTCTTCAAAGAACCTAAATCTGAAATCATACAAGGAGAGAGAGAAAAAGTGTTGATTGTTAAACAATAGAGGTTTTCTTTGGTCAAACCCGTTTTAGGTAATTAAACCAAATGATGAGACAAATAAATGAAGGCGTGAAACATGAAATAAAGAGCATGAATCATGGATAGTAATACCTTGGATGATGTCTTGTAAATCTGCAACTCAACATGAAATGACCATGAAGGATCAAGATCTTAATCTTAACAATAGGTGTAGAACAATGCTTGAATTTGGATCTTCGATGCTACATCACAACACTAGCTCAATAACATGCTTGATGCTTAATATGCTTGACATGACGATTGATCTTGAATTGTTGTAAAAATTGATGAAAAATTCTACCCTTGAATGTCTTAGAAATGATCTTGTGAAGTCTTGGAATGCTTAACCTTTGAGTGCTTGACTTGATAATATGAATGCATGATGAAATAATGATTTGGAAGCTTTTTTATACAGGAAATCCACTCAAATGATCATTAATTTGATCCCCAAGGATGACATATGAGAAATTTGAACCTAAAACCCAATTTTTCTTACTCAAACCTCAAAAGTATGTAAAATGGGAGTCATTTTCCATCTGAGGTGAATTAGTCCCACCTAGATGGAACTCATTCTCCCAGGGTGGCGAATGGGTCCCACAAGGGCTATTTTTCATGTTAGAATATTGTGGAGTGAAGAAATTAGACTTATATGTTGATATTGCTAGGTTTTTGATTAAATTATGCCTTGGGATACACAATATAGGGTCATGGGGGCCTATTAATGTTGATATAAAGGTCATAAATGAAATAGGGCCCAAAATCCAATCTGAAAGTGTAAATAAATACACTTTACAGGACTAAATTTAGGAAAAAATAGGCCTATTTAGCTCAGAAGGGTCCTAGATCCCATGTGAATGTGTAAAACACATTACAACACTAGATTAGGTGCACTTTAGTTTACAAGCTATCTGAATTTAATGTAAAGATGTAAATAAATATATTTCACAACATTAAATTAAGGCATAGTTAAGTTAATTTAGCTTAGAAAGGGCCCAAGAGGTAATCTTGATGTGTAAAACACCTCACAGCACTAGAAAAAAGTGACATTAAGTCCATTTTATCCTTAATTATTCCTAAATCAAGCGAGGGATACATTCTTCTATGCTACATTTACCTCCCACTTCAGTGAGAGGATGAACTTGCATCAAACTCACACTAAAGTAGACATTCAAGAGGGGTCCAATCGTACTAATGTCGATGGTTGAGGATAACAAAGATCAAGGAGGTAACCAATTTCACAAGATCCAAGGTCCTAAGTCAATTTGACATAAGCACAAAAGGACACACACAAGGTGTATGATATGCAACATCAAGATACACAAACATGCAATGCCAATAAATGAAATAAAGAAGAACACAAATAAGAATAAATAAAAAGGTGGATCAAGCTTTGAAATTTTTTCCAATCATGATGTGGATCAAATCTAGGTTGTTTTTCCAAAAATGCACACTCACTCTGAGGCAACAAAACTCTTGGTTGTTCGCTAGTTGAGAAGTCCAAAAAGGTGAGACACATACACACATGGCTGGTATGCACTCATACACATGCAAGTGGATATGGGGAAAGTCATTCATCAGTCAAGATTCCCACTCAAAGTATACCAAAGTTATACCTCCTGATAACTTTGATAAGGTGCCACACAAAAAATAAATTTGAGCTTCATGAGGTAAGAAAAACTTTGTATGCTTGAAACTCATGAACAAACAAGATGGCTCCATAGCCATGCAAGTTGTGTTATGCAAGGTAGACATACAACAAAAAATGTAAATGAAAAATAGTGTAAGGAATATTCAAAGAAAATTTGCTTAGTTCATGTAAGGTCTCTTCTTAGGGGACATCATGCCTAATGTATCCAAGAGAGGACAAGTCAGAAATATCACGCTCTCATAGGAAATCAATTCTAATGACACCACCAAGAAAAGGACACATTGCAAGAATAAAGAAAACCACACAACGAAACATGAGTGTCGATGTATGCACTCACATTAAAGCGGTTACTAACACCATTGTTGTGAGAAATTGCTTTAAATTAGAAGAATACATGAGATCTTATTTTAAAATCCCTATGCCAAGTCATATGTTTTTGAATTGAACTGAATCATGAATAAGTATGCCACATGCTAGTCAATCTTAAGGCATGTCATCCACATCCCAAGCTTGCTCTTATATGTACATGAAAGGCAGTCAAATAGCCAAAAGAGACAATGAAAAGTGACATATGATGACTAGGCTACCTAACCCCTTTCCCCAACTTAGTGGAAGGAAAGGATGAGTCAAATAGAATGAAAATAATTTTTAGTTAGAGAAATTAGGTGCTTCAACACAATGAAGAGCACCATGATCCTTGAGATTTTGAATTCGATTAGTTAAAGCCTTACATTGATTAGAAGCATGGCCAAGAACTCTATGATATGCACAAAATGAAGTCTTGTAGTAGAATTTATTTCATGTTCTTGGAGGGAGAGATATCATATGATCTTGGATTAGTCTCACCAAGATACTCTCTTGATCAATAGAAAATTTTCCTTTATTTTGCGACAAATATATCTCTTTCTTAGTATCAAATGTCATACTTACACAAGATTCTTTAGATTGTGATATTTTTTTCTCTCCTTTACAGGAGGGCATAAATTCCAATGAATTCAAATTAGTAGTGTTTTGCATGATGAAATTGACATTAAGTGAGGATTTCCTTTTTTTTTGCATTTTTTACAAAGAATCTTTTGTAATAGTGTTGATATTAAGTGAAGGTATGTTTGTTTCTTTTGAAGGACAATAACCAAGAACATTAGTCTTTTCTTGCATGTGGGGTTCTATAGGGACATAGATACCTTGTTCTCGAGCACCACATATTTTTCCACTATACCCAAGTTCTTTCATAAGTTCATAACATTTTCGATAAAAAAAAATTCATTTCTTTTAGATCTGCCAGTTGTTCATAATCAACTTCATCAAAGGTTACATGTAATTTGTTGTCTTTTGTTCTAAAGTAGTTAAGGTGGATGCTTTCGAAGGGTCTACCAAATTTTGTGTTACCACTTTTTCCTTTCCCTTTTTCGAGTCTTTGTTTATGATCTTGTATTCTCCCATGAATGTTGGTTCGAAATCCAAGGAACTCCAATCATCTTCTAATGGCTTTGTGATTTTCTCAATATGTTCTTCTTTGTCTTTATGTTGCATGGGTTCCGCTTGTGTAGTTGATTTTAATGTTTGTAAGGGATTCTCTTTGTTTTTCTCAATGTTCAAACAACTGCTTGGTTTAGGGTCAACTTTGAGTGTGTACACTTTGTTATTGTAGCTGTATTTCATTTTACAATGAAGAGTAGAAGGCACCCCATTGATTGCATGAATCCATAGCTTACCTAAGAGAAGATTATATAAAATATCACAAGGCATAACATGGATCAGTGTTTCTATTGTGGCCTTTCCAACTATGATAGGAAAAGTGATCACGCGAAGTGGTTGTGTTCCTACATTGTCAAATCCCTTGATAGATAAAGAGTCAGGTTGAGTTTTTGATTTATCCTCACGAAGCCTCTCCAAAAGTTTTTTGCTACAAATGTTAAGATCGTAGCCATTGCCAACAAGGTATTGCTTTATCCCTATTTTATTATATTTGGCTATTATTATGAAAGCTTCATTTTCTTTTTGCACTTCCAAAGGGGGGAGTTCACTTTGGTGGAAAACAATGTCAGCATTTATTCCTTCAATCAAGGCTACTATGTCATTTAGCTACACTTTGGAAGGGATAGGAACTTGTTGCAAGGTACTTTGAATCATGTTAGGATAGTGGGGGAGGCTTGAATAAGGTCCCACAATGATATCTTAGTAGGAGTATTCTTAAGTTGTTCAACAAGATCATACTGCTTCCCACTATGTGAAGTTAAATGAGGAGGACTAGGTAAGATAGGATTAGGAAATGGGAGGAATTATGAAGGTGTTTGGCTTGGTTGTGAATTGTTTCTAGTGTTATATGTATGAGGAACAGTGTTATGACTCAGCTGATGCGACACATTATTCTTAGGTGGGTAGAGGATAAGGTTTGGCTTGTTTTGAGTTTTAGGTTTTTGTGAGGATGGGTAAAGAATTAGAAGATTCTTAGGATGTCCCACATGGTATGTAGAAGGTTCATTAATAAAAGGGGATATAATGGACACTTGCGCATGCATAACCTCAGTGGTCTTGGTTTTATGTATTTCTAATAAAGAAAAATCTAGAATCACCTTTTTATCATCACCTAAGGAAGCCACCTTACTATTGTTGTCATTTTATTGCACTGTGATATTCTCCCTAGGAGGAGAGTTTTTAGGAGAAATACAAACCAAATGTTCTTGACATTTAGGGTTTGAGCAAGAATTTGGGTCCACATTCAGGAGAAGTGTCATTTTTCAGTTTTAAAACAAATACCCATTCATTTTTTAAAATAGGTACCCATTTTGAAGTATGTACTTGTTCCAAAAGGTTTGAAACTCACAAGATATTTTTTTTTCATTTTGGTTTAGGCTTAGAAAAGGAATGGTAACCCAACACCTAGGCTTAGACCTACAAGTACAAGGTTAGGGAAATTTTGAGAGAAAAAACTTTGGCAATATGGCTAATGGAATTTTTTTTTGAATCAATCTATAAAATTAAAACCCATTAGAGAACACAATGTGTAATTTCCAAATATATAATATTTGTTAATATTGGATTATATTTGTTATTTTTTATTAATTTCTAAGAAAACTCTTCCTTAAACTTGAAATATCATGTTTTTTTTTTGTTTTTTAATAACTTTTTTGGGTGAAGTTTGTTGTAAAAAAACTTATATGGCATCAATATTCACACAATTCTCTACAAAATGAAAAAGAAAAGATTCAAAAATTGTTTATTTTAGGTCCAATTATGTTGTCCGTTCACATTGAATTTTAAAAACAACAATTAAGGCCAATAAAAAATTAATAAAAAGATAAATATTCAAAAAAAATTACAAGAAAATTTCCTCATCAATCTTCGTGTTGCTAACTCTATTTCTGCAAAATTAATTAGTAAAATAATTTTATTTGGGTCAAAAAGTGGTTTCCATACATGTGCATGGTATGGTAAAGAAACATGGACTTTTAAAAAGTGGTTTTTATACATCCCTATCAAAATTTAATTTTGATAATCTAGGTATTTGAATAAATTACATATTTGGAAACTAGATACAAAATTATAACTTTCATATTAGTGACTTTTTTTAAGATTCATTGTGTAAGTGACTCAAATTTTCAGTCCAAGTGTGAAAAGTTTTAAAAGACAACAAAAACACTTCCAGTTTTTGACCTTTTTGTGGACCCAACTTCTTGCATCATCCCTTCAAGGATTGGTTCCTCCAAAATGACTTCATCATAAGTAGGGGAATGATCAATGGTTGAATTTTGTTGTTCATCAATGATGTCATTGTATTGTTCCATAATGTTTTTCCACATAATATTGTCATGAATTTCATCAGTTGTGTTTTTTAACCTCAAAATATCTTCTTCACAACTAGGAGAGATGCTAGGAGAAGAACAAGTTTGTTTGTCATGATCATTTATAATTTCATTCCTTTGTTCCCTAATGTCTTCCAAAATAGGATAGGTTGGGGAATGATCATAGAGAGGGTTGTTATAGATCTGAAAGGTTTGATCATTCGACATTAACATATCCTCCTCACATTCAATTTCATCCTCCAAAACATTATCACAAGAGGGGAAAGTGTTAAGAGGTGAATGCATAATATTTGAAGTTTCAATTGTTTCTTGTTGGGTTATGTTATCAACATGATTTCCTATGGTTGTTTCTTCTTGTTAATAAATGTATTCCCTAATAAGAGAGGTAGGAGAGAAACAATGAGGATTCTCAAAATTCTCATTAATTGGCTCTTCTAACACCAAAATATCTTCTTCGCCAATAGGAGAGATATTAGGAGAAGAACGATTATGATCGTAAGGAATGTCCAAGGTTGTATTCTCTTTCACTAAAACACTCTCATAGGGAGGAGATATGGACCATTTCTTAGCATTCCTAGAAAGGTAAGGTAATAAATTGGTTGAAAAAAAATGAAAAATACTTTTAACCATATCATACAATGATTTAACAATGTAAACAATGTATAGCCAAAGGTGCAAAACATTTTTATCCAATGTATGCGAAACTTTAAGAATGCAAACAATGTATATCAAAAAATGAAAAAAACTTCTATCAAAATTATGCAAAGCTTTATGAATAGAAATATTGTGTATGAAAAATTGGAAAGTTCTTTTGTCTCTTTGATGAAAAGTTTCAAAAATGTGAACATTTTCATATTTAATGATGCTCATAACTGAAATGATTTCAAAATGACTACCCTAAATTGATATTTTTGACCTAGATGCATAAAATAGATGTTCCCAAAACTTTCTAGACTTATAGTATATGTTACAAATAGGATTAGGAAGCACAAAAATGAGAATTTTAATGTTGTTAAAGACATTTTAAAATCTAGGCTAGGACTAATTTTCCCAAGGTGGCGGCTGAGTCCCAACTAGGTTTTTTTTCAAAATTTTTAGAAAATTTCAATTGAATTTGATGATTTAATGATGGATGACTTCAAGATTAAATGAAATTTCATATTTTATATGATTTTTTATAATTTGATAGGAAAAAATGCAACCTATGTGCACTTTCACTAACGCAAATATAGAAACCCTAGAATGCAACTTGACTAATGAAAAATGTAATGCAATGTTAGTGGAAGCTAATTCTAGGATAATGATGGTCTCCAAATTAGAAAAGAAGGTATTCAAAATGTAGGTTCACCAAAATGATTATTGGAAAAATGGATGCTTTATAGTTTTCAACATAGAACATCACTTTTCTCTAACTAACACTCAAGGATGCCCTAGAGATCTCAGATTACAGATTACAAGAGGGGTTCACCACCAAGTTTAAACTTGGAAAAGACAATGAAATGAAAGATGAAATGTAAAACCTATTTTGATGCAATGCTTCACTAAATGACTCTGAAATGCAAACAAAGCAGAACATAAAACTGAAAAATCAGAAGTGTGCACCTATAAGCCTGGAGATGATTGAATGGAGCTCTAAAATCCTAAAAAACCTAATTTTCTAGCCTAGTGGGACTCATTCCGCATTCTGGGTGAATCAGTTCCAGTGAACTATATTTTCGCATAGGAGCAAGTTTCGGGAAAAAAGGGCATCTGAATCTACAAAAATATCTTAAAAACACCTATAGTGGGACTCATTCTCCACTTGTGGTAAATGCATCTAGTTTGGAATTTTTGGAACTTCAAAGTTTTGATATGCAACTCTCATTCTGCTCAATCTATTCCTCTGTGTTTCCAGATATGAAACGTTGATTTTAGGGCTATAGGTGACCCTTTTATGAAGATTATGACCTTGCAAATAAGGAGACAACTCCAACAAGCTTGTAACCTAATCCTCAATGATCTTCAAGTCTTCAAAGCATCTAAATCTACAATCACACAAGGAGAGAGAGAGAAAATGTGTTGATTGTTATAGAATAGGGGGTTGCCTTGGTCAAACTCCTTTTAGGTAATTAAAACAAATGATGAGACAAATAAATGAAGGCATGAAACATGAAATAAATAACATGAATCATGGACAATAATACCTTGGATGATGTCTTGTAAATCTGCAACTCAACATCAAATGGCCATGAAGGATGACGATCTTGATCTTGACAATAGGTGTAGAACAATGCTTGAATTTGAATCTTCAATGATACATCACAACACTAGCTTAGTAACATTCTTGATGCTTAATATCTTTGACATGATGATTGATCTTGAATTGCTGCAACAATTGATGAAGAATTTTTCCTTTGAATGTCTTAGAAATGATCTTGTGAAGTCTTGGAATGCTTAACCTCTGAGTGCTAGACTTGATAATATGAATGCATGATGAAATAATGATTTAGAAGCCTTTTTATATAGGAAATCCACTCAAATTACCATTAATTTGATCCCTAAGGCCAACATAGGTGAAATTTGAACTTGAAACCTAGGTTTTCCTGTTCAGACCTCGAAAATAGCTCAAATGAGACTCATTCACCATATTGGGTGAATGAGACCCACCTGGATGGGGCTCATTCACCAAAGGTGGTGAATGGGTCCCACAGTGACTATTTTTCCTGCTAGAATGTCAAGGAGTGAAGAAATTAGGTTTATATGTTGATATTGTCGAGTTTTTGATTAAGTTATGCCTTGGAATACACAATATAGGGTCATGGGGGCCTATAAATGATGATATGAAGGTCATAAATGTAGTAGGGCCAAAATTCCAATGTGAAAGTGTAAATAAATACACTTTACAACATTGAATTTAGGAAAAATTGGGTCTATTTAACTTAGAAGGGCCCTAAATCCCATGTGAATGTGTAAAACACATTACAACACTAGATTAGGTCCACTTTAGTTTAAAATCCTCCTAAATTTTAATGTGAAGATGTAAATAAATACATTTTACAACATTAAATTAAGGTAGAGTTAAGTTAATTTAGCTTAGAAAGGGCCCAAGACCTAATGTAGATGTGTAAAACACCTCACAACACTAGACCAAAGCGACATTAAGTCTAATTTATCATTAATTAATCCTAAATCAAGTGAGGGATACACTTTTCTACACTACGACATGATTGAAACTACTCATTATTGCATCTTAGACATCAATGACAATAGTTTTCCAACATGTTTGATGTGTGTCCTAGGACCCATTTTCCCTATGGTGAATTGGTCCTCACTTAGACCTATGACCCCTTTTTGAAATATATTTTTGGTGGCATTTTAATGATTTGAAATCCATAATTCAATGTCAGTTTGTGATATTTGAATTTTGGGAATTAATGATAAGATATGTATAAATACAAGGCTATTTCACTTAGTCTCGCCTATGATTTTCAAGAGAGCACCTAGAGCATTCAAGTGATTATTATCGAGAGCATTCAAGAGAATTGCTAAGGAATTCAAGGGTAGATTTATGAAAGATTATTACAACAATCAAGATTCCATTTGTCATGTCAAATATGTATCACATCATGCATTTCGTGTGAGCTAATGTGTTGATGTAGTGTTCAAGTTCAATCAAGCATATCAAAGGCATTTTTTTACATCAAGTTTCATGATCAAGATCTACATTCATTGATGCTAGTGCATGCTAGATTGTAGATTTATCCAATGTTCAAATAGTGATTAGTGAGTTGTGACATTACATTTATTCATTCATCATTATTTTATGCTTTTATTCATTTCAAGGTTTAATTACCAAAAAGGGTTTTGAACAAGGAAAACCCTATTCCCTAACAAAACAACATTTTCCTCTTTTTGGTGTGTGATTAGAGACATTAAGTTGAAGAACATTTGAAGAGAAAAATTGAAGAATTTTGCAAAGTTATCAAAATTGCAAGAAAAGATGAAAAATCATGGAAACTAATCTACAAGATTTATTTTTGGATTTTCGACAGTGACCAATTAGAATCTAGGAGTGCAGACTGGGAAAAACAAAACCCAGAAACTGATTTAAAAGATCCCTAGCCATGATCCATTCACCATAGGGTGAATGAATCCTCAATGATATTTAAGAAACCACTTTTGGTGAAAGGTACACAAAATTTGACCCTTTCCAGATCTTCCTTTTGTTGGTAGTTGGGTTAGATTTAATTTTTGTTTCTCATGTGCATATTAATGCATTCATATTGAATGAAATTAGGAGAAGGTTCATCATAGTCTTTATTTTGGTCAACCTTCCTATATTTTTCTTCATTTAATTTTTGTGAACTTGACATTTTGAGTATTGTAATTTTCTGATTTTGGAGTCCTCTTTCATCCTAGATTTAGATCTTGCATTCATTTGCATCCATTTGCATTGAATTAGTTCTCATTTAGGATGTCTTGTTTGCATTCAACTTTGCATTGTATCTAGGGTTATTTTTAGGATTGCACTCTTTACATTCTTCAAATCTGAAAAATACAAAAAAAATCACCCATCTTGCATATCATTTACATCATATTAACTTGCATTTGAAAATTGAAACAAAATTTCATATCAAATTAGGTTTTCTAGGTTATCATTTTATCACTTTTTTCACTTGCATTTCGTATTGAATTTATAAAAAAAATTGAAACTAAAACTTGCTATAACAACCAGAATATGAAAATCGTTGAAAATAACTTAAAAATCAGTTAAAAATTGTTTCAAAAACCTCATCTAGGAGTCATTCACCCTATGGAAAATGATTCCCTGATAAGGTCATAATCTAAATTTTTGGGTCTTAAAATATTCATTTTTGCATTCCTATTTGCTGCTTTTATATTTATGTTTTTGTTTGCAAAATTTTTGTTTCATCAATTTCATCATATGTAGCTTAATTTGGTAAATTTAGTGCATTCTGTGATTTCAAAATTGCATTTACAAGACTTCATTTTTAGGTTTTTTCATAGTGTAATTAGAAAATTACCTTGTTTAAAATTTGAAAATTTCTTCTACACATTGCATTCTAGGTCATTGCATTGCACTTTACCTTCTTTCCATTTTGGGTTGGCATTGAGTTTGTGAATTTTGTACGAGCTTTACAACTTGGTTTCCTATTAGAAATACTATTATAAGATGTAGTTCAAGATACATGTTGTCCTGTGATACACCGTTCATTGTGGATCTTGGGTTTTCTAACTCTCTTTCTCATAGTGATTATAATCAATCCCCTATGGATGATAGCATGCATACCTCATTTCCCATGAATCCCCTTCCAACAACCAATGTGCATGATGTTTTTTTCATATCTCGCAAGAGAACATAAAAGGAATAGAGGAAGGCCTAGAAAAGTTACAAGACCTTGTGCTTACTATAAGAATGGACATTAATATCATTCCTACTTTACAAAATCTAAGTAAAAGTATGCTTAAAACTGTGAACAAAATACAAATTTTTAGTAGCCTTGGTTGATTCCTTCATGAGAACTTAAGAAACCAAGATAATAATAACATACATGTCTCGGTTAACTTTATTGAAGCTAAACCTCATAAGGGATAAGAAAAATACCCCTTGATATTGCTTTCTCACAAAATGACATAATCATACATGCACTTGATGGCCCTCTTTACATAGCTAGAAGAATCAATGACAAGCCTACTAATGGGATATCAATTGATCCTATTTGTGTGGAGAATTTAATTGTTGAAGAATCCATATTTGTTCATGAAATTTATCAAGATACCTATGATAAACTAAAAGCATGGATAAAAACACATAATGTTTCTTCTTGCTCTATGATTGGCTTGATAAACATCCCTTTAAAATTTACACCAAAAACATTAAATGCCTCAATCACCATTATCCCATCATCGGGCCAATTTTGTGTGAAGTTAGGCTATCCATGACTTCGCTCCATGAATTTCATCCCATCGATTGTGCATAAATGTTTAAATTTTCCCCTTGGATTTACTATGTACACCATAGTGGTTTTAATCCTATGTCTTCTCGTGAGAACATTTCATTGGATTTATTTTGGCTTGAACCTATTGAACCTATTAGACTTCATGAGGAATACTTTTTCAAATCATATCAAAAGTTTAAGGAAAAGTGCATAAAAAAATTATCCCTTAGAAACATGCCACAACCCATGATTGATCCACCTATCCTTGATGGAACTATGATTGAACAAAACTCCCTTCCAAATATCCAATAGAAACCTATGAAATATCCTCCTAACATTTCTTATAAGAGACCACGAGACAATAAAAAAATCCCAATGTGCCTCCTAAGATCAAACAAGTTTACAAAGTTTAAGAGAAAGTGGTCGAACAACCTCCCATGGTTACTTTCGTTACTCGCCTAAGGGAAGAAAAGAAATCTATCGTTGATAAACCTGCTTCTACACAATTACAAATTGAGAACATATTGAAATGAAGTTGAAATGCTAGAGAGAGTAGGCATAGACGTCGTATTATTGCTTGTATGTTACAAACTAAAGAAGAAAAGAGAAACATAAAAAATCAAAATATGAACTTATCTCCCACAAGGAATGATGTCTCTTCACCCTTGTTACAATGTAAACATGAAAAAACTTATGTGGATATTTTCATTAGACCTCCCATTGTGATTAATTTAGATGATGATATAGAAATTGCAAAGATTGATGAACAAGTGCATAATGAGTTGAATTCATTGTTCTCCTCTTTTGTGAACTTAAATGAAAATTCTACTAATAAGAGTGTTGAACTTGGTACTTCACCTAGTTCGACACTTGTTGTTTTTCCTTTTGCTAGTTGTGTGCCTTTCGTACATACAAATCGAGATTGGGATGCAAATGACCTACTATAGGTTGTATCACATATGCCTTACTAGTGTTTTTTTTCATGTTTCTTTATGTGATTGTATGTGAGTAATGTGATCCCCCGTGTTGTTTCATTTGATGTATCTCTCTCTTTTTGTGCATTCACCTATTTGTATCTTCATTCTTCTATATTTTATAAATGTTTTACCTTTTTTGCTTGTCTTGTGTTTTCCTTTTTGGGGATGATGCAAGGTGTCGAGATATTTAGGTCTCTTCCATGGTCACCAGAAAGGATTTTTCTTTTTTGTCGCTCTCCATTTGTCATTCTTCTAGTTCTATGAGTATTTTTTGAATAATGACATTTCTGAGATTTATAACAACATTGTAGCAAAGACATATTGACCTTGAATCCATAGATCCCTTATATATTTTTGGGGGAAACCTCTATGTCCTTTTTCATGGTGTAGCTTTATTTTGGAAAGATATGACTTGGCATAGGGATTTTTGTGGAAGCTCTCATGTCTTAGGATTAAAAATTGGCTACTTTAAAGTAATTTCTCACAAAAATGGTGTTAGTAGCTGATTTAAAGTAGGGCCATACATTGATAATATCTTTCGACATTTTCTAATATTTCATGCTAATTTTTTTATTTTTTCTTGTGATGAGTCCTTTTTTTGGTGGTGTCATTGGGTTTGATGTCCTCCAAGAGTGTGTATCTCTTAGCTTACAACTTTCCTCTTAGTGGTGATGTGACACATTGCATTCCCTAAGTTGTGAAACTTTTACTCTTGACTTGTCCTCTCTTGGATACATTAGGCATGATGATCCCTTAGAAGAAGACCTAACATGAACAAAGCGAGATCCCCTTGAACAAAAAATATATATAGATAATGTTCATAGGTGTTTGGCACAACATAGCTTTCTAACCTTGTGAAACTTGAAATTCTAAATTCAAGGCCACCTAGAAAAACATACCTTGATTTCCTATGGAGGCTTGTGTAGAATTGTGGTGCCCTATTGATGTTTCTAGGAGGATAGATTTGATATGTTATGGGAGCCTAATATTATTCTCTCATTTTCCACCCTATTGGAAGAATCACCAAGTGGACAACCTAAATTTCCACTATACTCAGAGTGAGCACAAAAATGATAGCATAAATATGTTCCACATCATGTTGGATAGTCTGAGCTTTCTCTTCCTACTATTTGATGTTGTAATATTGTGTATCTTTTTCATTTTTTCATACATAATGGAACCAATGAAAATGGGCGATAGGTTGATTAATTACTATCACATCCACTTTCAAAGATATTCCACTCAAGGATAACCTTAGAGATCTCAACCCAATGAAGACTGGATAGAGAGATTTGACAATAAGGTATCCTAGGATAAGAATTCACATTACAAGAAGGGTTCACCATCAAGTTAAGACTTGGAAAAGACAATGACATGCAAGATGAAATGAAAAACCCTAATTAAATGAAATAGAAAAAAGAGTAATAAGTTGAAAGGGGTGCACCTGGAAATATGAGAATGATTGATTGAAACTCTGAAATGTTGGAAAATTGGACTTTTAGACCCAGTAGGACTCATTCGACATTCTGGGAAAATCAATCCCAATTCTAGATTTCTGCATAGGAGAAGGTTTCAGGAAAATGGGTATCCAAATCTATAAAAATATTTGAAAAAAACCTACAATGGGACTCATTCACCACATGTGGCGAATGAGTCTAGTTTGTATTTTCTGGAAATTCAAAGTTTGAATCTATTCTTCTCAGTCTGCTCAATCTGCTCCTCTAGGTTCCCACATCTGAAACACTGATTTTGGGGTTGTAGATGACCTTTTAGTAAAGATTATGACCCTGCAAATGGGGAGACATATCCAACAAGTTTATAACCTAATCTTCTATTATCTCCAAGTCTTCAAAGTACTTAGATCTGCAATAACACAAAGAAAGGGAGCAAAAATTGTTGGTTGTTATTGAATAGGGGTTTTCCTTGGTCAAACCCCTCTTAGGTAATTAAACCAAATGATGAAACAATGAAACAAGAACATGAAACATGAACATAGGATATGAAACATGAAAAATGATACCTTGAATGATGTCTTGTAAATAATGTCTTACAAATTTGCAACTCAACATGAAATGGCCATGAAGGATGTAGATATTGACCTTGGATCTTCAATGCTACATCACAAAATTAGATTAATAAAAATTTTGATGCTTTATATGGTTGAAATGATGATGGATCTGGAATTGCTATAACAATTGATGAAGAATTATGTCCTTGAATGCCTTAAAATTTATCTTGAAAGCTATCTTGATGACCTTGGAGTGCTTAACTCTTGCTTGCTTGACTTGATATCATGAATTCATAATGAAATAGTGATTTGAAAGCTTTATTATATAGCAAATGATCTAGTGGACATTTTTTAGTGAAAATTGAAGTGTCTCATTTCTCTCCAAAATCAGCACCATCAGAAAGAGCTCGGTTTCCTGATTCCAACACAACTCGAACAGAGCAAAAAGGAGTCCGTTTGTGCAAGTTATGGTCAGTCAAACCTTGGGTCAAACTGGAATCAGATGGCATCTAGGAAGGGAAAAAAATGATGTCGTCAAAAGTTGTAGAAGTCAGCATCATCGGGAAGAGCTCATCGCAAGCTTTCCAATGCAACTCGTTTCGTCGAAATCCGACATCGTAGGCGCAAGATATCGGTAGTCAAAGTTCGGTTGACTATGAGGGTACAATTGCCGACGTCATTATTCCGTACTGTATGGATGATGAAGTGGTCGAACCTGAATTTGACACATGGCAGTCCTCGTTGGCACTATACGGATGGATCATAATTTGACACGTGTCCATCCGTACGTCATAGTCAGCATCCCACGTGGCAGTCTAGTCAGCATGTCCGGCGAGTTGGAGTACGACACGTGGACGGCTGAGTCAACGGCTTCATCGAATAGGAGTTTGACACGTGGCACCAAGTCATCATATGGTAATCATCGTTGGCGGCTTCGTCAGTGACACGCAGGCAGTCTTGTCAGCGCTCGGGGCGAATAGAATTATGACACGTGTCCCTGGTCATTCGACGGTTAGCAGTTGAACAATAGACCAAAAATGGGTTGCCACGGGCTCGACCCCGTGATCTCTGCCGAAACGGTGGGGGCGTTAGCCGTTGCACCAAGTGTGGCGGTCAATAAGTTATATGACTCTGTTTGTTTTTGTTGATAGTTTTTAAAGATTTTTTTGTTAAAACAAACCGCTCAAGGGGTTTGAACCCGTGATGCCCGGGCGGGTAAAAAGGGATGTGGCCGTTGAGCCATCAAACCGGTCTAGAATATGTGTGGCGTGGGTTCGTTTTGTTAATTTGTTAACCCAAATGCCCAAATTTAATAAAAACAAACTCCCTATGATTATAAAAATTAACAAATAATCCTTTTAAAGGATTAATCAAAACTTCCAAAACAAAATAAGCTCGGGAGTTAAAAACTAAAAGGGCTTAAATTTGTTATTAATTGTATAAATGGGAGATTTGAAGATTTTCCTATGTAAATTGGGGGATTTAGTTGTTTTAGGGAGATTTGGAAAATATTTTGTAAATCAATTGGTTAGTAACCAATTTGAGGAAATTTTATGTATTTAAAGGGGGCTTGAGGTGAGAGTTGCTATTAAGTTTTTTTTCAGGTGATGAAGTCTTGACGCTGAGGACACGAAAGAGAGGTGTTGGAGTTTTTCAAGACATTGTTGTATGTCGGAGCCTTGTTATGATGCCGAACTGATGGTCTTGGTGCATCATTTGTAATTGATTTTGGAGTTAATCGGATCGGTCTCTCTATTGGAGTGGACCCGGAGACATAGTCACTTTCGTGACGAACTCCATTATCAACTGTTTGCACTTCTCTTCTTCTCTCTCTTTCTTTCTCTCATTTCCTTCCTTTCTATTATAATCACCTTGTTATTACTTTCATTTTGTTATTTCCATAAGTTAATTTTGATTTAATTAACTTGGAATAATCATTGTAAAAGCATTGTAAAAGTTAAGCATTTAAATACTGCAATCTAGTCTAGATCCTATACAGATCAAGTTGGTATCAGAGCTTTTGGTTGACTATATTTGCAGTTATTTGTTTTTGAATGCTAACGAGATCCAGGATTCATAAGGGTGAAGGCAAGCTCGAAGACTTTGATCCTGAGATCGGGAAGTGAAGAACATTTCCGAAGATGTCTGTTTCTGGAATGGAGGTTCCTGAAGAAATTAGTGAGCAGGAGTTTCGAAAAGCATTCCTCGAGATGAAGGCAAAGGTGGACATTCTTTTTCAGGAGAGACAAGAACGAAAGGAACGTGAAGAAGGTTCATCAAAGCAAGAAGATCGCAAAGACAAGAAAGAGGAACAACATAGAGATGGTGGCAAGAAACAAGATCATCCCTTTTCTTCTTCTCCTCCCTCTTCTCCTTCTCCTTCTTCTCCATCTTCTCCTCATTCTATTTCTTCTAATCCTTTCAAGAGTGGGTATAAGCCTAAAATCAAATTGGATGTAAAATTTGATTTACCAAATATTGTGGTGAACTTAATGCTGAAAAATTGGATGATTGGATTCAACAAGTTGAAGTTTACTGTAGAGTCCAGAACCTATTAGATGATGTTGATAGGATCCAATTAGCTACTCTTCGTTTAGGAGGTACAGCCTTAACTTGGTGGGAGAGTAAGTCTAAGGCAGAAGTTTCACAACATGGTAGAGTTAGTTTAACTTGGGCAGAGTTTGTTAATGCTCTTAAGAAGCAGTTTTATCCCCTAGGACATATGCAGCAGTTAATGATGGACTGGCAAATGTTTAGGCAAGGAAAGGTCAAAATGTCCAAGTACACCCATGAATTGGGAAAAGGGCTATTGCTTTGAATGTTCCTTTGTATCGAGACACGTTGTTGAAAGTACATAGGAGGTTTGTATTCCTATCTTAGGCATTCCATTTTGGTATTGAACCCTTGTAATTTGGATGAAGTGTCTGTTCAAGCTACACACTTAGAGTCAAGGGGTAAAGGATCTTTTATTGATAATGATGTAAAGAAATCTTCTAAGAATGCAGAGACAGGGAAAGGAAAGAAGGCAGCTACAGTTAAGAAGGATGAGAAACTTTCTTGTTCTCATTGTGACAAGAATGGTCATGATGAAGAACATTGTTGGAAGTTGCATCCAGAACTGAAGCCTAAGTGGGCTCAAAGACGTAATCAGAAACAGAAAGGTAAGGAGAAAGCCATGAATGTTGTTATGGATCTTGGTTCAGATTCAGACGATGAGACTAAGATAATAGCTATGGGGTTAAAAGGTAAAGCTCCTATTTCTGGTGTTTCTATTGCTAGTTGTGCTTCTTCATCTACAGTTAATGATTTCTCTGAAGATACAAAAAGGAATGAGCTTTTTCATTTAAGGGTTGTTGCTAAGAACAGTAAAATCGATGCACTCATAGATAGTGGTTCTCAAGTGAATTTAATTTCAGTAAGTGTTGTAAATAACTTGGGATTAAAAACTACACAACATAGGAAACCTTATCCACTAGGTTGGATTTGTGAAAATGATAAGCTGCAAGTAACAAAACAATGCACCTTAAGATTCGCAATCACTAGTAAATTTGTGGATGAAGTTCAATTTGATGTGGTTCCACTGGATATCTGTGGGATGGTGCTTGGTAGCCCTTATCTTTATGATAGAAAAGCAATCTTCTACAGGCAACAAAATCATTATCATTTGTTTAAAGATGGCATTCAATATATTGTACATTCTCACAAGATTAAGACTGAACGTTCTTTTGCAAACACATGGCAGTTAAAGAGGGTAATTAATGCAAGTAAAGAGTTAACTCTTATGTCTGTCAGTACAGGTGGTTCTACACTTGAACTTGGAGTAGCTAACCAGGGTCAGATGTTGCAGGATGCACTTGCAATACAGCATGAGAAAAGGATGCTTGAAAGCATTGATGAATCCTTGGGTAAAAATGTTCCTGTTGTAAAGGATCGAATTGTTGTTGACTTATTCTCTTTCATTTACTGCATTCTTGCTTGACGATCAATTTTTGTTGGTTAGTGGCTACAGCAATTGATATAGATGCTTATGGAAGTGATAAAGTTATGTTTATGTTCAACAATATTGTTGCAGTCTTGATTATGCTTGTGAGTCAGGTATTCAGATGTACAGAGGATACAAGACAAGTGGGGAGGCCAAGTCCTCACTTATTATCAGAATAAATGCCACTTTTGGAGGTCCAAAAGGTCTTTAGTGGGGAGGCCTGATCCGGTGGACATTTTTTAGTGAAAATTGAAGTGTCTCATTTCTCTCCAAAATCAGCACCATCAGAAAGAGCTCGGCGTCTTGATTCCAACGCAACTCGAACGGAGCAAAAAGGAGTCCGTTTGTGCAAGTTATGGTCAGTCAAACCTTGGGTCAAACTGGAATCAGATGGTGTCTAGGAAGTGAAAAAAATGATGTTGTCAAAATTTGTCGAAGTCAGCATCATCAGGAAGAGCTCGTCGCAAGCTTTCCAACGCAACTCGTTTCGTCGAAATCCGACATCATAGGCGCAAGATATCGGCAGTCAAAGTTTGGTTGACTATGAGGGTACAATTGCCGACGTCATCATTCTGTACTGTACGGATGTTGAAGTGGTCGAACCAGAATTTGACACATGGTAGTCCTCGTCGGCACTGTACGGATGAATCATAATCTGACACGTGTCCATCTGTACGTCACAGTCAGCATCCCACGTGGACGGCTGAGTCAGCGGCTTCATCGAATAGGAGTTTGACACGTGGCACCAAGTCATCATATGGTAATCATCGTTGGCGGCTTCGTCAGCGACACGCAGGAAGTCTTGTCAGTGCTCGGGGTGAATAGAATTATGACACGTGTCCCTGGTCATTCGACGGTTAGCAGTTGAACAACAGACCAAAAATGGGTTGCCACGGGCTCGACCCCGTGATCTCTGCCGAAACGGTGGGGGCGTTAGCCATTGCACCAAGTGTGGCGGTCAATAAGTTATATGACTCTATTTGTTTTTGTTGATAGTTTTTAAAGATTTGTTTGTTAAAACAAACCGCTCAGGGGGTTTGAACCCATGATGCCCGGGCGGGTAAAAAGGGATGTGGCCGTTGAGCCATCGAACCGGTCTAGAATATGTGTGGCATGGGTTGGTTTTGTTAATTTGTTAACCCGAATGCCCAAATTTAATAAAAAAAAACTCCCTATGATTATAAAAAATAACAAATAATCCTTTTAAAGGATTAATCAAAACTTCCAAAACAAAATAAGCCCGGGAGTTAAAAACTAAAAGGGCTTAAATTTGTTATTAATTGTATAAATGGGAGATTTGAAGATTTTCCTATGTAAATTGGGGGATTTAGTTGTTTTAGGGAGATTTGGAAAATATTTTGTAAATCAATTGGTTAGTAACCAATTTGAGGAAATTTTATGTATTTAAAGGGGGCTTGAGGTGAGAGTTGCTATTAAGTTTTTTTTCAGGTGATGAAGTCTTGACGCTGAGGACACGAAAGAGAGGTGTTGGAGTTTTTCAAGACATTGTTGTATGTCGGAGCCTTGTTATGATGCCGAACTGATGGTCTTGGTGCATCATTTGTAATTGATTTTGGAGTTAATCGGATCGGTCTCTCTATTGGAGTGGACCCGGAGACATAGTCACTTTCGTGACGAACTCTGTTATCAACTGTTTGCACTTCTCTTCTTCTCTCTCTTTCTTTCTCTCATTTCCTTCCTTTCTATTATAATCACCTTGTTATTACTTTCATTTTGTTATTTCCATAAGTTAATTTTGATTTAATTAACTTGGAATAATCATTGTAAAAGCATTGTAAAAGTTAAGCATTTAAATACTGCAATCTAGTCTAGATCCTATACAGATTAGCAAATCCACTCAATTTTCTAGCAAGTTGATCCCCTAGGCTGACATGGAAGAAATTTGAATTAAACACACTTTTCCCACTCAGAACCTCAAAAATTGGCCAAATAAGACTCATTTTCCATCCTGGGGGAATGTGTCCCGCATGCATAGGAATCATTCACCCGAGGGGGAAAATGGGTCCCATAGGGACTATTTTTAGTCCTAAAGTGTTAGGGAGTCAAGGAATTAGGCTTATATGTTGATATTGCCAGGTTTTTTATCAGAATATACGTTTGGATGCACAATATAGGGTCATAGGGGCGTATTAAAAGGTCATAAATGCAATGTGGCCCATAATCCAATGTGAAAGTGTAAATAAATACACTTTGTAACATTATATTAAGGAAAAATTGATTCTGTTTAGCTTTGAAAGGATCTAAATCCAATGTGAAATTGTAGAAAACATTACAACACTAGATTAGGTCCACTTAGTTTACAAGCCTCTTAAATTTAATGTGGAAGTGTAAATAAATACATTTTACAACACTAAGTTAGGGCAGCGTTAAGTTAATTTAACTTAAAAAGGGCCCAAGACCTAATGTGGATGTGCAAAACACCTCACAACACTAGATCAAGGCACTATCAAGTCCAATTTATCATTAATTATTCCCAAATTAAGCAAGGGATACATTTTTTGGTGACTCCATTTAACCCCCACTTTAGTGAGAGCATGAAATTGCTTCAAATTCACACTAAAGTAGACATTCAAGAGGTTTCCAATCATACCAATGCGGATGGTCTAGGCTACTAAGGATCAAGGAGTTGGTAAAGTCCCCAAGATCCAAGATCCTAAGTCAAACCAACATAAGAACAAAAAGACACACACAAGGTATATGATTTGCAACAATACAAGATACAAAAACATGCAATGTCAATAACTTAGAAGAAAGAAAAGAATCAAAGGAATGCGCTCACTCTAGGGCCACAAAACTTTAGGTCATTCATGGAGTGAGTATCCACAAAACACTCACTCTGGGGTCATGGAACTTCAAGGAATTTATGGGGTGAGTAACCGCAAAAGGGTGAGACACATACACACACAGTTAGTATGCGCTCTCACACACACACAAGTGGCTATGGGGAAATTCATACCTCAGTTGGAATTCCCACTCAAACCATACCATAATTTATACCTCCTGATAACTTTGATAAGGTGCCACACAAAAATTATTTTTGAGCTTCATGAGACAAGCAAAGCTTCATATGCTTGGAACTGATGAGCAAACAAGATGGCTCCATAGGCATGCAAAGTGTGTTATGCAAGGTGGCCATATAATAGGTATTGTAAGTGTAAGGAGTGTTCATAGGGGTTTTTCTGAGTTCATGTAAGGTCTCTTGTTAGGGAGAATTGTGCCTAATGTCTCCAAGAGAGGAAAAATAAAGCCTAATGACACCACTAAGAAAAGAACACATCGCAAGAAGAAAGAAAATTGTGTAGTGAAACATGAGTTTCAATGCATGCCCCCACTTTAAAGTGGTTGCTAACACCATTGCTGTGAGAAATTTCTTTAAAGTAGAAGAAGACATGAGAGCTTTATTCGGGAATCCCTATGCTAAGTCATATGTTTATGAATTGAACTACATCATGAATATGTATGTCACATGCAAGTCAACTTAAGGCATGTCATCCACATCCAAAGCTTGCTCTTATATGTACATGAAAGGTGATCAACTAGCCAAAAGAGACAATGACGAGTGATATATAGGGACAAGGCTACTTAATCCCTTGCCTCCACTTAGTGCAGGACAAGGATGAGATGAAATGATTGATGGCAAACATGGTAGTGTAAAAATCAATATCAATTAGAGGAAGCAGGTGCTTCAACACAAGGAATATCACCACACTCCTTAAGATGTTGAATTTTATCACTTAAAGCCTTACATTCATTAGTAGAATGACCATGAACTCTATAATATGTGCAAAATGAATGTTTGTAGTAAAATTTCTTTCGTGTTCTTGGAGGGAGGGACATCAAATGATCTTGGAGGAGTCTCAACAAGATACTCTCTTGATCAATAGAAGATGTTCATTTATTTTGTGAGAAGTATATCTCTTGCTTAGTACAAGATGTCACACCTACACAAGTCTCTTTAGATTGCAAGATTTTATACGAACTACTTTATAGGAGGGTGTAAAATCTAATGAATTCAAATTATTAGTGTTTTGTGTGATGACATTGATATCAAGCGAGAATTTCTTTATTTGTTTCATTTCATGCAAAGGATGACAATCAATATCACTAGTTTCTATCAGTTTAGGATGCACTACTATTAAAGTTGGCTTAGAAGAATGTTTTGTACGAGTGTTGATGTTCATCAAAGGCTTGTTTGATGGGTTGATTTCTATGAAAGGACAATAACAAATACCATGGGTTGTTTCTTGCATGTTAGGATCTATAGGGACATAGATACCTTGTTTGTTAGCACTACATCCTTTTCCATTATAACCGAGTTGTTTCATAAGTTCATAACCTCTTCCATAAATATTTTTCATTTCTTTAGGATTTGGTGGTTGTTGATAGTTGGCTTCATCAAAATTTATTCTGTAATTTGTTGTCTGTTGTTCTAAAGTGGTTGAGGTGGATGATTTCAAAGGGTCTTCCAAGTTTTGTGTTGACATTACCTTATTTGAATCTTTTTTTTATGATCTTGTACTCGCCCATGAATGCTGGTGTGAAATCTAAGGAACCCCAATCATATTCTAATAACCTTGTGACTTCTTCAATGTTTTTTTCTTTGTATTTATATTGCATAGATTCCACATGTGTAGTTGGTGTTAATATTTTCAAAGGATTTTCCTTGTTTTTCTCAATGTTCAAACAATTGTTTGGGTTAGGGTCAGCTTCAAGTGTGTACACTTTGTTGTTGTAGACATAATTCATTACATGATGAAGAGTAGAAGGAACCCCATTCATTGCATGAATCCACAGTCTGCCTAAAAGGAGATTATATGAAAGATCACGAGGCATAACATGGATCAATATTTCTAATGTGGCCTTTCCAACTGTAATATAGGTAAAGTGATCACACCAAGTAGTTTTTTTCCTACATTGTCAAATCCCTTAATATATAAAGAATCAGATTGAATGTTTTATTTATCCACAACAAGTGTATCCAAAAGGTTTAGACTACACACATTAAGGGCAGAGCCATTATCCACAAGTGTTCTCTTTATCCCTTTTCTTTTCTTTTTGTTTTTTCACTTTCAAAGGAGGGAGCTCACTTTGGTGGAAAAAAATTTCAGCATATATTCCTTGAATCATGTTATGGTAGTGAGGGGATGCTTGAATAAGGTCCCACAATGATATCTTAGTAGGAGTATTCTTTAGTTGTTCAACATGATCATACTCCTTTCCACTTTGTGTAGGAAAACAAGGGGAACCACGCAAGATAGGATTAGGAAAAGGTAAGTTTAGTGAAGGTTTTTTTTTTTTTTTTTAGTTGTAGATTGTTTCTAGTGTTTTATGTATGAGCAATGGTATTATGACTCGACTACTACAAGACATTATTCTTAGGTGGGTAAAGGATAGGTTCATGTTTATTTTGAGTTTGAGGTTTTTGCAAAGGGGGGTAAAGGATGAGTTGAGGTTGAATAATATTAACATCCCTTAGTGAAGGAGAGTCTAATACTACTTCATCATCTTCATCTAAGGGAATAATATCAGTATTGTCAATGCTTTCCTTTTCTTGCACCATGATATCCTCCCTACAAGGAGGGTTTTTAGGAGAACTACAAGCTAGATGTTCATGACATTCAAAGGCTGGTTCCTCTAAAATGACTTCATCGCATGTAAGAGAGTTATCAATGGTTGGAATTTCTTTTTTATCGATAGTGGGGATATTAGGAAAAGGCTCTATTTGATTGTTCGTGACTTCATCCTTTTTTTCTAAGGTCTTATTCTCTTGTTCCATACTATCTACCCTAGTAGGAGAGCGTATAAGATGCTCATCATATTCCATGGTTAAATTTTATAAAGTAGCTTCATCACAAGTAGGGGACACATCAAGAGAAGGACTACTATGGTTTTCACAATTATGTATGGCTAAATGGCTTTTTCCAAATAGGTTTTTCCAAATATTAAGGAAATTAGGAAGGAGAGAGATAAGGTTATCACTTTCAATCCACATGTCCTAAAAAATGCGATTTTCATGATTTCTCATGATTGTATCATCTTTTACTAAAGCCTTCTTACAATTAGGAGAGGTGTTGAGAGAAGGATTTGGGATAAGCCAAGTTGTGGCAATGATCTCATCTTCTTTTTTCATATTATCTTTCCAAGGGGGAGGAGGAGAGAGACAATCAAGACTCTCATGCTCCACAATGATTGTATCTTCTTTCGCCAAGATACCTTTGTCACTAGTAGGAAAGGTATCAGGAGAAGAACAATTATTGTTTTCATGATTTTCTACAGTTGTATCTTCTTGTATTATATCATCCTCACCAATAGGAAATGTAATATTAAGGATTGTATCAATAGTTTGATCCACTTGCTCTAAGATGCTTTGATAACTATCAAAGAGAGTAGAAGGATGACTAACATGTTTCTTAATGACCTCATTGTTGTACTCAAAATTGAACTCATAAGAGGGGATGTTGTACTTATGTAATCCATTTTTTACCATATCAAAGCCACACCTCTTGAAAGAAAACATTCCATTATGGAAAAGTAAATAAAGTGAAATTATATGACCTAAAGTGAAATGAAATTTTTAGATTTGAAACAAGGTAATTTGCTGATGCAAAAATCTAAAAGTGAAATATTGTAAATAATATTTTTGAATTGAGCAATGCATGAAATGGACTAAATTAAGCTAGATGTAGTGAAATGCATGTAACAAAAACTCAATCAACTTAAGAAGATAGTTAATGGCAAAAAATAGAAGTGAAGAAACAAGGTTTTCAGTGTTGTAAAAGGTAGTTTTAGGGTGCACTAGGACTAATTCGCCCAAGGTCGTTAATGAGTCCTAGTAGGGATTTTTTTCAAAATTCTCAAATATTTTTGAAGTGATTTTTATGCTTTTTATGTTGTATGATGTGTATGCTAAGTGAAAATGGAATTTTCAAATGTTTTTCAATGATTTGAGATGCAAAAATGCAACCTATATGTGCAGTTTCACTAATGCAAAATTAAAAAAACCCTAGATGCAAATTAACTAATGCAAACCCTAATGTGAAGACAATGAAAAATAGATATAGGATGATATGATCGACTCCAAATGAGAAAAGAAGGTATTATAAATGCAAGTTCACCAAAATGGAACCAATGAAAATGGGGGATAGGTTGATTAAGTGCTATCACACACATTTTCAAAGATATTCAACTCAAGGATAACCCTAGAGATTTTAATCTAATGAAGATTGGAGAGAGAGATATGGCAATAAGGTATCCTAGGATAAGAATTTAGATTACAAGAGGGGCTCACCACCAAGTTAAGACTTGGAAAAGATGATGACATGCAAGATGAAATGAAAAACCATAATTCAATGTAAACCTTCACCAAATGGCCTATAAAATTAAATGAAACAAAATGGAAAGTAGTAAATTGAAAGCAATGCACTTGGAAATTTGAACTTTTGACGTAGTGGGACTTATTCACCATTCTAGGCGAATGAGTCATAGTTCTAGATTTCTGCATAGGAACATGTTTTGGGCAAATGAGCATCCAAATCTGCAAAAAATCTTTGAAAAAAATATATACAGTGGAACTCATTGGCCACTTGTGTTGAATGAGTCCAGTTTGGATTTTCACAAAATTCAAAATTTGAATCTGCTCTACTTAGTCTACTCAATCTAAGCTCCTCCAAGTTCCTAGGTCTGAAACCTTGATTTTAGGGTTGTAGGTGACCTTTTAGTGAATATTATGACCTTGCAAATGTGAATACAACTCAAAAAAGTTTGTAACCTAATCTTCAATGATCTACAACTATTCAAAGTACCTAGATCTACAATTACACAAAGAAAGAGACCAAAAGTGTTGATTGTTAGGGAATAGGGGTTTGCCTTGGTCAAACACCTTTTGGGTAATTAAGCCAAATGATGAAACAATGAAACAAGGAAATGAAACATGATCATAGGATATGAAACATGAGCAATGATACCTTGAATGATTTCTTGTAAATGATGTCTTACAAATCTACAACTTAACATGAAATGGCCATGAAGGATGTAGATCTTGATCTTGACGATAGGTGTAAAATATTGCTTGATCTTTGATCTTCCATGCTACATCATAACACTAGCTCAAAAACATGCTTGATGCTTGATATTCTTGACATGATTATGGATCTTGAATTGCTACAATAATTGATGAAGAATTATGCCCTTGAATACCCTAAAATTGATCTTGAAAGCTATCTGGATGACCTTAGAATGCTTAGCTCTTGCTTGCTTGACTTGATATCATCAATGCATGATGAAATAGTGATTTGAAATCTTGATTATATAGTAAATACACTAAAATGATCATTAATTTGATCCCTAAGGCCAACATGGAAGAAATTTTAATTAGAAACACACTTTTCCTACTCAAAACCTGAAAAATAGGCCAAATGGGACTCATTCCCCATCCTGGGTGAATGAGTCCTACCTAGATTGGATTCATTCACCCAAGGTGTTGAATGGGTCCCATAGGGGCTATTTTTAGTCCTAAAGTGTTGAGGAGTCAAGGAATTAGGATTATATGTTGATATTATCAGATTTTTCTTATCAAAATATGACTTTGGATGTAGAATATGGGGTCATAGGGGCCTATGAAAAGGTCATAAATGTAATGTGGCCCAAAATCCAATGTAAAAGTCTAAATAAATACACTTTATAACATTAAATTAAGGAAAAATTGAGTGTGTTTGGCTTAGAAGGTCCCTAAATCCAATGTGAATGTGTAGAACACATTACAACACTAGATTAGGTCCACTTAGTTTACATGACTCTTAAATTTAATGTGAAAGTGTAAATAAATACATTTTACAACACTAAATTAGGGAAGAGTTAAGTTAATTTAGCTTAAAAGGGGCCCAAGACCTAATTTGGATGTGTAAAACACCTCCCAACACTAGATCAAGGTGTTATCAAGTCCAATTTATCATTAATTATTCCTGAATTAAGCAAGGGATACTTTTTTAGTGACTCCACATAAGTATCTTGAATGTCCACTTTAGTGCGAGTTTGACATGGGGTCATACTCTCAGTAAAGTGGGGGGGAAATGTAGTGTTGGAAAAAGTATCCCTTTTTCCACACTTAATTTGGAAATGATTAGTAATAAATGAGCTTAATTATGCCTTTATTTATTGTTATAATATGTTTTTCATATTAACATTAAGTTTAAGACCCTTTTTAATAACATGGACAATAAAATGGACTTAATTGTGCCTTATTTGGGGTGTTATAAGATGAACATTTACACTTTCACTCTAATCTAGGGCTTTACTAATTGATTGAGGTTAACTTTCCTTAATTGGCCCCTTTAATTCAAATATAAGCCTAATTAAATGTAAATTTTGAGGGATAAAACTCGACATTAATAAATTCCGTCTAAAGGGGCCAATTAAGGAAAGTTAACCTCAATCAATTAGTAAAGCATAATTAAATGTAAATTTCGAGGGATAAAACTCGACATTAATAAATTCCATTTAACAACACTTAAATTTGGAAAATGTGTGTATTAGGTAAGTGACCTAGGACCCATTTTCCATAGGGTGAATGGGTCCTCACTTAGTCCTATGACCCTATTTATGGATAACATTTCACCTTGTTTGATCATGTGTGTCCTAGGTAAATGGCTTAGGACCCATTCACCCTTTGGAAAATAGGTCCTCACATAGACATAGGACCCCTCTTTGAAATATGTTTTTGGAAGTATTTTACTTATTTGAAATCCATAATTCAATGTCGGCTTGTGATATTTAAATTTTGGGAATTAATGATAATATATGCATAAATACAAGGCTATTTCACTCAGTTTCACCTAATATTTTCAAGAGATCACCTAGAGCATTCAAGTGAGTATTATCAAGAGAATTTAAGAGCATTTCTAATGCATTCAAGCAAATATTTTTTAAAGATTATTGCAGCAATCAAGATTTCATTTGTCATGTCAAAGATGTATTGAATCATGCATGTTGTGTGAGCTAATATGTTGATGCAGTGTTCAAGATTAAGCAATCATATCAAAGGCATCATTTCACATCAATTTTTATGACCAAGATCTACATTCATTAAGGCCACTTCATCCTAGATTGCAGATTTATCCAAGGTTCAAATATGAATTGGTGAGTTGTGACATTTCCTTTGTTCATTCATCATTCCTTTATGCTTTTATTCATTTCAAGGTTCAATTACTAAAACGTGGTTTGACCAAGACAAACCCCTATCCCTAAGATTTTTTGTTTTCCCTCTCTTTCATGTGTGATTGCAGACTTTAGGTTGAAGAGAATTTGAAGAAAGTTGCAAGAAAATTTGTCAAATCACAAAAACTGATCTATAAGATTTATTTCTGACTTTCCAACAGTAACCAACTAGAATATGGGAGTGCAAACTAAGTAGAACAAAACCCAACAACTAATTTTCTAGAGCCATATCCAGGATCCATTGACCATAGGGCGAATGAGTCCTCAGTGAGATTTGAAAAACAATTTTGGTCAAAGGTACATAACATTTGACCCTTTCAAGATATTCCTTTTAGCTAGTAGGGTTAAATTTAATTTATATTTCTCATTCACATATTGAATGAAATTAGGAGAAAGAAGGTTCATCATAGTCTTCATTTTGGTGAACCTTCCGATATTTTTCTTCATTTTAATTGCTAACAATGCATCTGTCATATGTCCACTAAAGAATAAATAACTCATCAAATAGACTGAAATGTAGACACATTATACTCACTATATTAGGAAGCCATAATCATTAAGGTTCACGCTTAGCTCAACACAATTAATCACATTTGCATATTTTGCATCTAGCTCTTTGTACACCATCTATACAAAAATTCTACTTGCATTAATACCCTTCATGACCTAAAACAATCTCAATTTCATCAACCTTAATGAAACTATACACCTCTACTACGTATGACCAAATAGGTCGGTACCAAACACTTCCACCATATAAAGAAGTGAATCTAAACCATGCCACCACTTAATTAAGACTCAAATCCACACAAACAAACCTCTCAATGCTTCCTCAATGAATAATTATCCTCCACAATTAGTGCTACCACACTAGATTGGATAAACCTACACTAACATTAACTTAGGTTCCTTCATCATTGTCCTAGCTCCTTTGTGAACTGTTCTATTTTTTCTTTTCACAACTCCAATCTACTGAGAAGTTCTAGGGGCTAACAAATGACTCTTTTTTCTATGATCTTCACAAAAATTATCAAACTCATTTGATAGAAAATCACCACCTCTATTGGAGCTCAAACATTTTACTTTCAAATTCATTTCATTCTCAACCATAGCCTTAAATGCTTTAAAGTTGTCTAGAGCTTCACTACACGAGCTTCTAATTTTGTTAGGTCCACAAAGATTTGTATGCACTAACTCTAAAGGGACATATGGTAGAATATTCTTTTTCCTTGAATCTTTCCTTTTTTTCTTTCCAACATGAAATTATTTATTGATTGCATTGATAGGATTTTTAATCTTTAGAAAACATCACCTAACATTGATAGAACTTATCCTTGTTAGGATATTAAAATTGATGTGACCCATTCTTCTATGCCATATCGAACTTTCATTAGTTTGAGAAATAAAACACTTTGCAATATTACCTTTGAGTTGATAGACATTACCTCGTGTCCTTGTGAACCAACAACAACTAGAATACTGATGTTTCCTTTTTTGATTTCACAACCACCATTTTGAAATACAAGATTCTATCCTTTGCTACACATTTTTCCTACACTTAGAAGATTATGTTAGAGACCCTTGACATAAAGAAAATATTTATTATTCTTTCCATAAAAACTAATTGAACCTTTTCCATCTATCTTAGTAGATGTATCATCACCAAACATAACAAGACCACCATCATACTTTTCAAGATTAAAAAACTTACTCTTATCACCTATCATATGATTTGAGCATTCATTATCAATGATCCAGTAATTCTTCTCCTCTCTATCATGAAAAGTAGTTAACAAAGTTCCTTTAATGTTATGATCTATTTCTAAGGAACTTCCTTCACATATCTTTCAAGATTAGTATAATTAGCTCCAACATTTAGAACCATGAACTAGCATTCATGATTGTCTTCATTCTTATAATATAATTCTTCATCATCAGAAACACCAATGCCTTTAGTAACTCTTCTTGAAAAATTTACCATTATGATCCTTTTTTTTTCTCATTATTAAATTTGATTGGATATTTCGATGCGTAATGACCTATTTTTCCAAAATTGAAACAATTGAAAGGTACCTTACCTTTGTATTTTCAAGTACCCTTTTTAATCTCCTCATAAATTTATCTTCCACCTTATCAAGATCATCAAGATTTGATCCATCATCCTTTTCCACTTCGCAGACATAATAAGCGGTTTCTTTATTTGTAGTATCATGACTAAACTCTCTCATTTCAAAAAAAGTTAAATCACCAAACATCTTATCTCTAGAATAATTATCCAAAATTTGAGCTTCATCAATAGCAAAAACTTTGTGACTATAAGATTTAGGGAAAGTTCTAAATATTGTTTTAACAACTTCAATTTCATCCAACTTTCCAGCAAGACCATTGATGGCATTGACAACTTCATCAACTTTGAGCATGTAGGTATTAATATATTCATCTTCATACATCTTTAGGGTTCCAAATTTAGCTTTTTAGATCTGCATCTTCTCTTGTTTGACCTTGTCATCCCCTTCGTAGATTCCTTCCATCTTTGTCAAGAAATCTTTAGAAGACTTGTATCTTATAACATTCAAAAGGTTTGAATCAATAAGAGCAATCAGGATTACATTCCTTTCTTTTCCATTGTTCTCATATGCCTTGATCTCATCATTAGTTAATGTTCCATTTGTAGACATAGGGTAACATCTTTCAATAGACTACCAAAAATCAAATCCAATGTAGACTAAGAAAGAATCCTTCACAGCTTTCTAATAGATAAAATTTGTTCCATCAAATAAGAGAGCTTTGACACCTTTCTTGTGCACAATCTGGATCTATGTCAACTGGTTAAGCTTCTTTATGGGAACCATAGCTCTGATATTAATTTTTGGATGTAGAGGAAAATTGAGGGGAGGTGAATTAGTTGAATACTTTTAAAACATTAGAAACCCTCATGAACATTCAAATTTACATTAGTTAGTAAACCCTTATCCACTATTAAACCCTTAATATGCATTAATAGAATGTAAACATGTAAAGAAGTAATAAAAAAAATCAAACACATGTATAAGAACACCAGATCTATGTGGAAAACCCAAGAAGAGTGTGAACAAAGAAAATGGGACCACAACTTCTCTAATCCACACCTGAACAGGGAATGAAGGAAGAGGAATCCAATTTCGCAATGTTCATAGTCAAGAACAATTCCGTGAGATTCAAATTCAATAGAGATTGAAATATGTAAAAGGAGATTGTTACTAAGGTAAGAAAGTGATAAATAAGATAAAATATGAATGCAAAACTAAGAAAATGCAAAAAAATTTTAAAACACAATATGATATGCAAAATGACCTAAGAATGCAAACAATCTATAATAGAAATTAATGAAACTAAAGAGGTGCACTTGGGAACTAGAAAGTGATGGAGATGATCTCTAGAATCCTATAAAAATCATTATTGAAGCCAGCTGGGACACTTACACCAAGTTGGGTGACTTAGTCCTATATTAGAGAAATTCTGTCAGAACAGGTTTCAGCCAAAAGGGTACTCAGAACTGTAGAAACCACTTTTCAGGACTAGAAGTGGGACTAATATTCCATTGATGGTGACTTAGTCCACCTCTATATTTTGGGAAATTCAAAGATGCAATATGTAGCTCCCAGTTTGCACTTCAGCTCCTAATAAGTTTTCAGATCTCAATCTATAGAATATGGTCTATAGGTGCTCTCCAAGCTTCATTTAGGGTTTTTACCACTTTGAAAGAAATCAAAAAAATTTTGACACCTTTTCACACCTTTCTCTTTGAAAAATCTACACACAAAACCTGCAAAACACATGCAAAGAGGGGAAAAAGTGTTAAGGGTTAGTGAACAGGGTTTTGCCTTGGTCAAACCCCAATTTGGTAATTAAACCCTTGAAAATGAAATTAAATGAAATGAGAGTGATGAATGAACAACATGTAATGCTACAACTCACCAAAATATTGAAGTAGAAATCTAAACATCTATGCAAGTAATGGCTCTAAAGTGCTTGAATCTTCTTGTAGACAAAATGCTTCAATGCTAAATCATTTGATTGCTTGATTAGAAAATTAAGAAGGTGCTCGAGATTAAGAAGATGAAAAATGAGAGGAAAACCTTATATTTATATGTGATTATACAAAATTTCCCAAAAATACTACATCACAGGCCGACCTCAAGGATTAGAAAATAATATCTAGCCAGAATTTTGAAATATTTTTTATTTTTGAGCCAAATGGGACTAAGCCACCCCTAGTGGTGACTTGGTCCCACTTAGGCATTTTAAGTAGGTGTTAGGAATTAAGGTGTATTAAATAATTTTTAACGAGATTATTCTAAAAAATACACATAAGTAGGGCTTGTAAGTGTATGATGGGGCCATTTAAACATAAGAAATGGTCAAATTATTGATGACAACCCTAGAAGAGCATGAAATTTTGTTACAAAACTTTACAACACTTTGAAATAAGGCTTGGTAAGTGATAAAAAGGGGTTATTTAGATGAATTATATTAAGAAGGTCCTAGAAAAGTGTAAAATTTTTTTACAACACTTTACAACACTTAAATAAGGTGCCACTTGAATTATTTTAATTTGCTAGGGCCCAAGACCGAATGTTAATGTGTTGAACACATTGCAACATTAAATCAAGGTGCAATTAAGCCAAGGTCACAAGGAGGACCCAAATGAGACAAAAAAGTAGAAGGGTTACTTTTTTGATGTCCATATTTAGTCCCCAATTTAGTGAGAGGATGAACTTGCTTTAAAATCTTACTAAAGTAGAGCCATGCGCAATCAAGAGGGGTTCACATGAACCAATGCTAGAAAGGTGGGAAAACAATGACCAAGAGGGGTGATCGAGCACAAGGATCAAGATCTCATAACAAACCAACATAAGCATAAATAGAGCATGCATGCTATCAAGAATAATGGCAAGGCACAAGCACACAATGCCAAAGATGAATGAGAGAAAAATGAAAGAGAAAGAATGAAAGAATCTAATCAAGATTCAACCGTTTCTCTAACATGATGCAAATCAGATCTAGGCAGTTATTTCAAAAAATGCATACTCACTCTAGAAGGTGACATAACTCATGGTTGTCTACCGAGTGAGAAGTCCTAAAAGGTGAGACACATACACTCATGGATGGTATGCACTCACAAACATGCAAGGGACTATCGGGAAAGTTGTGCCTTGGAATGGGCTTCCCACTCAACCATACAAAAGTTATACCTCCTGATAACTTTAATAAGGTGCCACAAAATAAAATTACTTTTTTAACTTCATGATACAAGAAAAACTTCGTATGCTTGGAGCTCATGAAAAAAAGTGATGGCACCAGAGGCATGCAAGTTGTGTTATGTAAGGTGGCCATATAAAAAATGTAAAATGAAACATGCAAAGGATGTTCAAAGGATTCTTGCTTAGTTTATGTGAGGTCTTTAACTTAGGGAACATTGTGTCTAATTTCTCCAAAAGAGGACCAATCAAAGAATAGAAAATTTTCAACTTAGGGGATGTCGTGTGTCACATCAAGCCACTAAGAGGAATGTGATATGCTAAGATCGATCATGCTCATGAAGGACATCACACCCAATGCCATCCACAAAGAAAAAATTACATCGTATGAAGTAAGAAGGCTACTCTAAGAACCAAGAAAAGAAAAGAAAATGAAAATTAATAATGCCAATGTATGCCCCCACTTTAAAGGAATTGCTACACACCATACTGTGAGAAATTACTTTAAAGTAGAAAAATGCAAAATGCAAACAAGAAAGAAATACATGAGAGCCAACTTGAAAAGCCCTATGCCAAGTCATATGTTTTTGAAAGGGGTTTCCCCCGAAATGAAAACACATAAGGGATATATGGATTTGGGGTTAGTATGTTCTTTGCTATGATGTTGTTTAGAGAGCTTGGAATTGTCATCATCCCCCAAATACATAGAACTGGAAGAATGACACAAAGAGAGAAAAATCAAAGAAAAAGAAAGAAACTTTTGGATCAACATGGAAGATACATAGGGTTTCTTGATGCTTTGCATCATCCCTAAAAGGAAAAAACAAGCCAAACAAAAAAGAAAACGTGAAAGAAAAAGGAAAATATTTTGGGTCAACATGAAGGAGACATGAATGTCTCGATGCCTTGCATCATCCCCAAAAGGAAAACACAAGAGAAAGACAAAAGAAAAGGAAAATCCTTTTCTGTCAACATGAAGGAGACATAGGGTGTCTTAATGCCTTGCGTCATCCCCAAAAGGAAATCACAAGAAAAGACAAAAGAAAAGGAAAAAGTGATGTATGACATAAAGAAGAATAAAGGTACAAATAGAGGAATGCCACAAAGAGAGAGAAAATAAACCAAAACATCATGGGGGATCACATTATGCACATGCAAACGAAAAATAAAAAGAAATACAAAAGACTAGTAAGGAAAATGCAAGTCAACCATCAAACAAGTCATTCACCTGCCAGTCATGTTCATGATATCCCAAGGGTAGACAACTAACCAAAGGGCAAAGAGCAAGTGCCAAACTAGGGTAAGCACCGGGTTTAACACTCTATATAGGATATTTATCTTTTAAGCTCATGGAAGAGTCCTAAAACAATGTGTTCAAATCATTATGCAACTCTTTGTCAATTTTGGCGATCTCGTCATCATCATCCAAATTAATCACAACAGGAGGATGAATGATAATGTCCAAGGAAGAATGTAACTCTTGTTGTGATTTTTCCCTAGGATCATTTTGTTGTGGTTGAGGAGGAGGGTCATCATGCATTACTTCTATCAAGTGTGGATTTTTATTTATTTATTTTTCTTCTTCATGTAACTTGTGAGTGAGGGCATTATGTCTACACCTATGCTCCCTAGCTTCTTTGTTTATTTTGGTTTTGTTCTTGAGTTTTGTTTATGAAGGAGAAGGTTGTTCAACCATATGTTGCATTTCTTCCCTAAGGGGAGGAATGGAACGAACCATGGAAGGTTGGTCATCCACTTTCTCTTTTTCTTTGTAAACTTGTTTTATTCGAAGAGGAATGGGAGAGTTACTTTCATTGTCTCTTGGTCTCTTGGACGATCATGTTGAGGAGGTTTTGGATGTTGGTTGATCTGAGTTATTTGGTTCTTGTTCAATTTGAAGCATGGTTTTTTCTAGGATAGGATTGTCAAAGGTAGACAGAGACATCTTGTGAAGAGACAATTTTTCTATTTTATTTGATTTGAATTTTCGGTAAGCTATGAAAAAGAAATCTTGTCGAGGCATTATAGGCTCCTTGGGCTTGGGCCAAAAGGATTCTAAGGAAAAGTTTCCTTTGGAAGACAAGGGGTTAAATCCACTATGGTGGATAGTAAATATTTCATTATCAAATGGAAACTTTAAGGAATTGTGAATAATTGAAGAGACAACTTTCATTGAGTGAAGCCATGGATGGCCTAGCCTCAAACAAAACATCCCCAACTATGGGATGATGGACAATGTGACACCCAATTTTTTTTTCCTATTTGTAATGGAAGGATGATTGATCCTATCGTAGGGCAAGCAAAACCATTGTGTGTCTTGATCCATGCTTTCGGTTTATCATAGTCATCTTGATAAAGGTCATGTAATACCAAAAGTTCCTTGGCGATAACATTCTCTCCTTAGGCAGGATCTATTAGTATCCCATTAGTGGGCTTGTCATAGATATGGCTGGCTATGTAGAGAGGACCATCAGTGAGATTTTTAAGTATGTCCATAGAGGAGAAAGTAATATCAAGAGATTTCTAGGTTGACCCTTACAAGAGATATTGTCTATCACACTCAACATTTCATCCATAGGATTAACATGAGTAATATGTGGAAGAGGATCAAGATTTTCATTATCGACATTCATCACATCATTCTTTGTAGTTTCACTAGCTTTGACAAATGAAATATTATGTTTGGGCATTGGATTAGTGAAAATTTGTAAGTTTTGATTTGGAGGGGCAACTAACTTATTACCTTGATCCTTAACACCTGCAATGGATAGATGGTTGGAATCAATGAGGTCTTGCATACGATGTTTAACACGCTTATAATGTTTTGTGTCATGTACATTTTTTCTATGATAATGGCAATAAGTATTGGATTTAAAGTTCGAAGATAAAGGCTTAGTAGGATCGGATGCTTTGAAAGCAAGAAAGGTAATCATTTGTTGTTCTAAAATTTGGGACATTGTGTTATGAAGGGTGTTAGGTAAAGGTGTGAATTGTCTTTTCGGATCTGCATAACTAAAGGGCATCACGGTTTTAAAAGATACTATTTGGTTGTTGACAGTTTGAGTTGGCTATTGAGGGTGATTGAACTATAAGAACGCTTTGTTTTGATTTCTAAATGGTTGGGAATTGTTTTGGTTAGCGAACTCAGATTTCTCAGTTCAACTAGAAGTGGACCTTGTATCTCGACTACTAACCAAATTGTGATAATCACAAAGGGTAGTACACAAATGCATGGAGGGGAATTTCATCATAGTGATTTTGTCTTGAAATTTAGTTTTCAAGTTTTCTATAAACATCTTTTTGAAGGTGTGGGTCAGGAATATTGACATTGATTTGGGAATAAAGCGATTGATAGTGTGAAATAAAATCAGTTATCTTTTCTTCCTCGTTTTTCTTATATCTCATGAAATCAGCCAAGGTTTTCTTGGGAGTCATATGAACTTGGAAATGATTTATAAATGCATCAAAAAGTTCATTAAATGAATAAATTAAATTGTTCGATAAAGATGAAAACCATTCCAAGGCAATGTCCTTTAAAGTCCCAGGAAATAGCTTTTTCTAACAGTTTATCATCAAGGACAAAATCACTACATAAGGTGGTGTAGGCATTAACATGGTTAGAAGGATCTCCCTTCCCTCCATATTTCTCAAATCTAGGCATCTCTACTCCTTGTGTTATTGGTGTTCACAATATTTCTAAAGAAAATGGGCTGCTTCTAACATAATATGTGGGTGGGCCATTATGATATTGGTTTATGGTGGAGATTTTTTTTCCATGGATGAAACAGTTTGGAAAAGTTGTGTTATGAGAGGGTCATTGTAAGTGGTATGTGGTGGAAGTGAAAGTGGTGATGGAGTATATTTAATGGTAGGGAAAGTGAATGCAATTCTTATATATGGTATTGTAGAACAGGATAGAACATGCAATTCCACATAGGAATTAGGGATGCTAATAGGAATACTTGAGGAAGGAATCACATTACGAACTTGTTGCAGTGTTGTGACTTGAGGAGTGGTATAGGTAGCTATGGAGGCTACCTTTGAGGGAGGAGGATTTTGAGGTCCTCTTTTTCTTACCACATTGTTTGCTAGTTGAGAAGCACTAGAGGTTGAAGGAACATGTTTTGTATATATCTCAACTATTTATTTTACAATGTCCAGACCATTTTCACTTTCAAGTATGCTATGGATGTTTTGTATGGTAGGAATTTTAGTGGCTGAATCTTTTTCGAGGCTTACTTGTTGTTGGAGATGTGTTAAGTCCTCATGAATGTGAATTATTTTGTCTTGCGAGATAAGATTAGTTTGTGTTTCTACTTGTATGTTATTCAAAGGAAAAGAGTTGCTAAAGGTATTATCAATGCCTAGTGCACTAGTTGTAATACTAGGAGTGGAAGCTTTAGATAACCCAAGATCCATAATGAGTGTGTTATCATGGGATAACATGAGTATCAAACTTCTTCTCACTAAGGTATTAGCAATAGTACACTAAACACTAACACAAAGGGATCTAAGGGTGAGGTGAATGAAAATGTAATGTAAACTAAAAAGAAGAAAATGCTTAAAATTGAAATTCTAGAAAATAAAACTGAAATGTAGAAATAATAAATAGAAACTTAGAAAATTGCAGATTAAATGCTAGAAGATGCAATGAAAAATATGCAATTGGACTAAGTCGTCCAGGGTGGCGAATGAGTCCAGGGAGTGATTTTTTTGAATTTTTAAATTGTTTTTTATGCTTTTAGGATTTCAGATGAAGAAATAATGTGAGTATGTAGAATTTTGGAAATTTTTAATGAAATGAAATGCAAAAACGCAAGCTATATGAGCTTTTCACTAATGCAAATTTTAAAACCCTAGGATGTAAATTAAAAAATGAAAAATGCAATGCAATGCTAATGCAAGCTATTCCTAGGACATAAATGCACTCTAAATCAGAAATATAATGTTCAAAATTTGGGTTCACCAAAATTTGAAGAAAGAAAATGGGATCACAACTTCTCTTATCCACACTTAAAAGGGGAATGAAAGAAGAGAAATCAAATTTTGCAATGTTCACAATCAAGAACAATTTCTTGAGATTCCAATGCAATAGAGATTGAAATATATCAAAGGAGATTATTCCTAAGGTAGTAAAATGATAAAGAAGATAAACTATGAATGCAAAACTAAGAAAATGCATTTTTTTTAAAACACAATGTGATATGCAAAATGACCTAAGAATGCAAACAAATTGTAACAAAAATTAATGAAACTGAAGAAGTGTGTTCCTGGAAACTGGAAAGTGATGGAGAGGAGCTCTGGAATCCTATATAAATCACTATTGAAGCCAACTAGGACACTTACACCAAGTTGGTTAACTTAGTCCTATTTCAGGGAAATTCTGCCAAAATAGGTTTCAACCAAAAGGGTACTCAAAACTACAGAAACCACTTTTCAGGACTGGTAGTGGGAATAATTTTCCATTGATGGTGACTTAGTCCACCTCTAGATTTTGGGAAATTCAAAGATGTAATCTATAGCTCCTAGTCTGCACTTCAGCTCCTGACAGGTTTCTGGATCTAAATATGTAAAATCTGGTCTAGAGGTGTTCTCCAAGCTTCATTTAGGGTTTTGAACACTTTGAAATACTTTGGAAAATTGTTCAAACCTTTTCACACCTTTCTCTTTGAAAAATCTACTCAAAAGACCTGCAAAACACATGCAAAGAGGGGATAAAAGTGTTAACAGTTAGTGAACAAGGGGTTTTCCAAGCTGGGTAACTTAGTCTTATCTTAGGGAAATTCTACTGGAACATGTTTTAGCCAATAGGATAATCAGAACTATAGAAACCACTTTTTAGGCCCCGTAGTGGGACTAATATGGCGACTTAGTCCACCTCCATATTTTAGGCAATTCAAAGATGCAATTTGTAGCTCCTGGTCTACATCTCATCTCCTAAAAGTTTTCTAGATCTGAATCTACATAATCTAGCCTGTAGGTGTTATCCAAGCTTATTTTATGGTTTTGACCACTTTGAAAGACTTTGAATTTTTTTTGACACCTTTGCACACCTTACTCTTTGACAAATCTGCACACAAGACCTGCAAATCACATGCAAATAGGGGGGAAAGTGTTAAGGGTTAGTGAATAGGGGTTTTCCTTGGTCCCCTCGGTTTGGTAATTAAACCCTTGGAGATGAAATGAAATGAAAGGAGAGCGATGAATGAACAACATGCAATGCTACAACTCACTAAACCCTTGAAGTAGAAATATGAAGATATTCAAGTAGTGGCTCCAAAGTGCTTGAATGCTAAATCACTTGTTTACTTGATTATAAAATTAAGAAAGTGTTGGAGATTAAGGAGATGAAAAATGAGAGGAAAACCCTATATTTATACATTATACAAAATTTCCCGAAAATACCACATCACAAGCTGACCTCAAGGCTTAGAAAATAATATCCTACCATAATTTTGAAATAATTTTGCTTTTTGAACCAAATGGGACTAAGTTCCCCTATTTGCGACTTGGTCCCACTTAGGCATTTCAAGTGGGTGTCAGGAATTAAGGTGTATTAAATGATGTTTAACATGATTATTCTAAAAAATACACTGAAGTAGGGCCAGTAAGTGTATGATGGGTCCATTTAAACATAAGAAAGGTTCAAATTATTGATGACAAGCATAGAAAAGCATGAAATTTTATTATAACACTTTGCAACACTTTGAAATAAGGCTTGGTAAGTGATAAAAACAGGCTATTTAGATGAATTATATTAAGAAATTCGTAGAAAAGTGGGAAAGTTTGTTACAACACTTTACAACAATTAAGTAAGGAACCACTTGAATTATTTTAATTTGCTAGGGCCCAAGGCCTAATGTGAATGTGTTGACCACATTGCAACATTAAATCAAGGAACAACTAAGCCAAGGTCACAAGGAGGACCCAAACAAGATAGAAAAAGTATAAGAGTTACTTTTTGGTGTCCACAAAGGGAAAACCATGGTGAGGATCCTCTCACTAATATATGAATTGCAACACCGAATATAATAAGGCTCATTTCCAAGGGCTCACTACCCTAAATATAAAGAAAGGCTCACTACTGATGGTTCATTTCCAAGGGAATCATTGTCTAGAGGAAAGAAAGAAAGAAGAAGGGGTGGCACACTACCAATTTGAACTTTTAACAATGCATCTCTCATATGTTGAAGGTACAATTCAACTGAAGCACAAATAACTCATCAAATAAATTGAAATGTAGACACATTCTTCCCACTACATTAGGAAGTCATAAGCATTAAGGGTTGCACTTAGATCAACACACTTGACCACATTCACATCTTTCACATCACACACTCTTGGCTCAATAAGCATCATGGGGGTCCAAACTAGGCCCTTAAGTGACAATGAAAGTTCATAATAATAGAGTTAGGAAACATGACATAAAAGTATGAATAAGTTATTAACATAATTTGAACAATATGTAAGAATGAAATTTGTAGAAAATTGAATGTAGTTTGTCAAATACTAATCCTTTTTTTGGGAAAAAAGTAAAATATATTTGGTGAAAATTTGAAATTTCAATTCAACCATACCAATTTTTCAAGAATAATTTAAAATTTTCAATATAAGTAGAGGATGTGCATGTGTGGATGTTCCACATTTTTTTTTGTAATTTTTTTGCTAGTAAATAATTAATTAGTTAGGAATTTTTTATTAGAAAATTTAAAAAATATTGATACTTGTTTGTCTGACCACCATAACTTGGTTAAAAATTTATGAAATTCAATTTTTATTTTTTTATCCTATATTATGGGAAGCATAGAATGTGTTTCATGTTTCAAATTTGAAAAATGTGAAATCGTCTGAGAATTATAGATATTTTTCATTCATCCTATCAATCAAGACTTTAGTTAGAATGCATGTAGAAAATCAATAATAATTATATATTAAATTCAAAATAAGGCATATCTTATATTGGTGGAAAGTTGAGAATTTTTTCAATAAACCCTTTTCATTTCACCAAATTTAGATAAAAAAAATTCATTAGTTGCTTTTTCGACATATCACCACTTTTTGGACCCCCATGATCTTGCACTCACTCTCTTCGCACACCATCCATACAACAATTATCCTTGCATTTATACCCTCCACAATCTAAAACAATTTTAATTAGGTAGGCCTTAATGAAATGTATACACATCCACTATGTATCACCAAGTAGGTCAACACCAATCACTTACACATTATAAGTGTTGGTGTAATTAAATGTCTTGTACCTTGTCCTAGGTCATAATTACACCTTAGTTAAGTTTACTTAGGGACCACATAGGAGGTTGTTGGAGAATCTCCACTTTTGGTGGACTTGACATGTCATCACCTCATCATTTCCACCTTTTGTGGACACATCATGTGATTATCTCTCCATCTTAAGTGGAGTGATAAGTTTTCCTAGTTGTCTCATGTCATAAGATTCTGACACTTGTCATAATCTTATGCCTTCCTATGTTCTCACCTTGGCTATATAACCAAGGGGTCTCTCTCATTTGTAATCAATCATAATCAGTCATATCATATTAATGACATTGAATACAGTCTATTCTTGTCATAACATTTCTCTCTTTCTTGTGCTTTCTATTTGGTCCATAGATTTTGGGTGGTAGCCATAGCCAATTCTAACATGGTATCAGAGCGTGTTGGGTGCCATTGGAGAGTCTTATTCTGAAGAGAGATTCTAGATCTGAGGAGGTTCCGTTCGTGGTTCTTTGTTGCAGGTTCACATTCGAGCTTGTTGGTGCAAATCTGAGCTCACCATTGTGTCTGGAAGGTTCGAGATAGTCGATTTTGCCTTTTGTTTCATCCAAATCAAAAATACGAGGCCAAATCTATGAGGGTTTGAAGCTGAAGAGTGGTTGCCAGATCTAGAAGATAGCTGCAATTTTGGAGCATTTTCGGTCAAATCCGACCCTGCCATCGCGTCTAGAAGGGCCAAAAACCCTAAGATCAACTGTTAATTCATCCATTTTGGAGCAAGTCATCCGGTGAGGCAAATTTTTTTTTACCCAGGTGTCGTATGGCCCCCAGGGGTCATTAATATCGACGGTACGATTTTATTAAAAAAAAAAGTGTTATTTTCTACGAAATAATTTTTCCAAATTTCTTTTAAATAATTTCACAGTTTTTATATAAAATTCTTTTGGAATATTTTATTGTAAAAATAAAATAAAATAAAGGTTATAAAAATTTTTCTGAGTACAAAGGTACTCTGCGTACCCTGTACTCAGAGTACCAGGGTACCCGCGGCCATGTGGCGTACCGCCGTGGCCCACGCGGGCCCCGGTCTCCACTCCCACGGCTGCCATATACTGGCAGGTGGCTGGGAAAATCCACCGGCGATCTTCACCGGCGGCAGTCAACCTTTCCGGAGAGCATCAAAAATTCGGCGGGAGAATATACTTAGAGCATATTCCCGCAGAATATTCCTTCCGGATTCCGGGGAGCACGTTTAGGCGTGACGGGCACAGGAACGTCAAATTTAACCCCCTGAAATGATGACGTCAGCACACGTCAGTAGTGACGTCAGCAGTTGGTTTGAAAATTTTTTACCCCTCACGAATGAGCTCTTTGGTTTTGCAGTCAAACTTTGAAGCTTAATATCTTGCTCATTCTGACTCCTTTTTTCGAGCAATTTTTTTTATTTGGGCTAGAATTTCGTGCTCTACGCACTGGTGCAATCAGTTTTTGGTTTTTATGCCTGTTTTTTCCAGAATTTGCAGATTCTCACAGGTGTTGCTGTTTCATCCTCATTTTGAGAACTTCGGGACCTCATAACTTGCTCCTACGGTAACATTTTTGTGTACAATTTTTTTTTAAAGTGCATGATTTTTCGTGTACTTCTTAGTGGTATGATCAGATTGATCTCATTTTGTACCAAAAATTGTACTTGATACTGTGGCCTATTTTGGCATTTGTAATCACTAAGATCAAAGACCACTTTGCTATTTTTGGCTAGTGGAAACTGTAAACGCACTAAATATAAAGTGACAAATCAGATATTGCTTGGGGGGTTTCTTGATTGAGTAATTTGGGGGGGTAATCTTGCAGTGATTGTTTGCATTCTTTTGCTTGGTTTGTGTTCTTGCAATGGGGAGATCTCAAATTGAACCCCTAAATCCACATAATTATGCTACATGGAGAAAATCAGTAATGAACTATCTCATGATGAAAGGTCTAATAGGTCATCTAAAGGACACAATTCAAAAACCTACTGATGCTAAAGAATTGGCAATGTGGGAGATTGATCGTGAGAAAACACTTGGATGCATTTGTTCATTAGTCTCATTTGATTTGCAGTTTCATATTGAATCATGTAATACACCTAAAGAAGTATGGGAGACTTTTGAGAAATTGTATGGTAAAACAGATAAGATTAGAGGCTATCAGATTGATAATGATTTGATGAATCTTGATCCTAAAATTTTTGACCACATCCAAGACTACATCTCTAAAATCAAGCAACTAAGAACACAATTGAAAGAATGCACTATTGAAAAGAGGATTTACAATTGATTCTGAATGTGTTATCCAAGCTTGGTCCCGAAAGTATTCGTGTTTGTTTCGGCTTTCATTCACCCAATTTCTATGGGAGCATCATATGTTGATCCTAAGTTTGATGACTTTGCAAATCTCCTAATCCAAGAGGAAGCTAAGTTAATGAACATGGGTCTAATCAAGTCTTCCAAACCACAAGCATTGGTGGCAATGAGTCTAAGGTACAGAAAGAATCAGAGAATCTTGATAAGAAGCAAAAGAAGAAAAAGAACAAGCCACATAAAGAATCATAATCCTCATTATCAAAAGGAGAAACATCCAAGAAGGAGAGACCTTTTGTGCATATTGCAAGAAGGATGGACATGAAGAACACTATTGTTACAAGAAGGATATTGATGAGTTGAAACATCTTCTCAAAAAGAAATCACATTGATTTTCCTTCTAGAATGTCCGAATCTTCTTCCTTCTACTTCAAAATAGTCTAAAAAGGACAAAGGTCAAACATCGGATATAAAGGACAAGCTCTTTGTGCTCATTCAAGTCAGGATCGGGAGATGGCTTCTAGATTCAGGAGCATCTCATCGGATGGCATCTTCACAGACTATCTTCTCTTCATTTCAGCCTTGTTCAATGTCTCCTATCTTGATGGGAAACAATATACATGAGTGTAATGAGGGAAGGGATCTATTAGCATTGGGGAGAACACTTTTCAAGATGTCTTGTGTGTTCCTCATTTGAAACAATCTACTTTCCATTTATCCAGATTACACATGGTGGAGATGGGAGAACTGTGGAGTTCACTCCTGATTCTGTTATCATTCGTGACTTGGAGACTAGAGAGATTATTGCTACTGGGGTGGTTGATCATTCATCTCGGTTGTATTCCTTTGCACAGTTTGCTTCTGATGATGACTTTGTTCATTCGACTGATCACAAATATGATTCTGAGGAGACATTTGGCTTTTTGAACTTGGGCATACTCACATCAGATCCAGTCCTTGAGCCTTGCATTCCATCTCCTCCACCTACTGTTGCAGTTGATGCTACTTGCGATTCAACAGTTTTGGCTCCTAGTGATTCAGTGCAACAGGACATACATAGTCTTCCAGATATGGCTACTTTGGATGATTTCCTCACAGGTATTTCAGACTTGTTTGTGGAGTCACATCTTACAGACTTGGAGGACACCATTGATAGCATTCATCTTCTCTTTGATGAAGATGCACCTTCTTCAGTGTGAAACACTCGCCCCTCTGTTCTCCTCTGCCATGACTGGCTGCCCCATGGAGGTGGATAATACTCTTGGGACACATTTGGAGTGAGGCTGGCTCCGTCTCTTTTGCACTTTTCTTGGATTGTGCTCTACATTATTCTCTCACCAGATGCTGTATTTTCCCTCTTCAAAGAATGTGGCCTAGAATTCCCATCGAGTGGGTTCAACTTTTGCACGGGCATGAGACACTTTGAGCATGCTTCCTCGTGAGACAATTACATCATCCATCATCCATCTTCTTCATGATATCCTCAGATACATCCTTTTTGGTTTTGCTTCTTCCTAGGGAGGAACATTGTTTGGCGAGATTGGATCATCTTCAGCATTCAATGTCGAGCTTCTACCATCATTGTAGGAGACTCAACATTGAGGGGGGCCTACCTTGCTTCTCTTATACTTCTCTCTTATGGGGGGGTCTTTTTCCTCACATGGGGTTTTTACCTTCTCATTCTTCATTGAGAGAATTTCTATTTTGTATTTCATCTCTCTTTTGAGGGGGAGTTTTGTCCCATGAGGTTTTCTCCCTTTCCTCGGTTGTGAGAGATTGCATTGTTTGTACATGGGTACCTAACATGGCCTAGTAGCCGGGACCCATCTTGCATTGTTTGCATTTGTGCACTACTCCCTAAGTTGAACTTAAGGGGGGTGTTGGTGTAATTAAATGTCTTGTACCTTGTCATAGGTCATAATTACATCTTAGTTAAGTTTACTTAGGGACCACATAGGAGGTTGTTGGAGAATCTCCACTTTTCGTGGACTTGACATGTCATCACCTCATCATTTCCACCTTTTGTGGACACATCATGTGATTATCTCTCCACCTTTTGTGGAGTGATAAGTTTTCCTAGTTGTCTCATGTCATAAGATTCTAACACTTGTCATAATCTTATGCCTTCCTATGTTCTCACCTTGGCTATATAACCAAGGGGTCTCTCTCATTTGTAATCAATCATAATCAGTCATATCATATTAATGACATTGAATACAGTCTATTCTTGTCATAACATTTCTCTCTTTCTTGTGCTTTCTATTTGGTCCATAGATTTTGGGTGGCAGCCATAGCCAATTCTAACAATAAGGAAGTGAAGCGAAACCACATCACTAATTAATTGGGACCCAAATCTACAAAAAACACACTTCTCACCACTTCCTCAATCAACAATTATCCTTTGCAATTAGGGCTAGAATGCCAAGTCAGTCAAACCTGTACTAACACTAACAAGTGACTCATAAAACACCCTCTAAGATCTGGAAACATCTCATGAACCACACAACAACATTCCAAAATCATCATAATATCTACACAACTACTACAACCAGTTGAAACACAAGAAAAACTTCATGCTATGTAATAAGACATACTGGCATACACATCCAACACACTACACAACCTTCCAGAACAACTAAGCACCAAAAACTTCAAGGGAAGGTAGATACAAACATTATAATTGTGTCCCTAAATATGCAACACCAAAAACGTTATTGCAAAGAAATACAAAGCAATCTCACTTCTCCTAGGCACCCTAATTCATCAGACATACATTATCAAAAATATCTTCCATTATAGAATTATCTAGAACCTAAAATTTTGATATAAAACCTTTGAACACCTCTGATCATCAAGTATAAACTACATGGGCATATCTCCAAGCATGAAAAAATGTAGCGAAAAACACTGAACACCACTATATCACATTGAACATTCTTGTATTCAAATTTTCTCAAAAGCACATGGAAACCAAGTGAACCAACTTCATTAGCAACGTTACTAACACCTCTGAGACACATATACAACATATCCAACATTACAACAATCTCCTCAAACATAAGTCAAACTAACAACCTTTGCAACTATATTTAAGTAAGACATTAATGAAAACAACAACAACATTGTGTTGACATCAATACCAAGAACTCCAAACTTCCAAAAACTTCAATGCTAGGGGTTGAAATCATCAAAACCTACATTACTCAACACTTTCTCCGTCCAAGGGGTTGACATCAATGGCAACACCCAAGAAACTCACAAACATCTCCAACATCTCCAAGCTTCAAACATGCATATGTCATAATATTATGTAATTCTATGTGTCAACTTGGTCTATATAATCAAGGGGTTCTCTTTGTAATGTTAATCATTCTAATCATCCTAATTCATCATCATTGTATTATTTTTGTATCTTTTTATATAATGAAATTATTATCTCATACGAAGAAGGCGAACTAGAGAGTGGGACCCTCCAATAATATAAGAATTAGATTGATTCTCTTTAGAAAAAAGACAACAGATTAGATAGTGCCTTCAGTATCTTGATTTCCATCACTTATAGAATCATGAATGAAGAAATTTTTGGTACAATGTCTATAATGTCAAAGGTAAGAAAAATAAAATGTAGAATGAATGCAAAATAGGATGTTGAAGTGATGAATGATGATAGTGCTAGTGATGAGGTGTAACCCTAGAGAAATGATCTTGAATTGCTAAAAAGGAAACGAGATCTAATTAATTATCAGAAATATTAGTTTGGTTTTTTGTTGTTTCTTTGTTTTTGGGTCTTGCATGGCTTTCTCTTGTTGGCCTATGTGCCCTATTGTTTCATGTTTTAGGCTGCTTCTTTTGTGTTTTTTTGTTGGACTGTAGGCTTGTTTAGGGTTTAAAATGGTGGTTGAGTGGCCTGCTTTAATAGTGCTATTTTGTTTTGTTTGAGATTAGGGCCCTTTCCCTACTTTTTTATAATTTTTTTTTATTATCTCATATTTTATCTCTTTTTTTCAATGAATTTCCTAAAACTTGTGTGGTTTCATGTTCATCCAAATATTTCATGATATAGACAAAATGTTATATACAATCACTTTCAAGTGCTAACATAGACTAAAGGTGGTGATATTAGTTGAATAAACTATATTTATTCTTTCCTGGTATATAGATCAATTATATATTTTATGGAAAATATTCATATCAACATCCATGTCACATAGACAAAAGAAAATTCTACAAAGCTGGAAACTAATTTTATTTTTGAAATAGACTAGTCACTAAACTACCAAAAAGTGATAAACTATACTAGGATTATAATAATTAACTAAATAATTAAATATTTGTATCAATATCATCATCAATTGGGTATTTAATGATTAAATTTATAAAACCAATAACAATTTCCATTCATGTTTTGCTTCTTTTATAATAATGTATTAATATATAACTTTATAAAAAAATAACAAACACTCTTATAAGAAGCTCAAACATCAATTAGCAAGATATTTCTATTTACTACTCTTCCTTAATAATCAATGTAAATAGGTCACAATGAATCAAGTTATATAAGTTGCATTAGAAATCATATATATAGAAGAGGGAATTAATCCAAAACTTTGTAATTGACTCATAAAGACTCAAATTTTGAACAAAATCTTTTTCTTTCTACTACAATTAATTTTACACAACATTAATTTATTTCTTTATTAAAATTTTATAAATTGAATACTCTATCCTATACATTTCATTTTCTAACATAATTTTAATTTACATATTTTAATCACTCTCCCTCATCATTTTTTTTTTTTATGCAGCAAGGGTGTCCCTGCGACTCTGTTGGGATGTGAAGCCCAACGGTCACATGACCATTCATATTCTCCCAACTATATATAAATATACGTGTGCACATCATGTACTGGATATAATATAGCAGTTAATGTAAGTTTCCCTGCTTTCCCGTGGATGTAGCCAGTTTTGGTGAGCCACGTAAATATTGTGTTCTTTGTATTTTCTTCTTTTTATGTTTTCTCTGCTTGTTTAAAATTTACAATTGGTATCAGAGCTTGGTGAGGTTGAGCAAAGATGGAAGAAGATGAGGAAGCTGATTCAGTCATTGAAGAATTTCTTGGCAATTTAGAAAGTGATGTGCAAGTGAAAGCTAAAATGAAATGCTGTGTACATTGGTGGGATGGCTGGAAAAATGAGGATTCGACTGAAGAGGAGAAGGATGTTGGGTTTGGAGTTGAATCTAAACCAGAAGAGTTTTTAGAAGATCTCAAAATTGAGCTTAGAGCACATCTTGAACGCACAGGTGATGCACAACACAGGAAAGCCATCATGGAGGAGTTGCGGAAGAGGGCAGAGGTAGATAAGAGTGGAAAGTCTGTAAAAGACTTGATATTGCTCATCTATGAAATGGTTTTTCTCACTTCTGGCTTTCGTGTTGATGATCCAAATACCTTTGCTTCCAGAATTCATAGGATGTTGAAGCTGGGTCTCAACATTTATGAGGAAAAAGATGTGCAGGTAGAGATGCTGATTTGAACCCCAGATGAGGACGTCAGTGAAGATATTGTCATGGCGGCAGCAGCTCATGCAGCAACCATAGCTGCTACAGAGGCATATGCGACGGAAGCAGAATGCAACAACTCCCGTGAATTACCAAAATTTTCCAGGCACGAGCAATGTGTGCACATGAGGATTGTGAGCCCGAGGCCTGCTCTTGCAGAGGTTCAGGAGGATGAAGAGCTCTGAGAAGTAATGTCGGCCGAGGCGAGTGTAGACGTTAAGCCCACCAAGGCAGGGGAGGAATTTCAGCGGGGTACCATCTGTTATTTTACCGAGAGAAAAGATAAGCCATTGCAAGAAACGACAACAAGAATCCAGGATGCGCATGCTATGAAACGTTCGCACAAGCAGAATTTTTCTTCAAGAAATGATAGATGGCAGGAAGATCAAGCGCATAGAGATAGGAAGATTTTTAAAGAGGGCATGAAGATTAAGCGTTCTCTTGAGGACAGTAACGACAGAGTAATAGACCAAGACATCCTCCCTTTCAAAAGGCGACAAAGAGAGGATGGAGATTGTAGGAAATAGAAGTGCCAGAGGATGGTAGATTCAAAGGATGATGCCAATGCCAGAGATAGAGGGGAGAAAAGGAAATTCCAAGAGAATGAAGAATACCGACAGCATAAAAAACATGCGAGTGGGCATAGTATCATTGGACCAGACAATGTCGTGCTTCGAGATGATGGTCATACCGAGAAGTGGATTTACTCTGTCAAAGAGGCATGTCCCGAGTTTGATAAAAAGGGTATCCTTGTTTGTGTAGGTTCTAAACTCTGTAAACCTATCCGACAGGATAGTTCCATTGTAGTAGATGGGAGCTTAGTGGCAATGCATGTGGATGAAATCCTTCGCTTGATGCAAAAGCGTGAAGAATTGATGTATACTCTGCAGAAGGCAGAGCGTAGGATGGATCTGTCAAGAGTTGCCGATCATAATATGCTTGTAGAACTGGAACGTGTTAGAACGGTTGTGGAGACTTGTGATTCTAGTAGCAGTGCATCCTTGATAGCTTTTGTTTCAAAAATCTTTACCATTCCTGTATATATGCTTCCGCGTCAAGGCCCTGGTGGGGAATTGTTAGAAGAATTAGGACTTAGTGACATGGATGGTTTCTCTGCTCGTGAGGATTGCTTCCTCGCATTTGCCAGGGTATTTCGTGATGTGATTTCTACTGACCAGAGGTTATTTGTTCTTTTTTCATTGTACCACGATCCCTTAAGAATGGAATCTCAGTAGAAACATGTGCAAGAAACAAAGATTGTTTGCCAGGCTGCTCCCGTGTTTTCTTCCATGCAAAGTCAGGGAGGAAGAGACAGTGCTGATGTGATTTCTAAAATTGGCATTTTCAATACCCGTGCGCTGATGGTCATGGTTGAGTTCGGAATTGATGGTCACATTATTCAGGCTTTTGCTAAGGCCTTTGGGAGAAAGGAAGCTTTGCTGGTGGTGACGATTATGGGGGAGGTGAAGCCCTTTGAACAGTTTCCAGATACACCTCAAAGTTGCTATATATGGCATGACTGGAGCACTGCTAACAGCCCTGAGATGCATGAAGAACAAAAGTCTCTGAAAAGGGAGCTGCTGATGCCACAAGACCAGATGGTCCAGTTGCAGCAACTTGTCAACTCTGATTTGGCATGGAGAAGACGGATTCACTGTGTTCATGAGCAGTCGTTAGCAAAGCTCAAATCTTCAATGGGTCTGGTTGTAATATGATTTCAAAGTGGAAATGCAGGGGATGACGGTGCATGGTTGTGCCAGTTGGACTTCACGGGGGAGATTGTTGGGATGTGAAGCCCAACGGTCACATGACCATTCATATTCTCCCAACTATATATAAATATACATGTGCACATCATGTACTGGATATCATATAGCAGTTAATACAAGTTTCCCTGCTTTCCCGTGGATGTAGCCAATTTTGGTGAACCACGTAAATATTGTGTTCTTTGTATTTTCTTCTTTTTATATTTTCTCTGCTTGTTTAAAATTTACAGACTCAGCCCTACGACTCAACCATATAATATAACGTTTAGATTGAATACATGCTAGATGGACAACCACATATCCTCAAACATCGCAGTTGCCCATTTGCTAAGCATTTTTTATCTTTGTATTCGGACATTTGTGGACGTGAAAGGGAAAGACAATGACGATGGCTATCTTTAATAATAAATAATTAAAAGAATCCAAACAATATAATTTAAAATTTTAATTTTTTATTATTATTTTTAGTCCGTTGTGTATCCACTATGTTCAGATTTCATTGTCGGTACTGATTAAAAGATAGTACATCTGTGCTTTGTTTTGATGGGCTGGTATCAATTTTACTGGCGATTAGTTTATGTGGTGCAGAGATGGTAAAAGTGAGGGGTTTCCAAAAACAGTGGACAGCTGCGTTTTCTGTAATCTTTCTACCTCAATTCAATATAAAAAAGTTGTAATCTGTGGATTAGGATAGGGAAATATCAAATGTCCTTCAATGTCAAAAACTTAGGGCGTCCGGCGCCCGCATATTTTAGTAAACAATTTATTAAAGGCATCTGTCAATATCTTGAAATAAAATTACCGAATAGTTGATGGCCAGCTCATTTCCTCACTTGCTGAAACATTTTTTCGTGTATTAAAAACGAGATGGGTCAATCTGTGATGGCCAGATGTGGAGAGAGATACTTGTGATGGGACAAGCCGGCCAGTGGGATTGGGGAACATCCTACGCAGACCGCACATTGTTATCGGTTTGAATGGTGTGCAGAAAAAAGCTATAAATAGGCAATGCCATACTTGAGCTTCTCAAAGCTGGTTTTTTATCTGTGGATGCAGTTTTGGAGTGAGAAATGGCATCTCGAACGACAATAATATGCTATATTCTGTTGGGCCTTATACTTGCGTCAAACCAGCTTGACGGTCCGGTGGCGGAAGAGGGTGGTGGTGGACAGTGTGGCGGAGGGTGTGGTGGAGGTGGTGGATGCGGTGGTCGTGGTCAAGGACGTAGTGTTGGAGGACGTGTACTCAGTGATTGTGGTCCAGGACGTGGCGGTGGTCGGGGAGGTTAGTGGTCGTGGAGGTGGTGCTGGTGCTGGTCCACCTGGTCATGGTAACCAGGGAGCTGTGGTTGGGAATAGACCAACAGCAGAAATAATTTATATATTGTATTATGTAGAATGTATAAAATCTAGATTGATTTCGGTCACTTGTTGCTGAGTTGCTTGGTAATAATCTACAGATCTGTATGTGTCACTTCAAGTTTTACATATTGCTAAGAGCATATGAGCTATAAAACTCTCAAAAGACTTCATATGTAATTGTCTTCAAAATGATTCAGAGGATATGATAGAAGAGTTTCAATTAAAAAAATATCTTCTGGTATATGGTAGACAATATTAATTATTAATTGTTTTTTACTCTTATAATATATTTGACAAGGTGTACAAGGAAGGAATATTTCGAGGTTAATGGCAAAAAAATGCTCCTAAGGTTTTATGATGCTCTACAACCGTTTTTGAAATAAATTCCTTGAATTTAGAAAGGACATTAATTATATTGAAATTTATCTTGGTGATGTCAAAAATGTTGTATACTATGTTTAGGGTCTAAGAGAGCATGTTGTATATAGGACTTTTTTTATATTAGTGACTATGGTAATTTGATTTGCTACTTGACTATGGGTCTATCAA